>CM017440.1:27792698-27910222 GCA_007726485.1 Eragrostis curvula | reverse complement strand
CATTCCTGAGTGGCAAGTTCTCAGGTTTCAAATTTTGTTTGATGACATGCCTCGCCATGTTTACAATGAATATACATGTACAATCTTGATATTTCTGGGATGATCTGAAAGTCCCAATTAGATCTGCAATTTTCCAATTCGATCATGCAATAGTTGCGGTGTCAATGCTCATGCTGCCACTGTGAGGCAACACAAGTATTTTAAGATCTTCATTTTTCATGTGCTTTGTTGGAAATGGTATAGCCACTCATGTATTTTCTTACTCTGTTAGAAACTACATGATATGGTTTCATGATCTAGACTAATACAAATCACACAGATTATTTGTTTGCTCTTTATTGAAATCAGATTTGAAATCATGAAAGGTTTATAGTTCAATATTAAGCATGTTTTTATTGGAATCAAATTTGGAGCCCCAGGTTACCAATGAATTTCACAAAACAATTCATCTTTGATAAAACAAGTAATGTCGCATTCCATGGTTAGGAATTAGCTTTGTCCACATTTTTTATTATCTCTATGTCTATCAAGAGTTTTATGTTCTTTTCTGATAGATGGCATCCTTTCTAGTGATAATGCATTTCTCATTATCTCTAGCAAATTAGCTCGGTATCCCCATGAATTCATGTGATACTCAATTTTGCCTAGGGTCATAACAGATCGAGTCTTGCCTAGGTGCCGTAGATTTTTTCCATCACGTAAAAGCTTAGGGGAGATAATGTTTAGCAGTATTGGCCATCTGCTGAGACTTTGGTAATGTACTACAGATGATACTATTCCCTTCACTGCATTTCATATCAAATTTTCAGATCAGTCTTTGCCAGTTCTATATGTTCAATAGATGCGTCCTTGCCTGTTTTTGAAATAGCTATCTTATGTTTTTGTTTGTTTTGACTTTTGAAACAGATTAAGTAATTTCCTCTTCTTTTTACCCATAGGAATATCAGGAATACTTTCAGAAAGAGGTGTCAGTTCACTTATGTAAGAGCCCTTTCCTCTGGTTACAGAACAATATTTAAAATCAAAGGTACGCATCGTCCAAGATATAAGTTTTCCCTCTTCTAAAATTACTCATTTGTTTATTTATTTCGTCCTCTGTTTTCTATTCACTGGAATAAATGTCATTTTATAATTAGTAGTGCATATAGTTTTGAAAGGTAAGTTTCCCATGTAAGTTAAGTTTCAGTTTAGTGGTTCATGGTAAAGGGGTTAACTTAACTATTCCCCAGGATTTAAGTGATTCATGTTTTTGACACATTGCCACCTTTGATTTCTAGATTTAGCTTCATTTATATACTTTCACAATATATTATTAGTTGTTTCCACAACAACACAAGTCCACTATAGCGGCGGACTAGCAAAACCCATAGCGGCGGTTTGACATGCGGTCCGCCGCTATAGTGGACCATGTGGGACTGTTCGATACGGCCGCCGCTATAAAAAATTAATAGCGGCAGCCTGACATAAAGAGCCTAAAGAAAACCGCCGCTACAAAACTTCGGTATTGTAGCGGCGGTTTTGCTTTGAGCCGCCCCTAAAAAAACATGTTTAGCGGCGGTTGGATTTTCTCGCCGCCGCTTTTCTTCCCTTGACCCTCTCCGGTTAAGTTGAACGATAATTAATAATTAAAACCACTAAACATTCATTAAAAATACTTATATACATATTTCTGGCGATAAAATACGATTAAGGCGATAAAATACGATTAAGACGATATATAACTTTCTTATCGTGAATAACCGTGATTAAGACGGCCTAATAACTATATTTACATTAACAAAATAAACCAAAAGATCCCCGGCCGTCGTCTTGACAGCCGGGATCGCCTCCACTACGCCGGCGCCACCGCCTCCGGCTCTTCCCCTATGCCGGCGCCACCGCCTCCGGCTCCGGTGTCCAAGGACGCCATGGGGAAGGCGCCGCCGGCACCTCCGGCGGCCAAGGAGCCCACGGGGCCGGCTGCACCTCCAGCGGCAAAAGGCCCCACCAGGCCGCCTCCTCCTCCGGCTCCGGCGCCGCCTCCATCTCGACCTCCATTGGCGGCTCGTGCTCCGCGACCGCCTCCTCCTCCGGCTCCGGCGCCGCCTCCACCTCCGACTCCGGCTCCGCGACCGCCTCCTCCTCCTGCTGCACCTTTGGTGGCCATGGGGCCCATGGGGAGGCAGTAGCCTCTGGCTCCGGCTCCGATGGCCATGGGGCCCATGGGGAGCCCTCCTCCTCCGGCTCCGGCTCCGGTGGCCATGGGGCCCATGGGGCCACGGGCGCCTCCGGCTGCGCCTCTGGCTCCGGAGGCCATGGCCTCCATGGCCGAGGCGCCTGCCATGGCGACCACGAGGAGTCGACGGACTCCGCGCGGTCGGACCATGGCGACCAAGGCGACGGCGGACGGGGACGGCGACGGTGGTGGCGACGGCGGAGGGCGCGCTCGCGGCGGCAGTGTTCGCGGGAGCGGCGGTCACGCGCCATCTAGGTTTTTAGCGGCGCCGTTCTATAGCGGCGCCGGAGCTGTAGCGGCGGATGAATTGCCGCCCGTCGCTATAAATAGTAGCGGAGGACTAGGGTTTCATCCGCCGCTTTAAATGCGAGCGCTGATCCCTCAACGGCTGCTGGGCTAGCCACTTTCATTGACATGTGGTCCCAGCCCATGCGCGGGACCACATGTCAGTGACGGAGAGTGGACTTGTTTTCCACCCCCGCCGTCACTCGGGATGGCTCGGCCTATCTCAGCGGCTTAGGAGGAGCCCATCCCGGTGGCAAACCCTAATAAGGTGGCCCATTTATGGTTTCTTTCTATTTTCTTTTATTATACCACAAAATTCTATTTTGTAATTTTAAACATGATCCAAATTTTATGATTCTTTTTTCTATTTTATTTTAAAGTCATGCTCTTTCAACTAAGCATATATGTTTGCATATTTACTGGCCAAAATGTTTGAAGCACTAAACGAATTCAAATTTATATCACTACTCCCTCCGTTTTTAAATTGTTGTCGCCGTTGACTTTTTTATTTACGTTTGACCGTTCGTCTTATTCAAAATAGTTGTTCGAATATGCAAAATTATAAGTTAGGTTCAAACTTACTTTAGAGATAAAACAAATCATCACAAAATATATGATATTTTTAAAACTTTTTTGAATAAGACGAATGGTCAAAGATAACAAAAAAAAGTCAATAGCGACAAAAATTTAAAAATGAAGGGAGTATGATAAATATGTGCATACTATTTTGATGCCCTAAACAAATTCAAAATAAAAATTGTTGAACTACAAAGTTGTATAACTTATCAACCTCTTATTTGGATCATTTTTGGATTTGAACTAGATGTAGATTTTGTGAACATCTTTGCTACACTTTGTTCAAATCCAAAAATGATCCAAATAAGAGGTTGATAAGTTATACAACTTTGTAGTTCAACAATTTTTATTTTAAATTAATCTTGCTAACGAAAAGTACAATTGAAGTTTGAATTTCTCAAATTTCAAATTCAAATTTCATAAAACGACCTCGGATGGAGAAATCACTAAAATGAAATGTGTAGACCTCAACGAAATCTAAAACTTTGTAGTTGACAACTTTTGTATTTGAGATCGTTTAATAACTCAAATAAATGCATAAACGATAACAAGAACACACAAATGCCACGTCAGCGATCCGTTGTTTCCAAATCCTGGCCTCCCATTGGTCCAAATGAATCCACCCGGATCCGGTCCCTCTTCCACCCCTCGCTCATCTCTCCCTCATCTCTCTCTCGCATATCTATCTCTCTCCCTCATCTCTCTCTCGCAGGCAGTAGTGGCAGAGGCCCCAGTCCGCCCGCGTGCAAGGGGCAGCGAGCGGCGGCGTGCTGGCGTGCGACGTGCTGGTGTGGAGGCGGCGGCGGCGTGCGGTGGTGCTGGCGTGGAGGCGGCGGAGGCGTGCGGTGGTGCTGGCGTGCGGCGTGCTGGCGTGGAGGCGGCGGCGGCGTGGAGGTGGCGGCCCCGGCAGCAGCGTGGAGGTGGTGGCCCCGGCAGCGGCGTGCAGGTGGCGGCCCCGGCAGCGGCGTGCAGGTGGCGGCCCCGGCAGCGGCGTGGCAAGGGCGGCGAACGGCGTGGAGGTGGCGGCCCCGGCAGCGGCGTGGCAAGGGCGGCAACGCGAGCAGGACGCAACAGGACCATGCGGCGGCGGCGTGCGGTGGTGGTGGCGTCCGGCAGCGGTGCCGGTGGCAGACCTTCTTTTTTTTAATTTTCGAAAATCAATAGTAGCGGCGGACCATGCTACTGTCCGCCTCTAAAAATGACCTTTTTAGAGGCGGACTGTGGCATGGTCCGCAGCTAAAGATTCAATTTGTAGCGGCGGATGGATCTCTGGTCCGCCGCCAAAACAACCGCCGCTACAAAGATGATTTGTAGCGACGGAAGCCTAGCGGCGGACCAGCGAAACCGCCGCTATAGTACGTTACGATCCGCCGCAATAGTGCGTTTGTGTTGTTGTGTTCATTAGTTTAGGCTTCTAGACAAATAATTATCTATTTAATTACTAATATCCATCTTCATTGTTCCTCAGTTCCAACCGTACCTTAAAGGCTAATAATGAGTACGCTGATAAGAATATGCGCATACTTGACTATTCTGGCCAACCTGCATTTTCATTGATCTCAGGAAAAGGAATAATGCTGAACTGTTTAGTTGGGGTGAGGGCCACTTAATTATCTACAAACATGTTTATGTTGTTCGTTGTGACACCCCGTGTCACTGATGCCCAACTGATGCACACTTACAAACTGAAACAAACCTTGAACCATATTCAGATTCAAATTCGAAATACAAAATTTAAATAATGGCCAAACACATGCTTGTGAAGCAACTCAAAATTTTCAATAACAACTTGAGCAACCAAAAATACCAGTGGATAGCCCTACTCAAAAGATAATTTTGGAGAATTTTTGGTGATTTTACAAATTCATTTGATAGCTCAATAAAATCACCAAAGCGGAAAAAGTGATCCATTTTGAAATGTTGCCATTTGAAATCCCTTTGGATTCCAGATGTGCATGTTGGTCAGTGGATAGAACTTTTCAAGAGCTTTCCAACGGTACCAAATTTGCAATTTTTGGATCCCATTTGCTACTCCAATTTGAGTGCCAAAGTTTGGGGAACTTTCAGTTTGAATTAATTCGGGAAAAATGAAAGATGCCCGAGGGCCCACCTGTCAGCCACCCGTGTCTCACTGCCCGTGTCGGAGGAACACCGCCACGTCGTCGACGATGACCGGAGCCACGCTCCGTCGCTCTCCACCGCTCCTCGCCCGCGCCGCGGCCAGAAAAACGCGCCCCGCTCCTCTCCCGGTCGACGCGCTCCCCATTTCCCTCATTCCCCGCAACCCTAACCCTAGCCACCACTGTCACCATTGTTGAGCTCGAGCTCCGCCCGCCTTCCGTCGCCGGCGAGCTGCCTCCGGACTGAGCTGCTGTGCAAAGAGCCGCCTCGCAACGCCGCCAACCTCGCCATGGCCACCATGGCTCTTGACTCGGGCTGAGAAGCACGAATCGACGTCGTCTTCTTCTTCCTAGGCCGCACAAGCCCCGTCGCGCCATCGTCGATTTCTCCCTGCCGGTGAGCAAATCCTCAGATTCCTCGCGCCTCGTGGTGCACGTCACCGCCGCGCACTCCTCGGACCTCATCCTTGTTGTTCTTTCGCAGCCATGTCGTCGGAATCGAGTTTCTCCCCGCCGCCGGTTTCCACCGCCGCGACGAGCTCTTCGCCTCCGACCGTCATTCCGGCCTTCTCCACGACGCTACGCTCCACTCCGGCGTCGCTAGTGACCTCGTGAAGCTGCAAGGCCTACGTGTACACCTCCCCGTCGACCACCGCAAGCTCGCGTCGTCGCCGGACTTCCGCCACCGCCGCTCCCTCGTCGCCGACCCATCCCCGACCTTCCCCGCGAGCTCCAAACCCTCGAGGTGAATTCGCAGCCCCGTCCTGCCCATTCCCGTAGCCTCGCTTCGCCGAAACCCCGTCGGAAACATCCCTCCGGCGAGGGCGCCACCGCACTCCGGCGAGGGCCCCGGCCAGCACACGCGCGGCCACAGCGCCGGGATCTCCAGTGCTCCGCCCCGTGTGACCCTCGGTGTGCCTTTGCACCTGAGTGGAGGGATCCCGTGCGGCCAGACCTGGATTTGGTGTGGCCCGGATCGTGTGGTCACCCGTGTGGCCCTGATCTGATTGGCCCACCAGTTTTTAATCCATTTCGAGTTAGTAAATTTCCCAGAAAATCACAAAAAAAAATGGTAAAATTCATAGTAAATCGAATATAGCTCCAAAAATTATGAAACCAATTTTGTTGGCTTCCCTATGCTCAGATATACTTAAATTATGAAACCAATTGTAATTGATGCAAGATTGTTAAATTCTTATTAAATCCTCTGTTGCCCAATAAATCCTGAAACTCTTGCATGCCTGTTAAGAATCTGATAACACACCTACAGAGCATTTTTCCACTGTCATATGTTGTCTAATTATTTTCTTATGATTTAAATCATGTTCTGCACCGTATAAATTATTATAAATAATCTACCTTGCAATAAATCATGAAACTTCACCATAAATTACTTCCAGTACCACTCTTCACCAGAAAAATGCCACTGGACATAAATTCATTTTCGAAATCACATTATTTATTTAACTTGCCCAAGTTAATTAATGGTGAACTTAATTAAAAGTTAATGAAGGAAATACTCCAGACGAAAGTAATTAACAAAGTTAATCATTTGCACTTACAGTGTAAATGACTGTCCTATCAAGTAATTAAATCATGAATTGCATCATATTCTTGCATCTAACTTTGCATTATTTTCCTTGTCATAACGTGTAGTGACAGAGACGACTCCGGAGCCACTGGACTTCCAGCTGCCGGAGGAGCAGACCCAGGAGGTGCAGGAGGAGCAGCCGCAGCAGGACACTGACCCCGCTGACCCTGTTAGCTACGCTCCTGAGCCAGGCAAGCCCCGGTGCATGCCTCCCTATTTAGGATTTTATTTTCGCACTTGATTGGGGCTAGTAATTGATTGTGCATTAGGTTTATTAGGAGTTGATGTGAAACCTTAGAACTGCATTAGGACTACCCTTCTATATCCTACCTTGTGTCCTATTTTCATAGATGTGGTATAGGTTACGTTAGAACTTGCTAGGCTTAGTGGCTAGCGGACGGTAGAAGTCGAGTGGTAGGTCCCACTCGCATGATAGGGACTCCTGGATTGTACTAGCTGGATTTAGGATTTGTTGAGACCGGACGGGGAATTGCTTGTATAGGATGGTTGGAGAAGGCTGGGCCTTCACGGTGGTGTAGCCCCGTCTGTGTCGATTAAGGACCGTCCGTTGTTGGCCCTGTTGAGCAAGTTCGAACGTACTGATCACATGCTAGTGTTTTTATGGGCCTAGTAAACCTAGTAGCCTGCGTCGCCCTGGATGTCTGGTAGATACTTTACTCCTTCTATCATGGTATTTGGGAGAGGTAGGGTGGCGTCCCGCGCAGTCAGCCGTCTGGGACGGGGGCTGCGGTGGGAGAGCCCTTCCTCGGGAGGAGTAGAATCTGGTACAGCTCTGGTGGCACGTAGCGTAAACGGTTGCCGTATGTGGCCTTTGCCGCGTATGGCGTGTGGTCAGGTTTTCTCCTGCAGGATGTACATCGATGCCGCCGCTCTCGGTCAAGAGCAACCTTGTTCACTGAGTCACCTCGTAGTGTGATATGATTGATGATATGATGATGCTAGTCTATTTACATTACTGTTATTTACATTGCTATATATATATATACTGTCACTGTTGATGTATTGTTACTTTATACCCGTTTTAGAGATATGCACACTGTTTTTACTGGATAAGTATTTATCTTGAAAAATAAAACTTGAAAGTAAGGATCAAGTAATTAGTGCGAGTTATGCTATTGAGTCAGCCACCCTTTTGTAGCCTTGCATATTAGGAGTCGGCTGTAGCTAGCCTTTTGACGGGTAAGACTTGCTGAGTATTAGTTGCTCAGGGTTTGGCTCTTTATGATTTTATTGCAGGTAGCACCTTTATTCCCGACTCTACGGGTGGAGGTGGACAGTGGGATGGCCAGCTTCCCTTTGGTTGGACAGCCCACTGGGAGACTGAGGAGTGATCTCCTCTCGAGTCCGCATCTTCATGGCTTTGGATGCGGGTTCTTGTGTATCGTGAGCGCGTGCGATTGTACTTTATTTCCAGACTTGTATCGTTTATTTCCGCTGTGCGACTCTGTGTTTTAATTGGATTAATGTAACCACTTAAAGACTTAATTCGTGCTTTTTATATGCTGTACTGTTGCGTCTGTTCATCAGCGCTATACCGACTCGATCCTGCGAAAAGCGGAGACGCTTCAGCTGGTACCAGAGCCGTGTTGGGACAGTACATCATATAAACGGCCTATTTTCGAAAATCTAACCACGTACGTGTGAGGATCGAAAAACCATTATAAGGATGTTAGAGTAATCAGGTGGTAATAGGAGTTAGTTGTTATTTTTCAGTAACGACGCACCGACGCCCAGGTAAGAAGGTAAGGAACTACATGGCGCTGGTTTTGGATATTGGTGGCGGAGTTTGTTCTGTTCCGTGAGCCATCGAGTTCACGAGGAGTTGAGGATGGTGAGGATATGTCATTGGGCCATGTATTACATTTTTATGAGATACGTCACCTGTGTAGGTTGGTTGAGGTGACGTTGTGTGCTTTGCAGGTACACTAACTCGTGCGTAGATCGTGTAGAAACGTTTGTGAGTGCGAAGTAGTCACCACCACTGTCTACGGCCTGCTATATTTGGGCAAATTTTTATTTTGTGAGGACGTGCAGGACGAGCATGCATTGCATCATCAATTAAAACACTTCCACGAATTTCAGATCATCCAAAAATTTCAGGCTGACAAGCTAATTTTAAAAATTCATAACTCCAAAACTGCTTGACCAAATTCGATGAACCAAGACTTTCTGGAAAGCTTACAACATAAACTAAAACTTTTCTTCAGAGTTCGCCTTTCGATTCTGTCAGTATCAACCCCAAATCTGTCGACCAAGTGGAGTCAAATTTCAGCTTCGACTAGTTTTTGCAGAATCTGTCCACCAACTTCAAAAATCGATATCTCCAGTTCTACTGATCCATTTTGGGAGTTTGAGCACTCGATGGAAAGATCTTGAAGTTATCTACAAGTTTCGTGTCCTAACTTTTCTCGTTTCAAGCCTCCAGAAGTGTCAGTTTTTGTTTTTGTGACTGCTGCTCGCAGTCAAGACAGATTTCATTCTGTTGCTTTGATGGACCGTTGCATCTGTGTTTGTGCGTGAAAGGCTTAATGTAGCTACTTGCTACGACCTTCCAGAACTTCTTTACCATGTTCTAATTTTTTTATTTAGCATGGTTGTTCTGTTTGGAGCAGTTTGTGGGATTTTTCTTGCAAACTCTCCCTATATGGATGCTTATGGCCTTTCTTGTATTTCAATTCTGCCATATTGAATATCTTTGTTTCTTGGAGCTAACGGTGATGATTTTGATTTGGCAGAATGCCGCCGCGTCGTCCGCCACCACCCCCGCCGCAGTACAATCTGGCGGAGGCGATGCACAACCAGACAGAGCTGCTCAGGACTCTCGTTCAGGCCGTCACCCAGCAGGGTGGCAATCGTCGGGGTCCACAGCCAGGCTGCACCTACGCAGACTTCCTGGCCACTCACCCGCCTGTCTTTTCCGGGTCCACTGACCCGATGGAGGCAGAGTCTTGGCTGCGCACTGTGGAGTCCAAGTTTGGGCTCCTTCCTGCCTGCACAGAGGTGCAGAAGACACTGTTCGCGGCGCAGCAGCTTCAGGGGTCGGCTGGAGGATGGTGGGCAGCTCACCTTGCCACTCTTCCGGCCGGTCAGCAGTTGACTTGGGCACAGTTCGGGGAGGCCTTTCGCTCGTTCCACATTCCGCCTGGCCTTCTGCAGCGGAAGCTCAGGGAGTTCCTGGACCTCAGGCAGGGAGGCAGGAACGTGTTCGACTACGCCCAGGTGTTCAACCACCTGGCCCAGTTTGCTCCAGACCAGGTAGACACGCCCGCCAAGCGGAAGGCGTGTTTCTTGAGAGGCTTGTCTACCAAGCTTCAGTCCCGGCTTGTCCTGAACGCCGGTGGTACCTTCGACGAGCTTGTCAGTGCAGCTATAGTGATGGAAGATGCCATCAGGGCGCACCAGGAGGACAAGAGGAAGAGGAAGGCAGTGGCACCACCGTCTGGCAGCACTTCAGCCAGGCCACGCCTTGTGTACACCGCCCCCAGTGGACAGCGGTACCTTGCACCTCCACAGTACCAGCGTCAGCAGCAGCAGCAGCAGTTTGCTCAGAGACAGCCACAGCAGCAGCAGCGTCAGCAGCAGCAGCGCCAGCAGCAGCAGGCAGGCAGAGGTTTTCCGTGCTTCAACTGTGGACAGGTGGGGCACTTCGCGCGTGACTGCCGTGCAGCACCGAGGCAGAACAACGCGCAGAAGGCTCCAGTTCAGGCAGCAGGACAGCAGCGCCAGCAGGGCAGGAACGCGCCAGTTAAGACTGGGCGCGTTAACTACACCACTGCTGAGGAGATTCCAGAGGGTGAGCAGGTTCTTGCTGGTACGTTCTCCATGTGTCACCGGCCTATTGATATATTGTTCGATTCAGGTGCATCTCATGATTTCATCAGTCTAGCTTGTGCACGCCGTTTGGGCCTCGGGATTTCATCTATGGAGACCCCGTACCTTATCAGCACTCCAGGGGGTCGTATTCTCACCAGGCAGCTTATCTCTAATGCTCCCCTTAATTTGGCGGGAAAGATCTACACTGCACATCTTATTGTCCTACAGGAGCAAGGACTAGATGTGATTCTTGGTATGAGGTGGATGAAGTACCATAAGGCTGTTCTGGATATCTCTCTTCGTTCGGTTCACTTAGATTCTCCTATGCATGGCAAGGTCACTCTTCAGCTATCTTTGTTGGCCACATCGAGACCGTCAGTGCATCAGGCCGTTGGCAAGAGTCTGGATGTGATTCCTGTGGTGCATGAGTACCCAGATGTGTTTCCAGATGATTTGCCAGGCTTACCGCCAGATCGTGATGTGGAGTTCCGTATCGACTTGCAGCCAGGCACAGCACCTATCTCCAGGAAACCGTACAAGATGGCCCCTAATGAGTTAGCAGAGTTGAAGATGTAGTTGAAGGAGCTATTGGACAAGGGTTTCATTCGTCCGAGCTCTTCACCTTGGGGTTGTCCAGCTTTGTTTGTGAAGAAGAAGGATCAGGCGCTCAGGCTATGTGTGGATTATAGGCCACTTAATGCTGTGACTATTAAGAACAAGTATCCGTTGCCTCGCATTGATATCTTGTTCGATCAGCTAGCTAGAGCTAAGGTGTTCTCCAAGATTAATCTCTGTTCTGGGTATCATCAGATTAAGATCCGTGTTAGAGGACATTCCGAAGACTGCTTTCGCTACCAGATATGGACTCTATGAGTACTTGGTGATGTCTTTCGGTTTGACCAATGCACCTGCTTACTTCATGTACTTGATGAACTCAGTGTTCATGCCAGAGTTGGACAAGTTTGTCGTGGTTTTCATTGACGACATCTTGATCTATTCAGAGACAGAGGAGGAGCATGAGCAGCACCTCAGGATTGTGTTGCAGCGTTTGAGGGATCACCAGCTGTACGCTAAGTTCAGCAAGTGCGAGTTCTGGCTTAGCGAGGTGCCTTTCCTGGGCCATGTTATATCAGCTGAGGGTATTGCTGTTGACCCTAGCAAGGTGCAGGATGTTCTGGATTGGAATGCACCTACGACTGTCTCTCAGATTCGCAGCTTTTTGGGTTTGGCTGGTTATTACCGTCGGTTTATTCCGAATTTCTCTAAGATCTCCAAGCCCATCACTGAGTTGCTGAAGAAGAACATGAGATTTGTGTGGAGCCCGCAGTGTGGTGATGCTTTCCAGAATCTGAAGAAGCTTCTCACTACCGCTCCAGTTTTAGCTCAGCCTGATATCACCAAGCCATTTGATGTGTATTGTGATGCTTCCGGTACTGGTCTTGGTTGTGTGCTGATGCAGGATGGCAGGGTAATTGCTTATGTCTCTCGGCAGCTTAAGCGACATGAAGAGCATTACCCCACTCACGATCTTGAGCTTGCAGCTGTCGTACTTGCTTTGAAAGTATGGCGGCATTATCTGTTGGGGAATCTGGTGCATATCTACACAGATCACAAGAGCCTCAAGTATATATTCACGCAGTCAGATCTGAACATGCGCCAGAGGAGATGGTTAGAGCTGATCAAGGACTATGACTTGGAGATTCACTATCACCCAGGGAAGGCTAATGTGGTTGCTGATGCTTTGAGTCGCAAGGCTCACTGCAATAATCTCATCGCAGCTCCTTATGCAGAGGCAGAGCCCAGTCTTAGAGTGTATGCTTATGGCTTCTTGGCCAATATATCACTTGTTCCGACCCTGCGAGATGAGATTGTGGCAGCGCAGAAGAAGGATGAGAAGGTGAATCACCTCAGGAGGAGACTCAAGCTCGGGGAAGCTAGAGTCCAGTGTTTCAGAGAGGATGAGGATGGAGTCCTATGGTTCAAGGACAGATTGGTAGTTCCTAAGGACTTTGAGTTGCGCAGGAAGATTCTTGATGAGGCGCACTTGTCCAAGTATTCCATCCACCCTGGTAGCAACAAGATGTACCAGGATTTGAGGAGTCGCTTCTGGTGGACCCGCATGAAGTGGGAGGTCGCACAGTACGTTTCTGAGTGTGACACTTGCAGGAGAGTGAAGGCAGAATACATGAAGCCAGCTGGATTATTGCAGCCTTTGAGCATTCCTGCTTGGAAGTGGGAGGATATCAGCATGGATTTCATTGTTGGCTTACCTCTCACATCACAGAAGCATGATTCTATTTGGGTGATTGTTGATCGACTGACTAAGTCTGCTCACTTCATTCCAGTGAAGACAGGTTACACTGTGAAGAAGTATGCTGAGTTGTACATCGCCCGGATTCTCTGTTTGCATGGAGTGCCCAAGACCATTATTTCTGATCGAGGACCTCAGTTTGTTTCTCGTTTCTGGGAGCAGCTTCATGCTTCTTTGGGCACCACTTTGATTCGCAGTGCAGCTTATCACCCTCAGACAGATGGCCAGACAGAGAGGGTGAACCAGATTTTAGAGGATATGCTTCGTGCCTGTGTGATACACCATGGCAAGTGTTGGGATGAGAGCTTACCCCTTGCAGAGTTCTCATACAACAACAGCTATCAGGAGAGCATCAAGATGGCACCGTTTGAGGCCTTGTATGGACGTCGTTGTCGGACTCCCCTTAATTGGGTTGAGGTCGGCGAGAGAGTCATCTTCCAGGCAAGGCCCGCAGCTGCAGCAGAGGAGACAATTGTGACTGATGAGGTGGTCATTCCCACACCAGATTTAGTGGCAGCAGCAGAGGAGACTGTTCGCCGCATTCAGTCTAACTTGAGAGCAGCCAAGTCTCGACAGAAGAGCTATGCTGACAGAAGACGCCGACCGTTGGTGTTTGCAGTTGGCGACCACGTATACCTTCGTGTCTCTCCCATGAAGGGTGTACGTCAGTTTGGTGTCAGGGGCAAGTTAGCACCAAGATACGTTGGACCGTTCCAGATTATTGAGAGATGTGGACCCGTTGCTTATAGATTGGAGTTGCCCTCCAACCTCTCCAGTGTTCACAATGTGTTCCACGTATCGCAGCTGAAGAAGTGCTTGAAGGTCCCTACAGACAGAGTGGTCAGTGATGTTGAGCAGCTTGAGCCAGATCTGACCTACCCCGAGCAGCCTATTGGTATTGTCGATCAGAAGGACAGAGTCACCAGGAAAAGCACTACCAGATTTTATAAGGTGCAATGGAGCAACCACTCTGAGGCCGAGGCCACGTGGGAGACAGCGGAGTTCTTGAACTCCCATTTTCCCGGTTTTCTACCTCCGAGGTGCGCTATTTAGTTGTTCCATTTTTGTATCTTATTCTTCACTCTTTCGCCATTCGATTTTCCTTCTTTCTCCTTAATCTCGGGACGAGATTTCTTTAAGGGGGGAGGGCTGTGACACCCCGTGTCACTGATGCCCAACTGATGCACACTTACAAACTGAAACAAACCTTGAACCATATTCAGATTCAAATTCGAAATACAAAATTTAAATAATGGCCAAACACATGCTTGTGAAGCAACTCAAAATTTTCAATAACAACATGAGCAACCAAAAATACCAGTGGATAGCCCTACTCAAAAGATAATTTTGGAGAATTTTTGGTGATTTTACAAATTCATTTGATAGCTCAATAAAATCACCAAAGCGGAAAAAGTGATCCATTTTGAAATGTTGCCATTTGAAATCCCTTTGGATTCCAGATGTGCATGTTGGGCAGTGGATAGAACTTTTCAAGAGCTTTCCAACGGTACCAAATTTGCAATTTTTGGATCCCATTTGCTACTCCAATTTGAGTGCCAAAGTTTGGGGAACTTTCAGTTTGAATTAATTCGGGAAAAATGAAAGATGCCCGAGGGCCCACCTGTCAGCCACCCGTGTCTCACTGCGCGCGTCGGAGGAACACCGCCACGTCGTCGACGATGACCGGAGCCACGCTCCGTCGCTCTCCACCGCTCCTCGCCCGCGCCGCGGCCAGAAAAACGCGCCCCGCTCCTCTCCCGGTCGACGCGCTCCCCATTTCCCTCATTCCCCGCAACCCTAACCCTAGCCACCACTGTCACCATTGTTGAGCTCGAGCTCCGCCCGCCTTCCGTCGCCGGCGAGCTGCCTCCGGACTGAGCTGCTGTGCAAAGAGCCGCCTCGCAACGCCGCCAACCTCGCCATGGCCACCATGGCTCTTGACTCGGGCTGAGAAGCACGAATCGACGTCGTCTTCTTCTTCCTAGCCCGCACAAGCCCCGTCGCGCCATCGTCGATTTCTCCCTGCCGGTGAGCAAATCCTCAGATTCCTCGCGCCTCGTGGTGCACGTCACCGCTGCGCACTCCTCGGACCTCATCCTTGTTGTTCTTTCGCAGCCATGTCGTCGGAATCGAGTTTCTCCCCGCCGCCGGTTTCCACCGCCGCGACGAGCTCTTCGCCTCCGACCGTCATTCCGGCCTTCTCCACGACGCTACGCTCCACTCCGGCGTCGCTAGTGACCTCGTGAAGCTGCAAGGCCTACGTGTACACCTCCCCGTCGACCACCGCAAGCTCGCGTCGTCGCCGGACTTCCGCCACCGCCGCTCCCTCGTCGCCGACCCATCCCCGACCTTCCCCGCGAGCTCCAAACCCTCGAGGTGAATTCGCAGCCCCGTCCTGCCCATTCCCGTAGCCTCGCTTCGCCGAAACCCCGTCGGAAACATCCCTCCGGCGAGGGCGCCACCGCACTCCGGCGAGGGCCCCGGCCAGCACACGCGCGGCCACAGCGCCGGGATCTCCAGTGCTCCGCCCCGTGTGACCCTCGGTGTGCCTTTGCACCTGAGTGGAGGGATCCCGTGCGGCCAGACCTGGATTTGGTGTGGCCCAGATCGTGTGGTCACCCGTGTGGCCCTGATCTGATTGGCCCACCAGTTTTTAATCCATTTCGAGTTAGTAAATTTCCCAGAAAATCACCAAAAAAAAAAGGTAAAATTCATAGTAAATCGAATATAGCTCCAAAAATTATGAAACCAATTTTGTTGGCTTCCCTATGCTCAGATATACTTAAATTATGAAACCAATTGTAATTGATGCAAGATTGTTAAATTCTTATTAAATCCTCTGTTGCCCAATAAATCCTGAAACTCTTGCATGCCTGTTAAGAATCTGATAACACACCTACAGAGCATTTTTCCACTGTCATATGTTGTCTAATTATTTTCTTATGATTTAAATCATGTTCTGCACCGTATAAATTATTATAAATAATCTACCTTGCAATAAATCATGAAACTTCACCATAAATTACTTCCAGTACCACTCTTCACCAGAAAAATGCCACTGGACATAAATTCATTTTCGAAATCACATTATTTATTTAACTTGCCCAAGTTAATTAATGGTGAACTTAATTAAAAGTTAATGAAGGAAATACTCCAGACGAAAGTAATTAACAAAGTTAATCATTTGCACTTACAGTGGAAATGACTGTCCTATCAAGTAATTAAATCATGAATTGCATCATATTCTTGCATCTAACTTTGCATTATTTTCCTTGTCATAACGTGTAGTGACAGAGACGACTCCGGAGCCACTGGACTTCCAGCTGCCGGAGGAGCAGACCCAGGAGGTGCTGGAGGAGCAGCTGCAGCAGGACACTGACCCCGCTGACCCTGTTAGCTACGCTCCTGAGCCAGGCAAGCCCCGGTGCATGCCTCCCTATTTAGGATTTTATTTTCGCACTTGATTGGGGCTAGTAATTGATTGTGCATTAGGTTTATTAGGAGTTGATGTGAAACCTTAGAACTGCATTAGGACTACCCTTCCATATCCTACCTTGTGTCCTATTTTCATAGATGTGGTATAGGTTACGTTAGAACTTGCTAGGCTTAGTGGCTAGCGGACGGTAGAAGTCGAGTGGTAGGTCCCACTCGCATGATAGGGACTCCTGGATTGTACTAGCTGGATTTAGGATTTGTTGAGACCGGACGGGGAATTGCTTGTATAGGATGGTTGGAGAAGGCTGGGCCTTCACGGTGGTGTAGCCCCGTCTGTGTCGATTAAGGACCGTCCGTTGTTGGCCCTGTTGAGCAAGTTCGAACGTACTGATCACATGCTAGTGTTTTTATGGGCCTAGTAAACCTAGTAGCCTGCGTCGCCCTGGATGTCTGGTAGATACTTTACTCCTTCTATCATGGTATTTGGGAGAGGTAGGGTGGCGTCCCGCGCAGTCAGCCGTCTGGGACGGGGGCTGCGGTGGGAGAGCCCTTCCTCGGGAGGAGTAGAATCTGGTACAGCTCTGGTGGCACGTAGCGTAAACGGTTGCCGTATGTGGCCTTTGCCGCGTATGGCGTGTGGTCAGGTTTTCTCCTGCAGGATGTACATCGATGCCGCCGCTCTCGGTCAAGAGCAACCTTGTTCACTGAGTCACCTCGTAGTGTGATATGATTGATGATATGATGATGCTAGTCTATTTACATTACTGTTATTTACATTGCTATATATATATACTGTCACTGTTGATGTATTGTTACTTTATACCCGTTTTAGAGATATGCACACTGTTTTTACTGGATAAGTATTTATCTTGAAAAATAAAACTTGAAAGTAAGGATCAAGTAATTAGTGCGAGTTATGCTATTGAGTCAGCCACCCTTTTGTAGCCTTGCATATTAGGAGTCGGCTGTAGCTAGCCTTTTGACGGGTAAGACTTGCTGAGTATTAGTTGCTCAGGGTTTGGCTCTTTATGATTTTATTGCAGGTAGCACCTTTATTCCCGACTCTACGGGTGGAGGTGGACAGTGGGATGGCCAGCTTCCCTTTGGTTGGACAGCCCACTGGGAGACTGAGGAGTGATCTCCTCTCGAGTCCGCATCTTCATGGCTTTGGATGCGGGTTCTTGTGTATCGTGAGCGCGTGCGATTGTACTTTATTTCCAGACTTGTATCGTTTATTTCCGCTGAGCGACTCTGTGTTTTAATTGGATTAATGTAACCACTTAAAGACTTAATTCGTGCTTTTTATATGCTGTACTGTTGCGTCTGTTCATCAGCGCTATACCGACTCGATCCTGCGAAAAGCGGAGACGCTTCATTCGTGTTCATGTTACCATCATGCCCCCCCCCCCCCCTCCCCCAACCCTCACATTGTGGTTCTATTATTATAATATACAGAGAAATAGGCCTTAAACAGGATATTCTTTTTCATTTATTGTTTACTGTGTGAGTTTTTTTTTACTAGGATGGTGCTCACCCTCTTTTGCTCACACTGACACTGTATTTTAACTCACAATCACCTTGTAACACTCTTACAACAATGAAAAATGGTCGTTGCAGATTACGGAATAATATTTAAAATCAAAGGTATGTGTCACCATACAAAATATATGTTTTTTCCTCTTCTTAAGTTTGGTTTATAGATAATGTCGCCCTTCGATTATTTAATTTAGGTTTGCTGATCGAGCTATCTTCCACTTTACAAGGAGGTCCTTAAAGTACCAATGAGCCTTGTCTCGCAAAAAAAAAGTACCAATGAGCCTCTTCGTGTTCCTAGACTTAAGTGAAGAGAGGTGCGTTATTTGGATTTCAGTAACATATATTGAGTCGGATTCCCCTGTCCCTGTCGAGTATTGAACTGAACCTCCATTTCAGCTATACTACTTTATTCATCTTGCTTATGTTTTTTTTTTGGGAACTTCATCTTGCTTATGTTAAAGATACCAGAAGTGAACAAGATCTTTGCTCACTCAAAAAAAAAACCTGGACTTCACTTTTACTTTACTATTCACAAAATATGCAAAGTTAATTTTGATTGCTTATGTGAGGACTGAGGTTTGATTTTCATGCCAAGTGATTATTGATTTTTTACTTACATTTCTGCGTTTTCTACTATCTGATTTTATTTATGGCTTTTCTGCTGCCTGTCCTTAATTAATTAGCTGTAAATTTGTTTGCACATTCATTGTCCACCTCTCATTGTGCTTTAGAAAGAAAAACCTTGAACTACAACAGTGCAACACTGTTGGCACTCACCTATTTCAGTCCAGTACATGATAAATTATTTTAAGCAGCTACAACTAAATATTGTTGTGCAGGTTGTTAATGTCATTGACGAGGAGGCAAATCAGATAGCTTCTTAACATTGGCAGCATTTGTAGTTCTGCGGAAAAAGGATTTTATATATTGGTTCAGCCTGATCAGTATAGTTGGCCAAATGGGCGGCCCTGCCCAGCACGGCACGGGCCCACCAGGGCATGGCCCATTTGCCATCGGGCCAGCACGGCCCGCTGGTTACATGGGCCGTGCCGTGCTCGCCCATGGGCGGGGGGTCAAGCCCATGGCACGGCACTAAAGCTGTTACAAGGACCGGGCCGGCCCATCAGGCACGAACGTCCCATCAAACAAGAACGGCCCATCAGGCACGAAAAGAGAAAAAAGGCCCATCAAATAGAAAAAGGTCGACGGTGGCAAAAAAAAAGGAAAAAAAAGAAAAAGCCGAGATCGCCATGGCGGCCGGGGATGGAGGAGCTCAGTCTCTCGCCGACGCCGCCATAGAAGTAGATGGTCGGCGCTGTGCCACGGGGAAGGAGGAGATCTGGCGTGCTTCTACTGGCGACGCCTTCTACCGCTGCCACGTGCGCGACGGCCGGCACGGCGGCCGCGACTTCATCCAGTCCCGGCACCGCATCACGGACGAGCGCGACACTGCATCACAGACGAGCGCAGCGACGACGAGGAGGGCTCCTTCGCGCGGCCGGGGATGGAGGATCTCGAGCCCGCCGCCCGCGGAGAAGGGCGACGACGGCGACAATATCACGGGCAGTGGATCTCGCGGGAGGGGAGGCGCGGAGGGGAGGAGCGGAGGGCAAGGGCGGCACTGCGGCGGGGAGGGGAGGGGCGGCTCCGTGGCGGGGAGGGGAGGGGCGGCTGCGGCGGCGCGGATGGGAGGGGCGGCGCCGTGTCGGGGAAGGGAGTGGCGGCGCTGCAGTGGCGCGGAGGGGAGGGGCGGGGTGGAGGGGAGGGCTAGGGGCGGCGCAGTCGTGCAGAGGAGAAGGGAGTTAGGCGGTGGCGGCGGGGAGGAAGAGAAAGAGGAAGAGAGGAAGAAGATATTTTTATGTTAGGGTTTGGGATAGGTGGGTCGTTAGGCGGGCCGTGCCAAGCTGGGCTGCTAACGGGCCGTGCTCTGATGGGCTGTTTGGTGGGCTACATCGTGCCGCCTCTTACACGTGCCGGGCCGTGCTGCCCACTGGGCTGGGGGGTCGGCCCAAGCACGGCCCGATGCTTCGTGCCGTCCCGGCCCGGCCCATGTAATTTCGGGCCGTGCCGTGCTTGGGCCGGGCCAAAAACACCGTGCTTCGTGCCTGCCCATTTGGCCCGGTCCATTTGGCCAAGTATACTGATCAGCCTTGATTGAATTGAGCCATCCTTTGTGCAACCTATTTGTCATCTACAGAGTGGCTCTTGTTTGGTTTCATATGTAGTCTCCCCTGCTTTCCAGGGACTAACGACTTTTTAGATTCTTCTACTTCTTTTTTAGTTTTAACATGGTCATTGCCTTTTACCTGCCATTGCTACATCTAAATATGTGCTTGTTTGTAATCCCTAATAGTTATCATCATTAATTGTTTTATATTTTTGTTTCAGTACTAATCAACAATGTCGTTATAGGCATGTGACCCTGAAATAGAAATGGTTGTTCTAATATGCGACAGATACATGTTTATCAAAGAAAAACATCTTGGCAATACAAAGCTTCAATACGATGAACCAAGCTGGACAATGCATATGGGGCGGATGTTCGAGCAACAATTGAAATAGTTTAACGTCTTCAGCACAATGTGCTCAAGCCCCATTATCTAGCTAGAAGACTTTCTCATCGAATACTCTTCACTTGAAGATCAAAACAGAGTGGTTTGTAAGAGCCCCCAAAGCATGTGATTGTAGCTTAAAACACAAAGATAGGTATATGTGAAGTCTCTTGCATGTATTCTATATTTGAGTGTTATAAAGGACTACATGTATCGACTATATTTTGAACAACAATAATGTCAAATATTTGTATCAACCATTGTTGCAAGTACATATGGGCCTCTACAATATTTATTTCTCAACTAATTTTTTCAACAAACGGCGCGCAAGAGTGAGTAACTCTAAGCTCAAGAGGGATGAGTTCAGCCTAAGCCAAATATAAATTGCCGGAACAAGTCGAGCATGAAGACGTACTCGTTTCAATAACCTTATTCGTGATATGTATAGTACGTAGTGTATCTATTTTCTGGCGCCACGTTTTTTAAACGTACGATACATACATAGGTGTGCCAATACATATAGCCAGCAGAGGGCAGCGCCACACTTCAGCATGCATCCATGCGATATATTGCTCAAGCGCAGCGTCTTCACGATTCCTATCCTACCTATATATACTTTGACGCCGGCTACTGCTGCAGGTACACGTCGATCTCTACGACGCCACCCTTGGCGAGATCGTAGTGGCCGTAGTTCCTGGTGAGCACGTACCCGCTCGCGTTCCGGAACCGGCCGGCGCCGCCGATGACCGTCGATTCCCGGACCTCGTGGGCCAGGTCCACGCGGCCCTTCACGGCCACCGAGCCGGAGCCGTCCGCCATCACCAGGTGCATGCTCAGGTCCGTCACGGTGCCGCCCTCCGCGACGCGCACGCCGAACCCCTGCGCCGAGCCCACGCGCGCCGCCGTGTCGTCGTCGATCCGGGGCCCCGGCGTGAGCGGGTTGTTGAACACGACGATGTCGCCGAACTGCCGCGACGACGACGCGGCGGTGCGCGGCATGCCGGAGACCACGCGCATGGCTGACGGGCGCGGGCCTGCGTAGTCGTCGTGCATGTAGAAGTGGAGGTGCTGTTGCTGCTCGGCGTGGCAAGCGGCCGCTGCGGCGAGGGCGACGAGGAGGACGACGGAGAAGGTGGATGATGGAGTGGCCATGATCGATCGCTAGTTTTTTCTTTCAACTTCGATTATGACTGTAAAGTTGCGTTTTATGCATCCACTGCAGTAGGTGCAATAACCATCATGACAAAGATAGATCTTATTATTTTCAAGCCAAGGTAACTACGGCCCTGTTGTCATCACTGGACTGATCGATCCATATTGGCGGCTCACCTATAAGAATTTATATAACCAGGAGATTTTCTTTATGATTTTTTTACTATTTTTTCTAGAAATGCACTAAGATCTTTTTTCACAATCTTCGTAGTGGGGTACCACATGTATCAATTTATAATTTGGTACCTTTTGATACATTTTAAGGATTGTAAAAAAATATTTTAGATAAAATAAGAAAGACATGACCTTATTTTTAATATACATTAAGTAAAAACAAAGAAGCAAAGGCTCCACCAAGAAAAGAGCAGAAGAATTAAGAAGTTGAATCTAGCCAAAAATGGTACGCAAAATTTGATGTGACACATTGGAAAGATGTGGTTTCGGGCACAACTCACCACAACTTCCGTATTTCGCTCAGGCACACTCTAAAATCGTGGTTCTTAGCCACAACACACTAAAACAGCAGAAAGTGATACATTCAACTTTTTCAATATCCTTGTACGAAATACATAACAAGTTGAAACTTTGCAAAAAAAATAAAATAAAGTGTTGCATTCTCAACCCATGTGATTTTTCGTAGATGCCTTTTCAACTTTTCACATAGTTTGGTTGAAAAAACAAAGATTGCTTTCGATGAAAAGATATATGAATAGTTGAGAAAAAAATCTACAAAAAAATCACATGAAAAGATATATGAATAGTTGTGAGAAGTTTCAATTTGTAATGTATTTTTGTAATAAGATAAAATAGTTGAAAAACATCACATATCTTTGATTTAGTGTGCCACAACAAACACTACGGGAAACTGGCTATATGCCGTGTGTTCAACGTTTTGCCAAGTGCCTTTTATCGGGCACTCGGCAAACAGCTGCTTTGCCGAGTGCCAGAGGCAAAACGCTCGGCAAAGTATAGGCACCCGACAAACACATTATTTGCCGAGTGCTAGGAGTCAGGGCACTCGGCAAACACATAGTTTGCCGAGTGCAAACCAGTAGGCTCTCGGCAAAAATAAAACACCCGGTGAAACCAGATATTTGCCGAGTGCCACGTGGCAGGGCACTCGGCAAATGTGTCACGTGCCCCGCACATGCCCCTCCGTTAGGAAATCAGGACGGGACCGTCAACATTTGCCGAGTGTCCCGCCAAAGCACTCGGCAAACTCCTCCATTTGTCGAGTGCCCTGCGATGGCACTCTGCAAAGTATTTTTTTTTTCATTTTTTGCCTTTTTTTTCAGAAATCAATGTATGTATGCATGTTACTTCATGTCAAAATTTCATATTTTTCTCGATCTGTTTGGTATATTTAAGTTATTTATTTCATTTAAAGTATTTATTAAAGATAATTCAAATTTGAACAACAAGTGATTCAAATAATGAAATATAGTGACTCAAAAAATTATATTCATGTTTCCGAGTCCAATATGAGGTCGTAACCATGAAATGAACGGAAAAATCACGCATCTTGTACATAAAATATAAGGACGAACATCGGGTCAAACGAAGTCTAAAAATTACGAGACTCGCCCTGGTATCATGAAATCATACGTGGAGGCCATGGTAAATCGTAGAAAAAGTTTCGCAAAAGTTGTCATGTACGTTGTTTAGAAGCCAGAGCTTCCCCGGAGAAGATGCGTAGACTTATGAGTGATCGTTTAGATTTCGAACCAAAACGGAAGTCACATTATGGTTTCACCCCAAAACTTTTTTTGTAGGTAACAGATGATATGAAATGTGTCATGAAAAAATTTGGCATTTTTTGATTTTATTTCTAATTTCTATTTTTTTTTAGTTCCTGTTGAAAATGTTTGCCGAGAGCCGGTCCCATAGATCTCGGCAAACATATTTTGCCGAGTGCCTTATGGTTTGCCGAGTGCCCCAGATCTAGCACTCGGCAAACCTTTTATGTATGACTTGGGCGCGGCGCGGGCTTCTCTTTCTCTTTCTCCCTTATCTTCTTCTCCGCGCCGCCGCCATCCCACGCGCCGCCGCCCGAACGCCATCGTCCACCGCAGCTCCCCCGCGCTGTGCGTCGCCGTCGTGCACCGCGCCTCCACCAGCTCGCCTCCCTGCCACGCGCCGCCGCCTCCGACCCGCCGCCTCACCGACGCCGCGCCGCCCTCCTCCACCACCCGGCCCGGCCACCCCGCGCTGCCCTCCACCACCCATCCTCCCCGCGCCGCCCTCCACCACACGGCCACCCCGCGCCGCGCCACGCCGCCCTTTCCCACCACCCCGCGCCGCGCTCCACCACCCGGCCCGGCCACCCCTCCCCCTCCCCCGACGCCGTGACCCCGCCCCGACGGCCGGTCCACGACCCAGCGCCCACCCCGGCCGGGTCGCCCCCGACGTCGACGACCCCGGGGCGCGGTGCCCCTGCCCTGGCCCCAACCCTGACGCCCGGCCCCTCCCTCCTCTGCCCCAGCAGGGGCCCTCGACCCCCAAACTCGGTGCTCCACCACCGCCCACGAGCTCCACCGCCGCCCACCGTGCTGCTCCGACGTCCACGTCCCCGTCCAGGTGAGTTCACGAGTGCTCTGCTCTTCCTTTTTTTTCCCTGTTTTTTCTATTTCTGTCAAAATGCAAATATTGCTTGGAATTCTTGTAATTGTGAAATGCTTGGAAATATGCAGCTATGTAATGGATTGCAAATATTAAATAGATTGCGAATGTATTTTGTGAATTGTGAAATACTTTTTATTCATTTGAATTGCAAATGAATTGCTTGGAATGGATTGCTTGGAATGAATTACTTGTTAAATATTTGAATTGCTTGAAATGGATGCCAATTGAATTGTGGTTGTCAAAATTGAATTGCTTTGTAGGCAAATTTGAATAGCTTTGTATGCTAATTTGAATTGCTTGCATGTAAATGTCTAATATGTGCAAATGTTGAATTGCTTGCATGCAAATGTTGAATGCGATAATTGATGAAATACTTCCGTTTATTTGTTCATGATGGATTTTACCAAGTGATCGTGCTATGGAATGAAATGGAAAATATGAATAATGGTTGATGCTTTGTCATCAGTTCGATGTGGTATCCGGCCATCGTGTCGTTGATTCGTTGGATGTGGTTGCCGGCCATCGTGCCGTTGTTTTCTTGCAGGTTTTGGGAACCTCACCGTACAGGGGAGGTGCTATCGAAATTTTGAATTGACGGCTTTATGTTTCGTTCTTTGCAGGATAGGAGAGGCTTTTCCACCGTCTTTCACTCGTCACTTTGCGGGATAGAAAGGTAAGACATAAAAGATCCACCCCCCCCCCCCCCCCGCTTTTTTCCATTTCTGTTTCTAGGTAACGCGTAATCTAGTTAGGCATCTCCCGTTCGAAATAGATACAGTTGGAGATATGCCCGAGGGTTGCATATCTATGACCGTATCTGTTTTGAATTGTCCACATTTCTTGGACAGCCCGAAGATGCGTAGATGGGGCTAGTTTCCATTGTCTATTCCGGTTTGAGACAGAGTTTCAGTCGCGCCTCCCTGTTGTTCTCCGGATACACAATCTCCCTCCCAGGACGTGTATTTGGAGAACAGCGGGGAGGTGCTGCCGAAATTCTGTCTCGGACCGGAGTAGACCTTGGAAACTAACCACATCTACGCATCGTCGGGTGGGATTAGGACCTATCTTCACCTATTAGACATTGTAGGCATCGTGTAGATGCCAATAAATTTTAAATTGCTCACTCATATGATAGAGGATGGATGACCGTGAGTGGATGTACACGGGCCGCCCAAGGAAGGGTTCTGAAACAAGTGAATGGGTTGACAAGACCCTTACTTTCTTGGAACAAGCATTTGCCAATGTTAGAAAAGGTGGAAAGACTTGGTGTCCCTGCAGGCGTTGTGACAACACAAGGCAACACACAAAGGCGGAGATGGGTTTGCATCTTTGTAGCAATGGATTTACGCCAGGCTATACCCGGTGGGTCTACCATGGTGAAGCCCATCGATTGAGGGAGGAGGTCGTGAGACAACGCGTCGATGATTGTGATGCTGATGGCGGGGTAGAGGACATGTTACAGGACTATCATGAAGCCAGGTTCCGTGAACAACCTAGGGAGGAGGAGGAGCCAGAGGAGTCTGCAAAGCGCTTCTATGCCATATTTGAAGCGTCACAGAAACCTCTTCATGGGCATACCAGGGTTTCAAAACTAGATGCCATTGCACGTCTAATGATGATGATGAGCATATATGTATGATTTGGGGTGATTTTGGTCCAGGTTGCAGTGGTTTTAAACAATTTATTTTAATCTGTCGAAATTTTTTGCCGAGTGCCTCAGATCTTTACCGAGTGCCAGACCTGAGGCACTCGGCAAAGCTGCCATTTTTTGGTTTGCCGAGTGCCAGGAGGGGTGGCACTTGGCAAATTGTTTTTGTTTGCCGAGTGCCTGACGTGATGGCACTCGGCAAACAATTGTGACGGCCGTTTCCCGCCGTCACTTCACTTTATTTTGCCGAGTGCCTTCTTGGCACTCGGCAAAATCTTTGCCGAGTGCCCGACAAAAAGCACTCAGCAAACAAGCCTTTGCCGAGAGTTGTTTGCCGTCCGGGGTTTGCCGAGTGTTACACTCGACAAACTTTTTGCCGAGTGTAATACTGCCTTTGCCGAGTGCCTCTGGCACTCGGCAAATTATGGCTTTCCCGTAGTGAAAGAGCCACAAATTCGCAGTGTGTTATGGCTAATATCGCGAGTTGCGGTGTGTTGCCCAAAACCGCGTCGTCTTTCCAGTGCGCCACAACAAATTTTGCCAAAATTGAAGTATGGTAAGTATAGATCTTTCACTCTACGGGTAAGCATTGCAAAATCAAGAATGAACATTCGCTCTGAATATTGCAAAATCATGAAGAACAGCCTCAAAGTTCCCATAAAGAAAACCTACATTAATTGATGGATGTCTGTCATAAGACAATTATTTCTTGCAATGGTTGCAACTGCATTGAGCATTGTATTTATTGCCGATACCAATGGAAGAGCAACAATTTCTTACCAAATCGCATCTTTGAGATAGGTGCTTCAATGTTTTTCATGTTGTAGCCCATGAGTTCAATGCAACGTTTCTCCTTTCAGCAATCCTTTAATATTCGATGATCTTTCTTTCAACTTTTATATGACCATATAAAAGTTTGTGTGTTATGCATCCACTCCAGTATGTCGATCTTGGTGCATGTCAACGAGTAGATCGATGGGTTGCTTTTATACTGAATACTGTGAGAGCAAGTGCATGCGTGCACAAGTTCGATCGGGCTAGCTCGTGATCTGTCATATTGCCCTGCCCCAGAAAACGACGGATCTTTGGGAGTGAAGTGTGTAATGATCATCAAGACAAAGATAGATCTCATTATTTTCTTGGCAAGATAACTACGGCCCTGTTATTATCACTGAACTGATCGATATTTGCGGCTCATCTATAAGAATTTTTATAACCAGATGCTTTTTAATGATCATTTTTCACTTATTTTTACTAGATATATAGTAAGACAGGACTCGAAATAGCATGGGATGGGACAAAAATTCTTCTTTGCAATGAGCATTTTCATAATCTTCAGAGTGTGGTACCAACAATACTAATTTGGGTGAAGTTATAAAATGGTACCACATAAATAAAATTTTGGTGGTACCCAAATTTAACGTTGGTACCTTTTGAAACATTTGAAGGATTGTGAAAAAGGTATTTTGATGCAACAAGAGGGACCTACATTAAGTAAAAGCAAAGAAGCAAAGGCTCCACCAAGAAAAGAGCAGAAGAATTAAGAAGTTGATTGAAGAAAAAATTTAAAGTATAGATCTTTCACTCTATGAGTAAGCATTGCAAAATCATGAATGACCATGCTCTGAAGATTACAAAATCATGAACGAGCAGCCTCAAAATTCCCATCAACAAAACCTCTATTGATGGATGTCTATCACATGACAACAGTTTCTATAAAGATGGAAAATTTGAGGCTTTCTTCATGTGTTTGAGAGTTTGCAGTGGTTGCAAATGGGCATTGCGTTTCCCAATACCAATCTAAGAGCAACAGTTTCTTACCAAATTGCATCTTAGAAACAGGTGTCAGTGTTTTTCATGTTGTAGGATGTAAAACTAACACACATGAGCCATGTTTCTCCTTTTCGGCAATCCTCTATATTCTAAAACTCAAGATCCAGTTAGAATAATGAGCTCTTCCATAACAATAATTGATGAGCATTGTGTATCACTTTTGATCTAAATAGATGCTTACACATTTACAAGGATAAATTTCCTGCCTCTTATGTAATTCACCTATAGTTGAGCACTTCTCTTTATCTGCAGGCTTCGTCCGGCCACAAACGTTGACCTCAATTTATTTTAATAAATCAAGCATGTCATGCAGTGAACTCGAGACCTCGAGGTATGATAAAGTACCGAGCTACTATGCACGAACCAAGACATTTAATTCTAATAGCATACTCCCTCCGGTATCAAAATTGTTGTCGTTTAATTGGGACATTGACGTAGTCATAAAACATAACTTTGACTAATACTTTTTGCTATAAAATATAGTTGAAATGTAATTTTATGTAATCATAATTCAATACGAATCTACTAATGTTATTTTCACATTTCTAAATTTAACATGTACAAAATATTTGCAGTCAAGGTTTACAAAGTTTTACTTAAGACAACTCGAAAACGACATCAATTTTGATACCGGAGGGAGTAATTGGTAATAGTTGCTCATAGTTCAACAAGTATATATATGAAATAGTAAATTTCACAAACCTATAACTATTTGTGCTCTTGTATCACAAAACTACAACTTTTGAAGCTCATTTCACAAAACTACAACTATTTCAGCTTTTAGTAACACAAACCTACACCTTTTGTATCTTGGTCCCACATGTCATTCACACAAGTGCCACAAAGCCCGGTCCCACTTGTCAATGAAACATGTGACACAAAAGTTGTAGTTTCTTGTTACTAGGGATCAAAATAGTTGTAGTTTTGTGAAATAGATTTCAAAAGTTGTAGTTTTGTGATACAAAGGTGCAAAAAGTTGTAGTTTTCTGAAATTTACTCTATATGAAAAGAATGTCTCTGTCCAAATACGAACAGTTCCTCTAGTCGATGAAAAATGATATAGTTTTTGTACATACATCACTGTACTGAAACTCATTCATTCTTTTTTTCTTCTTCTAGTTTTCATAAACCTAGCATTAACTTTTCCTACTTACGGTTGCAGTAACATTAAAATTGTAAAAAAAAAAAAATTGCGAGGAACATTAAAGTTCTCAAAAGTAAACAAAGCATGAAAAACCTGCGTCCTTGGATCTCTCCGGTGCAGGTGGCGTCACCCGTCCGTCCCGGTGCTTAGACCACCACCAATGAGGCAGCATGGCTAGCGCCAGTCGCCATGTCCGAGGGAGGAGCCGGAGCTGCTGGCCGGCCTGACTGTCTGTGGAGGGAGGCCGTTCACTTGAAGAGTCGCAAGTACGCCCGCTGCGCGGACAGACGCGCCCCTTCCTACGTACTCTCGCTCTCGCCGGCGCGGACCATCTCCGCGATCTCTGAATCAGACGGAATTAATTAAGCGCTGCCATGGCTGTGGACCGCTCGTCGTCGATCTGCTGGCGTGGCCGTTAGTAGTTAGCCGTACGCGCTGCGCTCTGGCGCCGTGCACTCCCCGGGCTCATGCGACGCGCTCTATATAGGTGCCGTCCGCTGCGACAGGCAGGAAGCTCAATGGCTGGGTAATGGGGTGGTGCGACAGAGAAGGCAGGCAGCGAGCGAAGTGCAAGCGGTTCATGTCAGCTCGGAAAAGAGCAACTGATCGAGGAAACCTCGACCGGCTCGCTCCTGATCTGCGTATCTAGGAGGTTTCGAACGAACGATGGCCAGTTGGCTGGCCACACTTGACTGGGGTGCCGAGAACAGGTTCCTCTGCTTTTTCTCCGTGCTTCGCCTCAGCAGCCTCCTAGCGTCCGTCCCCTGCGTTCCTCACCTTCGTACGTACTAAAGTTCTTCTACTGTCCGTCCTTTATCGATTCTCGCCATCGCCCGTTGGGCACAGCTGCAACCGGAAGACATGCGTGGCGCGCTTAAAACTCAATCGACCGCCGTCGCATCGCATCCCGGCTGTCCCGCCAACGCGTCCCTGCTCTGCTCTTCCTCGTGGAGGTCACTCACGTCGCTGCCCCGTCTCGCATCCGCCGCTCGGCCTGAGTATAGCCTGCCTGGCTCGATCAGCGCGTAGGAAAAAAAAAAACAAAACTGAACCTTGTCGGGCAGCAGCTATACCTTCAGAGTGTAATGCATGGGCACGTGGCAAGTGAGAGGAACAGCTTCCGGTTCAGTTCAGAAACTTATTAGGTTCAGACTTATGTCCCAGCTGCCCGGAATTTCAGAACTGATGTGCAGGGTTTGTTGTAGATCATGCAGCAACAGAACGCGAGCCAGGCAGGCACATTAAAGTCCCCAATATCTACCACAATTAGTAAACTACTACTCACTGAGGCACAAGAAGTATCATTCGAGTTTCAGTTGTCAGCTCTGCTTTAGAAATTACGAGCAGCGCGAAAGTGTGATGGGCACATGGCAAATGAGAACAAGAGCTTCAGCTTCAGTTCAGAACTGATGTTCAGACTCATGTGCCTGCTGCCCAGAAGTTCAGAACTGATGTTCAGCTTCAGAAGTTCAGATCAGTGCAGGGACCAGCTGCTAGTCCTTTTAGAGCAAACCCATTGCTTGGGCTTGTAGCCCGTGCATGTCAAAATATTCCTGCGTGGCGGAAGAGAAATGATGAGAGAGAGTGCCTTGGCGCAACTGCCGGCGCCGGGCTCGTCCCAGTCTCCAATGCGGTTATGAGCCCTGATCAGAGTGAAGCAGGAGTCTGGAGATAAAAATGGGACGTACAGAAGGCGCGTGCAATGGACGGCCTGGGCGCATGCATGGGCATAGGCGGCAGAATGAGGTGGCCCGGCGCTGCTGGCCGCGCGTTGGCCTTGCTCTTATCACCTTGATGGCTTTCAATCAATAACTAATTGAGACCCCGCGCATTGCCGCGGGTGTGATTGATATGCACTGTCATGCATCAAAAATTAGGAATGTAGAACTATACATAAAAAAATTAACATGAAATTCAGCATCACGGAACACTTAGGCATTCAAAAAAGATGTCAGCAACGTATATAGCAGAGTGATAAGTCAAACATGAAAAATCATCATTGCGGGAAGACATTCGTTAGTATAACGAAGGTGCCAACCACATGCTCTAAAATAGTAAGGAAATAAGTTTAATACGAAAATCATCGTTAGAGGTACAATACTGGGGTATGGAGGAACGTTCCCATGGTCATAACTGTTGTGTAAACATGCAATATAGGTACAATTTGGGAAGTATAAACCATGAGAGATCAATAAACGCTGAAAAGTGAAAACTAACATATTAAGCGGTTCTAATAATTGTACATCCATCTGGCACAACCCAAGAATTATATGACAGTCACTAACATATTAAACGGTTCCAATAATTGCACATCCATCTAACAACCCAAGAATTATACGACAGTCAGTTCAGCACCATGCAGCACGGCATTTACTTGAAAATAGCAAAATGTCTACTTGTTCATATGTCGGAGATGTCATATGGCTTCTGGTCTGGAGAATGCATCGCAGAACAATCAAAAAGACCACTTTGGGCGATAACTGGTTATAATGGCACTGAAATTAGAATTCATAAAAAAGATATTATTACTTCAGCTCAGATAAAAATCGACTGAAAACTTCAAATCATAGTTCAATCTTTAACTCTGAGTTAATATTTACAATATGCATTTGTTCTTTTGACTAAGCAAGATATAAGTGAACAGGGTACATGTGGTTGCTACAAAGAATTAACCAAAAGAATAGCAAAATGTCATACAAACAAATTATGCAAAGCGATGAACACACAGACAAGATGATCCGAAAAAAATTAACATGCCTAGCATTTTTTTGAGTTCAAGCTTATGAAATGCAAAATGGATGAGAATCTTGCAACATGAGACATACAGGTAAGTAATGTCATTAATAGAAATGCAAAATGTGTCCACCCAACCTTTGTATATCAGTTCCCGAGACTCCCCCTTGGCCTGGGTGTTCAACAACAATGGAGACGCATGAAAAAGACAAACTAACTCAAAAAGATGAAGCAACACTGTAACATGGAAATACGGAGTTGAGAAAGTGTGGTGAGAAACCTGTTGTGCCATCTGCAGAATGAAGCCTTCGTTTACCACGATGATCATCCATGATTGACTGTCAGCGGGAAAAGAGGAATCATGATATAGCTACTCCAAAAGAATCAGTTTGTACTGGTCTCACTTGACAAATGACAGAGGACGCAACAGCAAAGGGAAAATCACACAGATAAGAGGGCAAAATTTCTAAATTTACACTGAATCACACCTCTTCACAGGGCAACGAACACCACCATTAGGGCCACTGAGTCACCGACCCTAGACCGGCCGAAACTGACGACACTGAAGCAATTTGGGACCCTGATTTCAGAGGCCCGAGATGAACAGGAACCCGATTCAAAGACTCAGGGTTGCAAGAGTCCTGGGGGCTGCTATAGGAACGGGATGAGCTAAAGCGCGGGGAAGAGCCTGCTGATCTTGGGATGCGGCATGGGCAGCAAGGCAGCGGAGGCGAGGCGACGAACCACCACGCCGGCGAATGGGAGGGATTGGAGGCGGCGCCCGCAATCGCGGAATGCGGTGCCGGGAGGAGGGGATCACTCAGGCGGCGGGCGGGCAGCGCTGGGCGAGGCACGCGGGGTCGGCGCCATGCGGAGGAGGCTGGGCGGCACCGAGGTAAGGAAAAAAATCTGTCCGGCGGCGCTGGCGAGGAGAAGAGAAATCAGGGGAGGAGGCAGGTAGGCGATGGGAACCGAACAGGAATCGGGAACGTTTCGGTGTGGGCGGAAACCATCGAAACCACTCAAGCGCTCAGATCATGATCCAATGGATCAGAAGACGTGCGACGCTGTAGTTTCTACAGGAAAGGCCACACGTGTCAAGACAGGAAGGAAAAGAGCGGTGCATCTACGACTTTAAAGAAAAGGAAGGGTGTTGGCGATGAAAGAAGCATCAAGAGTCAGATCGGACCGAGATAGCCGCTGCAGCGGTTACCTTATCTGGCACGGGTTCAGATTAGGTTCAAGTCGTCCTTGACGCCCATGGGCACAGGGCTCGTTGTCCATCCTGCAAAAACAGACAGCGGGCCAGGAGTCTGTAATGCCTGCTACACGCCATAACTGAACACTAACAACATTATTGCTAGGACGTATGGAGACCTGTGTATCAGCTTTCAACTTTCTACCGTCGTCACGATCACGAGTGATTGATGTGTTACATGACTTTAGCAATGTTGCAGTCAGCGGACAGAGATACATAGATGAACTCAAAATGTTGGATCGTGATTAATATTCATGATCCAATTTAAGGACTTTGTGTGTAAATATGTTGACCGCGATTCAAATTAGGGACTTAAATGTAAATATTTGGTTTGCGAACCAAACAAATGCCCGCTTCTATGCACATTACCCATTCTCCGTGGGTGCCATGGCGCGCGCCATGTGTGGCAACCACCTCCAATACCCAGTTCAACCATTTATGCCAGTTGACCGCACGCAACCTTGACAGACATCCATCCCTTTGCGACGGAACAGGCCCAATAAAAGATAGCCATGTCCGCTCCATGCCTCTCTTGTTTCAAGCCACTATTGTAAACCAAGCGTGTGCTGCAGGGCAGACCAAAAGTGGATTGAATTATATGTTTTCCAAAGTGGATTGAATTATATCTATTTTCTCGCAGTCACAAACCTGCCCATTACACCACACCGTCTCAACTACGGTTATGCTCTTCTTGCACTCTCTTCTCGGTTGTTGGGCCAATAATTATTGGACACACTAGAAAGCAAGCAGCTCGACACCTTCGTAAGCATTTTCACATATCATGCTCTAAGTTGAGAACTTGGCATCACATATTACAAAACGCTTAAATCATCTTACCATCCTAAACCTACAGCCTTGGCATTTGGTAGGGCTTTTCCAACGGTTTCTTCGTGATTTTGAACCAAAAGATGTGCTTCTGTCACACCCCAAAATTTCTATTTTGGGATGTGAACCGTTTTTCAACTTTAAATGCCAATTTTCAATATTTTGAATGGTTTTTTCTTAATTTTTATTCAAATTGAATTTATATTTGTCTTGTCAAATGTTTACCGCACATGAATTATTTTATTTTTAGTTCAAAGATTTATTTAAAATGTTTTGATTTTCGAAAATATTTAAATAGGCAAATATTAGTTTGTCTTAAAACTTTGAAAATGTTTGTCTTGAATTGTTTTCTATAAAATGGTTTGAGTCTTTTTATTCTTTTACAAACCCGAAAAATAAATAAAACAATACCCTTATTAAATGGACCTCGAGCCGGCATAAATCTTGTCGAAATATCCCACCCGAACTTTCTCATTCTCTCTTTGTTTCTTTCTTTCATTTTTTCCCAAGCATTTCTTTTATCTCCATGATCTGCAACCTAGGTAGGTGCACTGAACGTTTCCTGCATTGGCTCCACGTTCCATTCCTCTCTCCTTGATCTCTCTTTTATTCCCCATGACTAAACAGCAGCAGCGCACTAGCAAAGGACCGCCACAGCGCCGCACATTCAGCTCCCATTTCGTGTACAATAAAATCTGCGCCCACACCCCAGCAAGCATCAAAACCATACCCACTTCACTCCCCATCAATTACCATAAAAAAGATAAGAAAAATGCTGTTGTAATGGTCATTACGCGAGCTCCTTCATGGCTGGCAGTTTCGCCTCATGCCCTGACCCTTCCTCTCCTTTTCTAGGCCTGTAAAGTCACACCAGGACGTCCATTGGCCTGGCACAATACCTCCCCTGCCTCTTCCTCTTCATTTCCATCCATTAGCCACGAATTGATCTTGTTCTCTCTGCTGCGTCCAGCCATGGCGACCTCGGTTGGCATCGACGTTCCCGGAGATCCAGCCAACGGAATGCCCTCAAATTTTACCAGCGCGTGCATCTTGAAGTCCTCTATAACATATCCAAAGATCACGGCAAGGAGATACCTGAATCGACGGGTATCTTCTTCGCAATTGTCACTACTCCCTGTTCTGGATTCGCCCCGCGCGCAAGATGGTAAACCTCTCCATGTTCTTGCCTGTAAACTCGTTCATATGATGCGCCAACCATACCAAACTGTGTTCCATCAAACTATCTTTTGTTTTGCAGGAGATCCCTTTGAGATATGGCTCCATTCTTGCAGGAACGCGATCTGAATTTCAACTGTCGCAGCACAACGTTGCTGTATTCCAGCAGCTCGATCTCCAATTCTGGTGAATATATGTCCAAACCATCACAAGTGTATCGTGTTCCCAGTAATTCTTATCATTCCTGTTCAATACTTTTATTTAATCATGCACCCAATCATCCGGAACGCGGACGCACTCAGGGTGATGTCTGTCTGTCCGCAGACAACAGTGAACCTTTGAGCGTTCCATTTTGTTTTCCCATTTCAAAGGATGGTTACATCCATGTTGAACCATGCCACTGAATAAATGATCTCGTGTTATTTAGGATGTTCTCTCCCTCTCACCAAATCACCAATGACGGTGACGTCTCTCCTCGATGTCGTGGCCATCATCCGACACCCGCCGCCACCGGCTGTCCCGAATGTTTTCCGCTATTGCATACCTGTTGGTGAGCCTGTTATGAACTCCTTTACACCTCCAAACTAATTTGAGCTCTTGTTGCTTCATATTGTTCTTAGCCATGTATGTTTGTGCTTGTTTGTTGTGTGCGCGAATAGGAATATACGCTCGGGAAACGCACGAAGACGATGAAGACCAAGAAATCAACACTCACTGAGCAGCAATACTCTAAAGAGGCAAGTGTCCTTGACCATTTTGTGCCTATTTTATAAATTCTTTGTTTGCCAACCTGCATGCTTGAGTCAATGAATGCGAACCTATATGTAGGGTTTACTAGAATTTCCATATCATTCCTTGTCGCTCTAGTTTCCTTTACCTGTTTATGGGTAGAATTGCTTAGCCTTGCTTTGAGTTGGGTTTGGGTATGATGTTAACTTGACTAATTGAACTTCCGTCACATGAGGGTTGAATGGGTAATATCTTTAGCAACATGACTGGAGATAGGGATTTGGGTGATTGTGGTTTGGGGGCTGTGCTGGGGTTACCGGCAGCTCGGGGACTGTGCAGGGGTTACCGGCAGTCCCTTGGTTTTATTGATCACCTAAATCTAAGGACCGGTTCGTGGAGCGACCACCCATAAAAACCGTACAGCCACGAGTCCAAGAATGGGCGCGGCCTGGCGTATTACATTGTGGAGACCAGTTTTGTGCGTGCCAAACGACGGTGCGAGGAAGGCGGGTATGCTGGAATCGTCGGGAGAGAGATGTGTGGGGACAGGAGAGTTACTCCTCGGAACCATCTGGCACAAGAGGGGGCCTCTAGGGGTCAAGGGTATACTTCCCCTATCGGTGGAACCTTAGTGGGCACGTACAAGCTGGAGGAAGCTCTGGAAAAGCCTTGTTGTGATCTCCTGGCCGCACACCTAAGGAAGTGTGCATATGCTTGGCCGGCATGGCATAAAGGAGACTTTAGTCCACCTGGCAACAGGGGACGGAATCACAGCTCGTGGGGAAATGTGTACAACCTCTGCAGAGTGAAAACTGTCATGACAGCCGTGCTCACGGTCAAGAGCAGCATGGACCCTCACACGATTAGTTGGGAATGGTTGGATGGGAAATCACAGTGGGGTAACTGTGATTGGGTACAGGTGGAGTAACCTGTAGAGACGTACAGGGTGGTTGGAACCCTTAATTTTGGCAAGGTGGAGTAACCTTGGCCGTTTGGAGATATATATCACCTAGTAAATAGGAGTTGCTTTTATTAAATATTTTACTTAACTGCATTTATGCAAATGAGCCCCTGTTAGCCTTTCTTGCTTTTAGCCAACATGTCATACTTTCCCCCACTTGCTGAGTACTCTATGTACTCACGCGGACCCAAAACCACCTTTTGTTTGTTTCTCAGTGAATGAAGACATCAAGGAGTACTTGAAGCTGGAGAAGCGGTGTTCTAGGCATGCGATCTTCCGGTCGACTTCCTGTGGAGTTGAAGAAGGACGCCGACGCTTTAGATTTATTTCCGCTGCAATGTAATCTTTTCTTTTAGACCGCTTGGTCATTCTTGTAACAATGTTATCGAATTAATAAAGATATTATTCTTTTATCACATATATTGTCCTGTGTGCGTGAAAACTTGATCCTGGGCACGCATACAGATGCATTCGGTTTTGGTCGTTGAAACCGGGTGTGACAGCTTCCTTGTGTGTTTCTCCTTGAAAAAGGAGGAGGCCGCACCTAAAAAGAGGGGGTGAAGCGGGGAGACACAGATGGTAGCTTCGCTGGCTCCCTCCCCCCACCACACTTTCCTTTTTACATTTTGTCACTAAAATAGGGAGAAGCTGCAGGAGAAGCCATTCCGCCAAACGTTTTCAAGCACATCCACAATCATAGCCAGCACAGTGTTTATTGTAGAGAAGCCAGAGAAAAGCCCTACCCAAAGGATCTTTAATGGGACGAAACAAGTAGCTCAATCAAGTAATTTATCTTGTAAATCATTTCAACTCACTCAATACACTGCTTCTAGAAGTTGAGGCCAACAAGGATTTTGAGCCAAGATAAGTTCAGATTCATCCTCAAAGTGTAAAGGATTTTTTTTCTCCAAACAAGAGATCTCTACAAAAGGTGGGACCAGCCTCACATCACCAATATGGAGTGGCTAAAGCTATCCATAGATTGATTTTTCTTTATGACCGTTCTAGAGCAAAAGGTGTCTTCCAAAAGTTAAACCCTTGATATTTTTGCGATAATGTAGTGACGATCTAGTTAAAAGTTTTGGATGTGGCATTTTGAGAGCCCTAGTGTTTCTACATGTTTATGTATAGATAATGTGGTAAATGTTTTGCTATATTTTCCTTGTTTGCATAAAAAAATAACATCTTGAGCTATAATGAGACTATTACCATATGACAAACTTACATTAATAATGTTTTGTACACCCATTCTTACAATTATACATCCACCCCTACTGCTTCTTTGTTTCCTTGGCTATCTCCTTGTTTTTTTGTTGTACCCAGCGAGCATGCGATGATAGGGGATCCTGGATGTGACCAAGGGCAAACTCTCTGATTATCACCAGATTCTTATGAACTAATGTAATAATAAATGAAGAATGTCATGATAGAATCTTGTTACAAAAATCTGAAGAGTGGCAATATTTATATCAGGGACAAGACATTCATTTTTAAAGTTATCATTGCCTAACTTGATAACATGATTTTTAGTGTCATTTTTTCTTTATTGAATGTACATAATCTAAGCAACATAGCTTGATTTCTTGTAATTTTAGCAGCCAAACAATACTATGTTGCCCTTTTTCTCTGATCGGAATCTATTAGCATGGCCCACTGCTTGAGATTTTGATTGGTCCACATAAAAGTTTAGGACATTACTTCGTAATAAAAAAAAAGAAAGACTTAGAAATTATATATTATATTTTTTGGCAGCCCATAGGCCATTGTAGTACTTGAATCTATTGCGAACCTTCACCATTGTGAATTTAATTTGAAAATAGTTTGTAATGTATGTAGCATCTTCATATAGTTTTGTTTTTTCATGTTTGATGGCACATCTTATACAATGCATTTTGTTATACCAAAAAACATATGAATTAACATATTTTCCTTTTAAAAAAAAATATGAATCCTCCCTTGTCGCCATCACGGACACTTCCACTTCATGCCCAACTTTAACAGCGGCAAATCCCAGTCTTTTCATCTCCTGGTCACCTTCAACCTAAAGTTGGTTTTCTCGGCTGGCGCAAGCACGAAATAACATAGTGGACAAGATCATCACCACCTTTTCCGCCATTTTAGAGCCGAGTAACTCTGCTACCAAGATGACATGCTGCCACTCGACTGCCTTGTCGGCCTTTCACCTCAGCGCGTGCCCACTCTAGGCCTCCCCTGTTCAGATGGATCTGTGTTACACCTAAAAAATATTACTTAAATTGTGCACTACTAACGTGATGGAACATGATTGTCTATATTATTTTGGATTGGCATAATTTAAGAAGGCACTTAATATAAATTCACTGACATGTCAGTATTTAGTAAGATTTTTGTATAATTCAACTATCCACTATCGTTAGCTTTAATGATCCGAGCCGGCTTGGCTCGTTATCGGAACGAGCTTTAACGTGCCGGGCTCTAATGAGCCGAGCTAGCTCGTTAGCCACCCGTAATTACGGCCCAATCCTGCCATTCCTCACCTGCCTCTTATTCTCTCTGCCTCACCACCTCCCTCCGGTTTCTCTTCCACCGTAACGAAGAACATTGTTGGCACACCAAATCTCGACCTTACAGCGATAGGAAAGGTGGTGTCCCCCGTCCCGATGCTCAGACCGTACGTCATCTGCAGTGTAGCACGACCAGCGACCCCAGACGTCCCCCTTCTGGTGCTCTGGACGTTGCGGGTGGCAAGCCGAGGCACAAAGCAGCGGTCGGTCGGGAGGGGCTGCTGTCTCGCAGCGTCCGACTGGATATCTGAGGCTGGGATTAGGAGCACTCGCTCTTGACTTGGTCGTCTTATTTATTTTTTTTGGCTTGGACGACAGAGCCCGGAGGTCGCGTGGCGCAGCGGCGGGGCTGCAAGGCGAGCGAGCCGGTCATCCGTTCGTCCCAGACGCGAAAATTTGCTCCGCCTTTGTATACAGAGCCATCTCGATCGTTCATGCAGCGTTGGAGGATCCCTACTGAAGGAGGGCGATCGGACGAAGATGGAATCCATACAAGAGAAGATCAAGGAAGTGGCGAGGAGGCTTCAGGATGTAACAACAAGTCCTGCTGGGATCGGATAGTCATATTAATGTTTTTGCTGTCTTTTGATCACCATTTTATTTCTATGCTATGAGACAGTGGGCTGGGAGGTAGTGTGTTTTTTAGAGTTGGAACTAAGTCAGGGTCGTTAGAGAGATGGTTTTCGCTTCCTGCTTTGCTTCATGTAAACTGGAATCCCCAGTAAACAGACTTTATGCTGTCAATATAAAGCAGGGCTGAAGGCCTTTGATTTAAAAAAATTCGTTGAGGCTCAGTTTGTGCTAGTCCTGATAGCATCAAAGCTGCGTCTATTTCCTTGCGCACATGGATAGTTAAGTATTAATTGTTGCTCCTTTTGTTAGTAGCGGTTCAGTTTTCCGGTCTGTCCAGCCTTGCATGCAAATAAAATCCAACAGTTCGACTTCTAGTTCAACATTTTGTGTTGACTGGTGCAACAATTCCCGAGCACTACTTCAATTCATTTTGAAATCACATTCAACATCGTGAAATAACTTCTGTTCAAGACCTTGTGATCCTAGTTCAACATTTCGTGCCATCCTCCAACATTTCAAACTAGATTTGATATTTTTTCCAAAAATGTGGAGATAAGTTCCATAAAACTTTTGTCATCGTATTTGAAAATTTTCATATGACATGCTATACTATTTTGCAGAACCATGATTCAACTTCTTGAAACTATATTAACCCATTTTTTCATAACAACTTTTTGATATCCAAGTTTCGGCATGCAACAATTTTTGACCTAGTTTCAACTCTTTTTAATAGTGTGTTCAATATTTCTTAAAGCATCAAGACAGCTTTGTTCAACCTTTTTATATTCTAGTTCAGCATTTTGTTTGTCTTGCCAGCATTTCAGAAACATGATTCAATTCTTTTTGAAAGAAGACTTAATATTTCCAAATGTTTAAAATATAAGTTCACTTTAGCAAATGTAAGTTGCCCCTCCCGTATACGAAATCATCTGTCGATGATTTAATATTTGTTTATAGAAAATAAAACACTCAAAGAGCAAAAAGACCATAAATGTGCGTAAACCAAAAAAAAAAACAGAAGCTGAAAATAACATAGAAATTTAAGAAAAAAACGTCGCGCCTGCGAAAACATAGCGCGCGGCCGGCCGCGCCCGCTCGCGTGTACCGCGCACCGGCACCCGCGTTCCCCAAGAATCAGAAGCAGCCTAACAATATTGGGCCACGCTGTGCCGTTTGCTGGGCTGGTTAGTGGGCCTGAGTGTCCGCGCGGCTTAAGGGGGAACTCAATCATCATGGACCGCCACAGGCTGAGCCTGGAGATTCGGCCTGCCTCCGGCCTTTCAGTGCACCATCCTCCAACATTTCGTGCCTTAAAGTAAAAGCCTTTGTGACATTTGCAGTTCCACAACTAATTTGCAGCATGGCATTTTCGCACAGCACAGAAGTGTACACAAATAGAACCCGAACGTGCAACGATTGGCAAACACAAAGAATGGTGCATTAGAACGTGCCTCCACCACCCACCCACCCACCCAAAAAAGGGGCTACATATTCAGCTGGAGATTACAGTTGAAAAATAATTTAGAAAAATAAAAGAATAACAACAAATACAGAACAACCTCATATTACAGGCCAGATCTTCCTGGCATAGCGATATGGCAATAGATACAAATGAAATACAGTGTTACTCACACATGATGGCGGTCGTGTGCCAGCAAGAAACCTCAGCATCTTTACAGTGCACTGGTACACTGATCGGCTTGTTCTTCCTGACAGAGCAACATCTTGCATCTAAAGAAGCCTGAGATGCGCAGTATCATTCATCCTTTTTATTTGCCATCCAGTTCTCAATGAATGTTCAAGAACTGTGACTGAGGAATCGTCTATACATAGTCTCTGAGATGTCGTAGGATTGCAGTCTAGCAGTCCAGCAATTAGACATCGAATGGGTGTCGCATGGCTGAAAATTGCAATGGTGGTGGTTACCAAGCTCCCCAAACTTCCTTCATGAAGAACATGCCTATGGTTTATTTCTCTAGGTGAGAAGTCATCTTCTGTCTCATTGTCCACTGAAGTGACAAACTGGAGCCTGCTTTTCCCCGACTTCTTTCTTTGAAGGCTATGTCGATTGAGCCTGTACAGCACATCCCAAGGAGGGCCATCTTGGACAGAATTGGTCGAGCTCTGACGAGAGAACCCCTTTGGCTCATTTTGTTGTGACAGTGTGTCCCCCATTGCCACCTTTTCTGGTAGCCTTAAGATTGTCCGGTTGAGGAATTCCATCATCCTAAATTGTACCTGCCTGAGTGATTCCCCAGATGGTGCTGAGAAATCAGGTTGTGTGCTTTCCATCAGATTGACCATTTCGGGAGTATAAATTTCTGATTTTGGACAACCCTCCCACTGACCTTGACTCATCTCAGTCAAAGCATCTGATAGCTGGATTTGCTCCTCTGGGAAATCAAGTTCCTGCAGATGAATATATTATGCATCAGAAGCTGCAGATTAATAAAAGCGAAAAGTAGAAACAAAATACAGTCATTAAAAACTCCACTTCAGTTCCATCAAAAATAGTATGCAACTGTCGTTTTCATAACAGACAATCTAAAGCACACTAGCGCATTGCACTAAAGTCATTAAAAACTCCACTTCAGTTCCATCAGAAAAAGTTTTTTTTCTCGAACACGCAGGAGAGCTGCGTATCATTTCATTAATAGAAGAAGAAAAGAGTTTACAACACACCCCATAATACATTCATTTTACAATCGCGCCTGTGAATAATCTAGAAACGACCATAAAAGGTTCAAGAACCACCATCAGCACCTCCATGGGTTGAGAGCGCTGTAAGAGCTTTCGCTCCAGCCATACTCCACATGCACTTCTCATCACCAGCCATGATCAAGGCAGTGGCAATGCTTGGCGAGGCTCCATTGAAGACGCAGTCATTGCGAATGTCTCCAAAGCGTCCACGCTCCTAAGACGATGATCGAGTTGAGTCCTTTACGAATTTCCCCGGTCGCCATGTTTGAGGTTCGGCTCCACCACTCATCAAAGTTTGTGTCGGTGGGCTGAGGTGAGTGCGTTGAGACCAACTTGGCGCAGCAAAATGTGCCAGAACTGCCTTGCAAATACACAACCGACGAGAAGGTGATGAATGGTTTCGTCCTCTTGGTCACATAGGGGACATCGCTCCGGGTGTGGAAGGTTTCTCCGTGCCAAACGATCAGCCGTCCAACATCGATTGTGTGCAACAAGCCAAAGGAAAAACCGGCACTTCCCTGGAGCCCAGGTTTTCCAAATTCGTTCCCATGGACCAAACTGCACTGACCCTTGGAATTGAGCTTCATACGCAGACTTCGCTGAGTACTGGCCAGAGCTTGAGAGGCGCCAATAGTGCACATCCGCCACTCCCGGCTGTAGGGTAATGTCCAAGATGATATCACATAGCTTGATGACCTCATGTATAACATCAAAAGAAGCTACTCCGTGAATGCCTTGGGTCCACCTCATATCAGTTAGTGCCTCCAGGACAGTTCTCTTGTTGCTTATCCTCTTTGGGACCATGGAGAAAATTAGAGGGCAGAGGTCCTTCCAGGCGCTGCCCCATAATCCATCTGTCACGCCAAAAGAGTGTGTTTCTCCCATCACCAACTTCTGTGGCCACTGCCATTGAGAGAAGTGCCTGAACACAAGCACTCGTTTGCATTGGGAGATCAGCCCAAGGTTTATTTGGTTCCGATTTTTGTAACCATGGCCAGCGCACCCGAAGAGCTCGTCCAAGGTTTTGGAGGTCAGAGATGCCCAGCCCACCTAGCTCTTTTGGCATGGCAACTTTTGACCAAGTAATCAAGCAGTGCCCTCCATGAGCTTCTTTGCGACCACGCCACATGAAATTCCTACTGATTAAGCAGTGCCCTCCATCAGAAAAAGTTCCATTTGAAAGCTCTCGTTTGCTTGTGCAAACTCAACACATGTCTCAAAAAAATGACTGCACGTCATCCAGACCCTAGAAATTGCAAGCATATACGAATTAAGGCTTTGGCGGCTCAGAGCCTCAGACTGAGAAGCAGCTAATTGGCTACAAGGAAAAGTGCTAACTACTACTGGCAGCTTAAGCGATATCCTTAACACGCGTACAAGTTATCAAGAATGACATCACATGCAATGACCAATTGAACATTTGAAAGCACTTTGTGACACTATTTACTGCAAGACAAACAACGAACTGAGCATCTAACATACCAAGTCGGAGTTTAGTTTGAGCATAATGCACTGATGCTGCAAGTCTAACATTTGAGCATGCAATGCTTTTTTAAAACTCTGAATCTCTGATAGCACATTGCAGAATCCAATAAACAACCTATCAGTGTATCTGCATTCAAAAATACTGTTTCATTGCATAAGATGCCTGTCTGATCTCAAGGCTATGCAATGGGTTCAATTAGCTTTGGATGAAACAGTTTTCATCAGAAAAGTCATAGGATGTAGCGACTTTTCAGCTGATTTAGTTAATGTATGCCAGGAATTTGTGTCAAAAAAGGTTATTCCAGGAACCAATGTAGTTTATGGAATAAAATACGGAACAAATTAATCCAAGGGGCTAGAAATCTCAGTAAATCTTAAAGGCAAGTGCTGCAAAATTGAAATGCATTTAAGAAAGCAGAAACATTTGATAAAATTAACAAGGAGACAGCTAGCGGAAGGGCTTTTTCACATTTGAGGCCTTTAGCAAGATGGTGGAAATTTAAACCCTATTTGCCTTACAAAACAAGTTACGCCATTTACAAAAGAAGAAATGATATCATTCCAGATTACTCTGTGCAGGTTACAGTAGCTTGTCATCTTCATCAAGTTTATGCTAATGTCATGTGAAATGGCAATCGGCTCCTTACACTAGTACAGAGCCACAGACACTCCAGATAAATATCACAAGGCATGTTAAAAAGAAGGGACTACCCCATAGTCTCCATTAACATGTTTTTCTTATAATATTGTAGTACCAACCTACTATACATGTGAAACTTTCATGTATTGAGACATACATAATGTATCACTTTGAAGCTCAAAGGTAAAGAGAATACCAAAAATCAGATGCAGACCTAAAAGATACTTCTGACACAAGGAATCTCAGAAATACTTGACTATGTGAACAATGTACCAAAGTAACCAAATAAAACAGTAAATAACTGTCTCGTCTTCAACACAGCTTGGTGGAGGATTCTAAACATGAGCTGTGATATTCCAAATCAACAAACTAAATGACGGGACTAATACACATGAGAAAATGATGGTTTGTTACAGCTAAGTGGGAGAAGCAGCCATCCCAACTAGTTGTGATTCACATGTGACTAGTTAATTACGGCAAGGTATGTAACAGACTATCACAATTCATCTGCCAAAGGGCAAAGATCACACAGTTGTCAACGATTTCAGCATCATATTATCGCACAGCCCTGGATATGCAGTAAATAAGCCGCAAGACACGACAATGTCAAAGGATACTCCATTAAATAATGTCCACATCACAAGAGCTAAGCCTTTATCAAAATACTGTTCTTTTAACACAGAAAGGGGAAAAGGAATCATGACAAGACTGCCAAATAGCATCGAACAAGCACAATGCAGAAGCCGAAGTACCTAACATTGTTTTCGGTGCCAAGCTCTCGCGGGTGGAGTGCCTAGCACAGGCAGGTGAAGTGCTAGCCCACCCGGGTTCGAGCGCGGCATCCTCTTAATAAAAAGCCAGGGGGCGTCTCTCCCCTTGGTCGAGAAAAAATAACATTGTTTTCGGTTGTTCACTACATTTTGGGTTTATGTCGTTACGATGCAAATTTACGAGCTTCCACGCCAATGTGGCCGCATATGGCAAGAACGCAGTAGCAGCAACGCAATGTACAACCGAGAGGAGTGGCCAAGAAGTGCTCACCCGGCAGACGAGCGCGGCGGTGGCGCGGGCGCGGTCGAGCGGGGACGCGTAGGCGGCGGCGAGCCTCGCGCCCCGGGACCGCAGGAACACGGCGAGCGCGCGCGCCTGGCGCTCCCCTCGCGCCGTGAGCGCCGCCGCGGGCCACCGCCCGCCGACGAGGTCGGGCCGCATCGCCGCGGCGCACTCCCCGTGGCTGACCACGACGACCTCCACCGCCGGCGGCTGCTGCTGCTGCGGGTGCAGCGACGGCGACGACGGCGGCGGGGGCAGGAGGACGTGGCAGGGGTCCCAGACCTTGATGCCGGGCCCGCCGAGCAGGCGGGGGGTGCCCGCCGCGGAGGGCTGCGGGGAGAGCGGCGAGTCCGCGGCGCGGCATGGGAGCACCTCGGGCTCCTGCTCCAGCACCTTGGACGCCGACGCCGGGGGCGCGCGCACCGGCGGCAGCTTCGGCACGGGAGCGGGGAGGCGCGCCGCTGAGGCGGATGAGGCGGCGGCGGCAGAGGGGTCGTCGTCGTCGCCGTCTTCGTCGGCGGTGGAGACGGAGGAGTGGGAGGAGTGCGCGGAGCCCATCCCGGCGGCGAGATCTGACGGAGGTGGGAACGCGAGCTGGGCCGGAGGAGGAAGTGACTGAGGACAACACACGACGTCACTTTGGCTGGTTTGGTTTGTGTCTGGGGAAGCGTCGGCGTTGAGATTCGTTCTAGCCGCCGATTAGTTTGCGTTGATTGATCAGGAATACCATGTTTAAAAATTGCATCACTTGAAAGGACTATTACAACTATGATCAACTTCACATGAAAGAATCAGGTATGACCAGCCGCAAGTTTTATCAACCACACATCACATTAATATGATTTCAATAATGAGATAGTATTTTGGAGTCTTTATTAAAACCAATTGAACCACGAAGTAAGTAGCAGTACAACAATAAAAACTTAAAATGATTTGTGCATTTTTGTACTCTTCTAGACCATATCCAACTACACGGGCTAAGTACGCCGGGCATAGATAGACTTGGCAGGACCTTTGTAGCTAAAATTAAAATTCCAATGCATTTTTAATGGAACATAAAGAGGAAGGGATAAATTGTTGTACCATTTATTTATACCTTTTACACCTTTAAGTTTGTAGGAATGAAAACATGACATGAAAGCTAGTGCCATTTTATACAGGAGCAAGATAACTTTGGATACAATATGTTTAGCTTAATCCCCTTGGAAGAAAACATCATACGCATGTAATTTTGAGAGGAAGCACAATCTCATCTAAGGATCAGCAACAAGAAAGGAATGTCTGGACAGCTCGTGAGAACCATTATTACATCACCATTCAATCACTTATTTGTCAACGAACTATTTCATCATAATGTATTAGCCAAATGACGACCCATGGCTAAGTACACTTCTCATATTATTGACCAAAGACTGAACACAACCATTACACTAACCTTGACTTCATCAATACATACATATATTACACAAAAGAATGGATCGTGCAATTGTTAACAATTAAATCACTAACCTATCTAGGACATGTTACATATGAGATTGCTGCCGTAGGCCCATTGGGAGTAGTCTTGGTTTGCATGTTGTGTATGTGCCCTTTTTCAAGGGTCAGCTGCAGAAAATCAAGGTGACTGTAAGGAAAAAGAATATGAATGCTGCTGCCTTCATTAAAGAAGTTACGGATTTCTACACAGGACAACAATTCAACTGAAAATCACCTGATCGTTGCGGCACTTTACCATTGATATATTGTATAGATTGGACACATAGATAAAGAATGTGGTGCAAAAAGATCAACAAATGACATAAGCGTTCCATGTGCCTGAAGGAAGAGGCTGTAAGAAAAACGGAGAGTGACATTCCCTAATATGTCATTTCAGATCATAGCAGATAAAACTCATTGAACAAGGAACCAAAATTCAGATCATAGCAGATAAAAGAAGCTTCACTCAACGATAAATTAGCTTTATGTGTTTGCAATTCATCGTGTATAGAACCACAGTGAACAAACATAGATGATAGCAATTATAAAAAGAAAAAAAATGTCAATTTTGATTGCTAATTAAGTTGGACGCAGGATATAGTAGTGTCTACAATACAGATAGTGAAATGGACCCTGATAATGCAGTCAGTGCATAAAAATATAGATTGGTATGCATTAACAATCAAAACAAAGACACAAGCTACTTTAGACACAAAAGTTGGAATTTACATAAAAAGACTGAAACTTTTATGCCACACAATTCAGGGTACAAGAAAGGTCAAAATAAAGGGATAGGTGTGCACTTGAAAACAGGTTTGCTATTGTCATAGAGAAAAATCAGTTGGGAAAAACAACTATTTACTTAGGGGAGTGTAACACTAACCTGGATGTCTGGTGGGAGATATTTGTCAGAGCCTTTAACCCTCTGCCACATTAGCAAAGGAATTAGACATGTACAGGTTGTGTGGATGAAAGTTTAGAAACATCAGTTTATATTACCAGGGTGACCAAACAAGAATTAGAAGCTTGATAACTCTTGTTCTTCTCTTAATCATATTACATACTGTGGCTGGAATCCTTATACAGCATGCAACTCGTGGTCAAGCCTCCTAAAATCATCGCCAATACTTTTGCCACCAGTTCAGGTTGGCACTTATATCAGTCTCAGCGACCAATAACTAGCATTACTCACAGTTTGTGAAACCACTGGTGGTGGAGAGAATCAATACCTGCACCCTACAAAAAGAGAATACATGCTAATGTTATGGGCCAACAGTCGTTCATGAGCTTCATCTAGTATTATTTTGCGCCTGAGAAACAATTCATCTTGGCCCGTTGTGACCAAAAAAATTAGACTCCCAAAGCCAGGATAGTGTCTCGAAATTGGACGCCTATGCACACCAATGAGTGAAGGATTCATACAAAAAACAGATATTGCTGAACCTGACCATATATGGAAGTATCGCTAATTTGAAACAATAATCTAGCTAGTTACATATCATAATCCCCAGTATGGAAATTTGCAATCCAAAGTTACATATATTTGTTTCAGTTTTCAGGGAAAAGTTAAAAAAAAAAAAACAGGAGAGTGCTTACTCTCGGACTGTGGTGTTGACGACCTAGCAGACGATGAGGAAGATCATGGAGGTCTTCCCTGTGCTGGAATGTGGTTGAGTGTTGGCTTTCCTTACGGTACACCGATATTTGGGTTAAAGAGTCTTGCAATAATATTACCAGATAGCCCACCACTAGCAAAGAGTGCAACAGATGTCCTATCGGTATTCCCATGATAAGAGGATCCGCAAGCGCACGGATAACCCGTTGTAGCATTTCACCCAAGAGTATTTCGGGGTATCGTGATTTATATTTTCCCAAAGGAAGACATGGTCAACAGTAGTACTTATGCTCAATAAATTACAATGAAAGACAAACCCACAATCCAATGCAGGGGTAAGTGATAAAGATATATAATGGATAGTGTGACACACACAGAGGATTCCACTCTCAGATAAAAAGCGAGAGACAAGTCTAGGCAGGAGCAAGACTAACTAACGGGTGCTACTCCTAATGTACGTTACCAAATAGCGTACTAGGATTCTACCTACGTTAGGCTTACACTAGTGAGAGCTAAGAGCCTATGGCTAGAGATCATCGGGAGATCCGGTTTAGGCCTGGTCTGCTAGGCCACGCCGGCCTTTTGTATAAACTCATATGCCATATCCGAACGTGGAGGATTACGGAAGGATGGACAGGGCTGTCACCACCTGCCACCTACCTCTACAAACCGTGGGGCACATGCACAAACAAGGATGGAAATAGAACCTAACACCATGCTAGCATCACTCGCCATAACTCTAGATCCCTCGAGGCACCCCGTAGGGCGGTAAACATAGAGCTTCCCTTTCGGGACAATGAACCCGATACCTAGTCACAAACAACTAGCCAAACTAGTCTAAACCAGTCAAAGATCAAATCTAGTACTACACTATGCATAAGCGTTCATCGCTCAAGAACGAGCGATGAATGAAGAACGAATAAGAACGATCATTCATAATCGGTGATCGAGTATGAACGAACGAAGAGCGCCCGATGAATGCCCACGAACGTTCATCGATGAACGATGAACGAACGATGAACGGACATGAACGAACGACGAACGCTCATCCAAGAATACAACTAGATTAAAGAAGAACAACATAAGCACACAACTACTATATGATAAACGATGAATCATTGATAAAGATCAAGTCTTACAAGAGAAGGATACAAGAACATACCCAATTCTCCAAGAGAATTGGGAGCACAAGGGCAGCCCACTACTTAGCCTAGCTCTACCTAAACAACCTCTAGCTCTAAGGTGAGGAGGAGGAGGGAATGAGCCTCAAGTGGTGTGTGTTCTCTAGGAGGGGGTACCCCTTTATTTATAGATTTGGAGGTCGGTTTCTGGAGGCGGTTCCGTAGGTCGGTGGCATTAATTGCAGGTGGAACCGACCTCCAGAGGTCGGTTTACAACCACCATAAGAAGATGGGCCCGGGGGGCTAGGGGGGTCGGCCGACCTGGGCCTGGCCCCTCCTGGGCTGGGCTTTGGCAGGTGGCTCCCCTCTGGCCTTATTGCTTCTGATCCAGGTGCATTAGCCTCTGTTGAGATTGATCTTGATACTTTTGGGCCTTTTGTCTTGGTGTTGCATTCCTGCAGCGATCGTCGGTTTATGGAAGTGTTGGATTTGTTGCCTTGGGACATGGATATACCTGGATATTCCTTGTTTTCCACCTGCACGCTTACAACTAGAGGTACATGTGAAAAATAGGTTATTCATAAATAAAATGCAAGTAAGGAGTGCATTTTCTTCCTTATTCATTGAGCTATGTGACGGTCGAAAGTATGATATAACAGCCGTCAACACTGAGCGAGTGACGTCGCGGCCAGTAATGATGGGGAGGACGACGCGCTACTGGACGCAGAGGCTGCACCTCCTCGGCGACGGTGCCGCCATCAACACGCCAGGCGTTGTCCACCTCGTTGGAGAGGAAGAACAGGGAGAGACCATCAGCAGGCAGGGAGGGTCCTCGCCGCAGATGGACTTCATGGTGTTCGCACTGCACGCCGCCGCCGTTGTGGTCGCCCAGATCGTCGTCGCCCTCGCCGCAGATCGCCGTCGTCCGATACAGCGGCGCGGTGATCCACCTCAGAGCTCTCCCGCACCGCGTGGTCTCGCATCTCTGGCCCTCGCCCTAGGCCGGCGCACCCATCCCCGACGTCCTCCTCTCGCAAGGGAAGTAAGGCATATCTCGATCTAGAATCCTCATTGCGTACAAGTGGAAAGTAATCGAAAACACTTGTAATCAAATATGGAAATAGCAAGCTCGATTGGCAGGCTAGCAGGGTACATTGAGATAGCTATTTTCACGTCAACCAAATATGGAAACTGATTTTAAGTTTGAATAATTTCCAATCGGAGCTACGGTGGGGGAGAGTTAGGTGGGTGGCATGGCGTGGGGGTGAGAAAAGATTTTTTTTCGAAGCGTGACGGTCATGTAACACTTTTCAAAAAATTAGAGTAACAGGTGGGAGAGAGAGGGGGAGCGTGACGCTCGGGATTTGGTGGAACGATTAGGTGCGTTGGATTTTGGGCTCACAATATGGCAGGACGGTTCAGATGGCAGGTAGATAGGCTGGTAGGGTACAAGTGATATTTCTCCCGACTGGTTCTTTAAGGGTTTAAATGTAATTATAGTTTTTTATTGTATTCTCTTTGCAAGTTTTCTTCTCCCACCAGAAAAAAAAATGTGCCGACAGGTGGGACCGCTTGTTCCGTGGCTCTCCCTTCGCTTCCCTTCCCTCTCCTTCCCGAACTCCTCTCACGTTCTTTCCTCTCCTCCCGACTCTCCCTTTCTCATCAAACCCTAGCCGCCGTCCTCAGCGAATCCAGCCGCCACCGCCTTCGGAAGCTAGCAAAACGGGGAGAGGGAGAAGCCTGGACCTCGTGTGTATGGTTACCCATGGCGACGGCGGTGGCGGAGAGCTTCGGTGCTTGGGCGATTTCGAAAAGGATTTCAGAAAGGAGCTGCGCGCAACGCAACGGCATTGCCGAGCGGCTTTACGCCGCCGCTGGCGGGTCTAGCAACTGTGATTGGCATCCGGCGTGCCGCCTTGGCGGCGCCGGGGCTGGAGGAGGACGATGACGAGGAGGCGGTTCCGGTGTCCCCGGAGGCCGAAGGCGACGCCGGCGCCGATTGCGCGGACGAGCTTGGCGGTGGCGCGATGGCGACGCCGTGCTGGAGGGCAAGATCCTGGCCATCCGGGAGGCGCTGCGGGTGAACCTTTTTTTGCTTTATTTTTTCTTCTCCTTTCTTTGGCTTACGAAAGGTGAAACAGATTAGTCAAGTTACGGCTTTGATTGAGCGTTTGCCATGATTCTGTATGAGCAGGTGCCAGGTGGACATCGGCCCGCATGTGAATGATTTGCATAAGCATCACCCCAGCGAGTTGACTCCTCCCTGAGCATCACGGTGAGTTTACTCCTCCCTCCTCCTTACTTCTGTTGTGATTCATTCCAGTTTGTTAAAATATTGGAGTGCAAGCTATTCAGTTTGGTGCTTTATTTTTCAGAGCATATACATGGTTCATTCACATGTGAGTACTAAGGTTGATTTTTAGAAATTGATTGCTTCATGCAATATAGTTGAGGAGGAGAAATCAGAAAGTCTGCTCTTTTAATGGTTATCTACATTTACTTTTTCGAAAGGCAGGCACATTTCTAATTGCCTTATGAAAAAAATTCATATAATTCACTGTCTCAAATCTCAGTAGTATATCCATATATTTGTATAATTCACTGTCTGAAACCTTGATCCGTAATCGAACTACATGAGCATAACACACCCATTTGTTGGTATACTTGTACCACGAAGGGCATAAGGATGCTGTCATGGCATCTGTGTCCATGGATCTGTTATGTGATTTTTTTTTTTCAGTACATCAATTATCTAAAAACTATGTGATAGCATGAAGAGTTTAAACTGCATGGCTACTTTTTTTTTTTGGCCATGCTTTTGAACTCATACGAACCTATAATTAGTAATTGGACTTATTAATTCATTTGCAATTGTCGGTGAAGATTCTTGAGGATTTCCTTGATATCTGGATGACTTTCTCTATATCAGATAACATGACACTTCATTGATGTTGTTATTTAGAGCATTTCGTACTTTTGCAGCGAGCTAAACATTAGTGCTATTCAGACAAATCAGTGGACCTGTCCAAATGAGTGGTTTCATTCCTCAATTGGGGTCAGGTTATTGTAGACTCGTAGGATTAAGCTTGCAATGCGTTCATCATAACTGTTCCCAAAAAATAATTTTTCTTTTCTCATGGATCTGGGTAAATGGCCATTTCTCTGTTTCAACAACTTATAAAGTCATATGTTCTCACACATGCTTCTCACATATACATGTGTATTGTTGTTTAAGAAAAGATATTTGCAGATTGGTGAGCATGTCGATGATCTACATTGGTCATCTTTCACCTGCATGTTTGTATAATACAGTTTTGTTGTTGGTGCTTTTTTTTTGGCAGATTGGTGATCAGATTTTTGATGTTGTTGGTGCTTTTTTTTTGGCAGATTGGTGATCAGATTTTTGAGTAAGTTGATGATGGCAGGCAACAGTATTGGAGGGAGAGAGTGATGTTAATAGAAAAGGGCCAGTAATCCGCTTGGATCAGGTGCATGAGAGGATTATGGGCCTGCTCTCCCCATTTCCATCTTCGCGGCAACGTTTTGCAGCTACAAGGAGAGGCAGCAAGAGGGATATCTTGGAGCAATTTGAAGTTCGGAAGGAGGTGGTCACTTGCGCAATGGCGCAACCGCATAGGTAAGGATTTATTTGCTTTCTATGTTTTTGTTTCATTAAATTTGTTTTTCTCTGTATCGCATTTGATAACTGTTGCCTTTTTTCTATGCTTTCCAGTGGCATCTAGGCTCATTACAACTATAAGCGAGGTTCTGTTCTCTCATAAAAGTAATTTTGTTAGAAAGTTATGTTACTTTCCAATCCATGCTAATTTTATTGGGTAAATTAAAATTGATAAGTTGAGAACATTGTCCACTCAAGTAATGATCTATCTTATCCTAGCAGTCTGCATCATTTTGTAGAATTCATTTCACAGGCCTGGAAAATTGAAGAATCTGCTGTATATACCACTTTACTATTTTTTTTTTGTGAAATACCACTTATTTAGAGCAATGTGTTTTAGAATAGTTATGGATATGCGTGCCTTCTATGAGCTCAGGTGATCTCCATATAAAAATATGATATCCTATTATAGACATTATTTTAAAAAAAACACAGCTGCAATTGGGTTCTATGAATTCTGTGTTCTCCTCCTAATACCCCAATGATATAGGCTTAACCTGTTCTGAATATTAAAATAAGATAATTTGAATCAAGATTTGCCACTTATTTGTTTCAATGGAGAATGCCTGCAACAGCTTAATCTTCAAATTGAGGTAAAAGAAAACCTTGCTAGGATGAATGCACATTTGTTTCCATCTTATTGTCTTTAAGGCATTATATATGTTTGGTCAATTTTCTTGCTTCTGTATGTTGCACTGTTCATTTACAACGAGCCTGCCCATTCCGTTCTTGTCATGTGATCATAAGTAGACACTAATGCCTGAATTTATCTGGCAGTCAAACAAAGAAACAGGTGCAGCAATTTATCTAAATAAAAGGTTATGGGGTAATGCTTCAGTCTGAATACAAAATGAACCAACATGTATGTGATCATATTTGCCACATTGCTGGCTTTTTTTTTTTTTTTAATCTTTGTGGAACCCTTGTAAAATATCTGCTGATTTAGGGAAACGAAGCATTAAAAGCATCAATGAGTCAAATATATTTCAATAGATATGGTGGGTTTAAAAATATCTAATTATGATGTTGTGAGGCTGTAATCATGTTTTTTCTTTTCCTAAACTTGTGTTACCAGATTTTGACTCTGTTGGAGACAAGTTGTATAAATGTTCCGCATTCTTTACCTTGACATGGATTCTTTTCATAATGGTATGCCTAGGTTTATATCTTGAAGGATATTTTTCATATCTGAAGATGCCACTACCAGGAAATGAAGCTGATCTTCGATTCTGGTGTAAGGGATTCCTATGTATGCTATGCTGTATGTCCTTACCCAACTATCTCAGGTGCTGGAATATATATGATTAATGCAGCTAAGGAAGAAATAACATTGTGTGGGCAGATCTTGGTGGACAGAAGCCCACTTCACTGACATTCTATAAGTTGTCTTGGTATTTAATCCTGTTAGTAGTTTGCCAGTGCTACATTTTTGTAAAACTGATTCCGTAATGATATAGTTTTTCTAACTTTTACTTTTGTGAAACAAACACGTGTGATGGTGATTATCACTCTTCATGTATTATCTACTTGCAAATACTCTTTCCTTTGTGTACTACTGAGTTATTTCACGGGCTCAGAGTTGAATATTTATAAACTTCTTTTTTCTTTTAATTACAGATGTTGGCCTTTTATATTGCACTAAGCTCTTATATATAGAAATAGAAGGTGTAGGGTAGTATAAAAGGTAAGACATCTCTTAGGATTATTAATTTCATATTTGTATTAAAAATATTTGCATGTAGGTAATCATTCTAAATTTTTAGTGGTAGCAACACAGGCGCACTAATCTAGAGTAAAAGAGAGAGAAGAGAACGATATGCCTAATAACATTGCTAATTTATCCATGTTCCTAGGCTTAGATCTCAGGAGTAATAGATTAATTTTTTTTATGGTTCTTTATTTCTTTCTTCAGGTAAGGTTTAACTCCGGATAATTTATTTATCCTCTGTTTCCTACTACTCAGACCAAAACATGGATACTTGTGCTTTATGTCTTGATCATTTTGACTTTGTTTAAAGCGGAACAAATTTGCGGACTTTTTTTGCCACGGGCACTTTTACTAGTTTAAATTAAAAGCCAATCAATAGCACTAATTTTCCATTAAATTTAATAATTCAAACAATTGGTCATCTTTTTGCAAGATGAAAGATTAGCATTTAGCATAGCAACGACAATTATGGTAGCCTAAGAAAATTGGTAGATGTAATTGACCCCCCCCCCCCCACCCCCCCCCCCCCCTCCCCAACCAATATGCAGCAAAATTGATTTAATTCACCTTTCCATATGAACAAAAATACAATTGTTCATACGTGTATGGATATGTTTTGAATATAACAGATTTTAGACAGATTTTAGTAGTGTTCATTGTATGTATATGAAATAACAGATTGATACAGATGATTTTTTGAAGATTATAGAAAAAAAATCATCAAATTTGAGCCACGTATGCAAAATATATACAAGTTTGTATTTTGAAGTTCGAATCAAAATAAAGAAAATAACATTAGCTAAAGAACTTGATAAGAACACACTGTCGGTTCAAATCTGGATAGCCTTCGGGCCGTGCCACCCTGATCACTGCTCATGTAATAGTGCCGTGCCGTCTTATGTGTCGAAAACCCAGCACGACACGGCCCGTCAGCTCGGGCCGGGCTGGCACGACACAAAACCCCATCGGGTCAAACCGTGCCAAACATTCAGGCCACAGCCCACACGAATTTGGCACGGCCCAAATGCCAGGACTACACTGGACTAACTGTCCTAGAGTACCCAAGACAAAAAATAAAAATAAAATAATCAGTGGTAGAAAGAGGTCCGTGACTGGACTAGTTGTCCTGGAGTTTGCTTATGGTAGCGACATGGCGAATGGTGGTCGAGTGCCGCTGCTGCTGCTGGCTTCACAGATTTGAAAACGCGAAGGCCCAAAACGAGGTCACGACTCAGACTCTCAAATTTGTGCATGACTGCTATTCCCTTCGTAGTAGAGTGTTGCAGTGGTGACAATGATAAAAACTGATTTGTGGGCCATGTCGTTAGGACTGTGAGCTAGCTTGGTTTGATTTTAATTTTAGTTCGGCTCGGTTCAGTCCGGTCTTTTAAATGAACTAAGTCGAGCCTCCATCATAGCTCGTTTGTGAATGAGCCAGCTCGTGAGTTGCTCGTAAAAGTTCGTTTCGATAATGAACCAGCCGAGCTTTTATTTTAACTCGTTAGTTTTAATAAATCGAGCCGAGCCAGCTCATTATCGAAACGAGCTTTTACGAGTCGAGCTGGCTTGTTACCCACTCTTACATGTAGTTGGGGAACCAGCTTTTGCCCACAGTTCGACGGTGATGAACGGCTAATCCATCAGCACCGATGCATGTAGATGATCCACAATTTGCTTTTTCTAACTCAGCATCAGTCCATGCAATGGATGGATGGGTGCTCCAATACTTTCTCTTGGTTGGGTTTTGGCTTCTGGGGTCAACTCGATTGACTTTTGAAGGCCATTTCAGCATAATAGTCCATGAAATGTGATTGATGTATTGACACGGCAGCGCCGGCAGGTCTGAAACCCTGAACTTTTTTCTAGTAGCACTATGGACGGGGAAAAAAAACACTGTGGACGACTGAAAATGTGCGGACTAAACGCGTGCGGTGCAGTTTTCCAAAGTACCTTTTGTTTAAGCGGTCGAGAGACGTTAAAAACTGATCGAGATCGATATAAAGACAGTCGTTGTCTACACGTAACCATGGTAGCGTCCTCACTCTTTCGCGTTCTATCAAGTACGAGTATCGGTGCGTTCGTTGTATTAGACTTTAAACTTTAGACCTATCACATCAAAGAGAATTTTATTATTTAAAAATATTAAATAAAGTTTAATGACAAAACCTTTTTATAGGTAGGTACATCTTTACGAGACGAATCTAACGAGCCTAATTAATCTATATTTTGGCACAGTAATGCTACAGTACCATCATCTAATCATGGCTTAATTACCCTCATTAGATTCGTCTCGCAAATTAGACAAAGGTTTTGTAATTAATTTTATAATTAAATTTTATTTAATATAGCTTATCTAAAATTTAGACTCTTTTAAAGTTTAAACCCTATGCAACGAACACCCTCGCTCACTGCTCACCTCTTGCCTGGCAGCAGCGGTCCTCGATGTCCGCGGAGGATGAAGGCCGCCTGCACTTTACTTGGTGCAGTGTCAAATAGTCAGAACATGCCTATGACTTGAAATGGACTATGACAGAGTACAGCAGCAAGAAATTTCATAATTTCGTTGTACATATGACACCGTAGCAGCGTGTCTAGTGTCTACACCGTCAGATTAAAATATCAATTTATCTCGCCGGGGATTCCAAATAAAACACTTTTGGCTACACGTTCTGACTGTTTGACCTCAGCAAAGACTTGAATGATTATCAGAACAGGAACAAACACTGTCTAGGTGGTTACACGGCCAAGAACCCTTCACTTTTAACATTTTGGTTTAAGCCCGAAATTCACGTTCAAATGATAGATAAACTTAGTTGAAACGAGTAGTTCTAAAGTTTTGAACTTTATTTAAAAGCAATATATCGTGTTAATGGCATTTGGATTCAGATTATTGAAACTTAACAATTCTCAAGTTGAAGTCTTCACTTAACTTAGTCGATTTGGGTTTGATTAATTATTTTCTATTGGCAAGCCATGTCCTCCTCAAGGAAACTGACCTCTACATGAAAACCAGGAAACTATCAACGTAGCAGCGTTCAATCTGAAATGGACGATTCGAAATGTCCCTCAGTACATATTCCGATTAGCCCTCGATCTGCACCAGTCCATGTAACTTTTCACATTAGCCTTACCCATTCTCTTCCTCCTCAAACTATGCTGCCACTTCCATTCAAATGGATCCCCAAATTCCTACAGATAAGCTAGGGTTCAAGACCTATGTCCTTTAGTGAGAGCGCGTATTGGCAATCATACTGTTTTTATAGTGGCAATTTGCTCTATTTTGGCACATAAATGTTGCATTATATTCACTAACCCCTAATATTCATATATAGCATCGATCTTGTCTAGCTTACAGAATAAGGTAAAATAGATGACATTATGAACAACCCAATGGACCAAAGTTTCAATTGAACGAGGATATGAACGAGAAGGCAACAAAAGGGAGCTTGGAGCAGACTTTGAAGAAACAAATATGGGCCAAAAGTTGCACAATAGAGCCACGCGCCGAGAAGACTTTGTCAAAGATTGTGACAACCAACACCAGACAATTCCCTAATGAATTTACATACCATGATCAAGGAAGGAACCGCTTGTTTGATCTTAGAAGTTACAACCACAGGCCTCCGTTTCCTTTTCCAAGGCATGTACGCCATTCAAGGATGTGAACCTTGTGATGCAAAATATGGTACCATTTTTGCTACAAACATAGTATTATGAGATAAAATCAGTGGTCAAAACTTCGTTCCGAAAGAAAACAGGTTTAAACAGCACCCTGTGTTTTGAAATGGTTGGGCAAGTGAACTGGCATCACAATTGAGCTTATTAGCACAGTTCAACATCAAAAGCAATTTCCATTTTACGAAAACTAATCTCAAAACATAGGGTGAAAAGAATTTAAAAAAAACTGTACATTTTCAGCTAGCAAAATTTGACTAGTCTTTGGCGTGCCGTACATGTTGTGGTTGCTTGACTTCAGCAGTTCTTTGTGCCTAATTTCCTAACAATATAAAGTAGCCCGTAGCCAGCAATCAGCAACCAAACCCAGTACTCCCTCTAGGTTCAGACCATGCATTATCTCCATATCGCCGTAGTACTACTGCTCTCTTAGGTAGCGGTCAGACGGAAGCTAGCGGTTGTTGCAATCGGGAACCATGAACTGTCCTAAACCATGGCGCAAGCTAGCGGTTGGTACCGGGCCAACAGCCATAGCTTCGCAATCTCCGGTGTCCATGTCCTGTTCCTGAGCCATGCCAGGGGCAGCGAGGTCGCCGGCGGAGTCCGGTGGGAAGTTTTGGTCAGAAGCTTCTGAATCTGAGAGCGAGGCGGAGGATTTGGGTTGTGCCGATCCAGTTCCAATGCAGGCCACTCATCTTCCTCTTCCGGAGGTCCATGTGGCCGAGGAAGAATGGCAGACGGTGAAGAAGAAACCTCACCGGAGCAAGGAGCTTAGCATGCGCGCATCGGAGGTTGTTAAACCATGGCGCAAGCTGAAATCCTGGAAGGGACCTCTCCCAAAGGCGCGCGTCTCGCCGAGGAAGACACTCGGGGACGTCATCATGCCCGCGCTTGAGCAGCTACCCGCCGGAGTTACATCGTCGGCGGCTGGCCGGAGCAGGGGCCAATCTGATCCGAAATCCTCGCTGATTCAAAATTTGAATCGACTACGCAATGGGCCGATTGGGGCTGGTCCTGGCCCATCCCGTGTGCGTGTACATCACAGGCAAAACAGCCCAGAGACACGGCAAGGCAGCCGCCATCCAACTCGATCGCAATCAGGCAATCCCGATTCCAGAAACCGGCGCCCGTCGTACCTGCAGGCGGCGATGGCTAGCGGTGGAGTCAAGGGCTCGGTGGGAGGCGCTGGAGGTGATGGGGGCGGTGACAGAAGGAGGGGCTACGGGCAACAAGGATTCCGTGGCAACCGCTTGAAGCCTACCCGGGGCCGTGGCAGATCGCCATCGCCGCCGCGGCGGGATGATGGTCGTGTGGCTGATGTTGGGGGCAGAGGCGGTCGCGGCCCATCCTCGGGGCGTGGTCGTGGGAGAGGCAACCGGGACGGCAACCCGGGGACCAACGGTGGTAGAGGAGGCGTCGAGCGTGAGGCTCACGTTCGGGCGGATGATCGTGATGGGCACTTGGAGGAAGAGAGACCTCAGCTAGCGGGCAAACACTGTGGCCAAGAGCAAGCCGGGGAGAATGCAAAAAAGAAGAAGAAATTTCAGCTTCAGTGCACAATCTGTTTGGAAGAGCATCATACGTCAAAATGTGGGTTGTTGCTTGGCCCTAAACCATCGGCGGTGTGCTGCGGTTTTGGAGGCAAGGGTGAGGTCTTCTTCCAAATTCCGTATGATAAGGCGGCTCCCATTCTGAAGAAAGTCACAGCTACTGCTCTTGTTACTATTGTGGAAGGAGAGGTCTCTGCTGAATTAGTGAAAGCGGAGCTAGTTAGACTCATCCCGGTTAAGTGGGATTGGGTGGTCCGTCCTCATGGCAACGGCAAGTACCTTGTGACGTTTCCGTGTCAAGTTGAGTTGCAGCGGATGGTTGCCATTAAAAGGATTCCAACCGATAACAATGAGGGTGTCATGGCGTTTGAGGAATGGAGTCAGGAGATAAAGCCGGCCAAGAAGCTTCAGAAGGTGTGGGTTCATGTCTATGGTGTTCCATATGAGATTCGCTCTTTTTTACCTCTATGGGCTGTGGGCACTATTATTGGTGCTACTACTTGTGTGGATATGAAGTACACTAGGAAAGCAGGGGTTGTGCGCATCCAGGTGGCGGTACTTGATGTGGACAATATTCCAGATAGTGTAGATATTGTTGTGGATGACGCCCTCTATGAAATCTTCTTCAACGTTGATTATGTTAGGCCTATAGGAGATGACAACAACGATGATGAAGAGGATGACTTAGATGATGATGAGGGGGATCAGCATGGCAATGAGAAAAAGGGAGAAGACCATGTCATGGAAGAGGCCGATAACTTCGGACATGGCTCCGATGATACAGCAAACCCGGGTCAGCTCAACACCATGGCGTCTGGGCCTAGTGGCACAAAACCAACTAAAGAAGAGGCTCGAATTATTAACAAGGCCATTGATATTGCTGTGGAGGAGCTTCTCATTGAGTGTGCTAACAAGATCATTGCGGAGGAGGCTGATTTTTCGGGAGAAGGTATGGCTGTTTTTGCAGGAGTTGAGCATGCACCACCTCCCATGTCCGAGGTCTGCTCTGACCTGAACGGAGATGGGGGAGGTGGTCACGGTGCTGGTGGGGGGCGGGCTAAGTTACAGCCCCCGCCCGCTGTTCGGACGGCACCGCTCCCGACAGACCATGCTATCGGCTCTGCTGTGGGGATAGCGGTGCAAGCGGATGATGTCATGGAGAAGGAGATGGCGCCCCTGGCTGTGACCGTGGCTGATACAGGGGTGCTAGCTCATGTTGAAGCCCCGGCGGGGATGGGCGACGAGGTCGTGGTGGCTGAGTCCGAGGTGGGACTCGCCGCTATCACCTGCGCTTCTCCAACAAAATCAGCTGAGACTACGGGGGAAAGTTTCTCACTGGGCGGCCTGGGTTCGCGGTCCTCTTACAGCGATGTTGTGAGAGGATCGCCGACCCCAATTAATGGTGAGAACCTGCTGCAAGTTGGGGCGCTCGATGGTACGGGCTCCCAGCTGCCCGGGGGGATGACCCGGTCTACTCCGCCTATCCCGGTGTCGTCCCCTCCTCCTTCTGGTGGCGTGCCCATGAGGGGTGCTGTTGGGGTGGAGGCCTCGACCCTACCACAAAAGAAGGAGGAGAAGAAACTGAGGAGGAGCACTCGGTCCTCGGTCACTGACGAGCATACACTCGCCAAGACCGGGCGCATGGCGGCAAGAAGGAACTTGGAAATTACTGGTAATAAATCCTTTACGTCTTTTTCAATTTCGCAAGTAGAGACCAAGACTAGCAACTTAGGCATTTCTTTGGGTAGAGATGATAACGAAATTTATTCTTCTGTAGTCTCTCTAAAAAACATAGAAATAGATAGGCTTACTGTTGCTAGTAAAGGGGTTTCAAAACCAAGGGTAGTTTCTAACATGTACGGGGATGAGGAGGAGGACAATTTCGATGCTATTCTCAACCACGCATGTGGTCCATTAAATGAGAATGCGTATGAGGAGGGGCTTGATCACATTTGCAGTGATCTAAATGTAGCCTCTCGAAAGAAAAAGTCCAACTCCGGTAAAAAACAACGGAAGGTTAGGCCCCCGACAAAGCCAAAAACTCCGTCTAAATTGTGTCTCCAATGAAAGGAGTATTCTGGAATAGCAGAGGTCTTGCTGACTTGGCTAAACACAGATATTTGGCAGAGATGGTCCGTGAGGAGCAAATTAATATCATAGCCCTCATGGAGACAGGTCGGGATGAATTCCCAGATTCGACCTTAAAAAACTTCTGTGCTGGCCGAGATTTTATTTGGCATAGCATGGCACCGCATGGAAGATCAGGGGGGGTTCTACTGGGAGTAGACCTCTCAATCTTTGACATTGGATCCATTTCCGAAGGTGATTTTTATGTGAAGTTCACTCTTCGGAATAAGGACGATGGTTTCAAGTGGGTTCTTTACGTGGTCTATGGACCGGCCCAACATGAAAACAAAGAAGCTTTCCTTGCTGAATTGGCAAACTCTTGTTCTCATGAAACACTTCCTTATTTAATAGGCGGTGATTTCAATATTATGAGACGCCCTCAAGACAAGAATAAAGACACTTTTGATCCCAAATGGCCTAATCTGTTTAATCAGGTCATAGAGGTTTTAGACCTCAAGGAGATTGAGATGTCTGGCAACCAATATACCTGGGTCAGTCATGGGGATGACCCAACGCATGAAAAGCTAGACAGAGTTCTCGTGAGCACAGATTGGGAAGAGAAATTCCCATTATGTACTGTGGAGTCACGGAATAGGGGCCAGTCGGATCACACTCCACTTATACTTAACACGGGGGTGTCGACACATGCCTCTAACCCGCCTTTGTTTAAATTCGAAAGGGGCTGGTTACTTCGAAATGGTTTCTTTGATATGGTGGCCAACATATGGCAGTCGACCAGTCAAGGAAACACAAGCCTCCAGAGGTGGCAGAACAAAATTAGAGCTGTTCGAAAACACCTACGCGGTTGGGCAAAGAATATAGCAGGACATTACAAGAAGGAGAAAAAGAAATTAATTGCTTTAATCGACACGCTCGATAAAAAGGCTGAAAATTCTCCTCTTAATGATAATGAAATTAATATGAAGTTGTACCTCAGGGAAAGATTAGCGACTTTACTGAGGGAGGAAGAGATTAAATGGTATGAACGTGCCAAGGTCACTACATTATTGGAAGGTGATAACAACACCAAATTTTTCCATCTAGTGGCTAACGGCAGGCACCGCAAGCAACACATTTTCAAGTTAGAACAAGAAAATGGTGTTATTGTTGGTGATGAAGAATTGAAGTCATATATAACAAGCTATTATAAAAGCTTGTTTGGACCTCCTGAGGCGAGCAACATATCTCTCAGGGAAGACCATGTACAAGATATTAATCAGGTAACATCGCTGGAAAATGAGATCCTAACGGCACCCTTTACTGAGAAGGAGGTTAAGGAGGCGGTGTTCCAAATGGAGCATAATAAGTCTCCTGGGCCGGATGGATTTCCAGCTGAGTTTTACCAGGTTTTTTGGAAAGTCATTAAAGGGGACTTACTCGCCCTTTTTAAAGACTTTCACGAAGAAAAGCTTCCGCTCTATAGTTTAAATTTTGGTATAATTACCCTGTTACCAAAAACAAATGACGCGAAGCAAATTCAACAATATCGACCTATCTGTGTGCTGAATGTCAGCTTTAAAATTTTTACTAAAGTTGGCACGAACAGAATTAACGCAGTGGCAGGGTCGGTAGTACAACCTTCACAAACGGCATTTATTCCGGGGAGGAACATTATGGAGGGAGTGGTAGTCTTGCATGAGACCATTCATGAACTTCATACGAAGAAGCTGAATGGAGTCCTGTTTAAAATTGACTTCGAAAAGGCTTATGACAAAGTCAAATGGTCTTTTCTTCAGCAAACCCTTCGTATGAAAGGGTTTTCTCCAAAATGGTGCCGATGGATAGAGAAATTCGTTGAAGGTGGTAGTGTCGGTATCAAAGTTAATGATGATATTGGCCGTTACTTCCAAACGAAGAAGGGGTTGCGTCAAGGAGATCCTATGTCACCTATCTTGTTCAACATAGTCGCCGACATGCTGGCGGTGCTCATTAAAAGAGCAAAGGATGATGGGCAAATTAGTGGCATTATACCCCATCTTGTGGATGATGGTTTGTCTCTTTTACAATATGCAGACGATACCATTTTGTTTATGGACCATGATCTTGAAAAGGCGAAGAACATGAAACTGCTACTTACCGCCTTTGAACAATTATCGGGTCTGAAAATAAACTTTCACAAGAGTGAGCTATTCTGTTATGGCGAGGCTGCCGCATTCGAAGATGACTATATGGAGTTATTTGGTTGCAATGTGGGGGAATTCCCATTTCGATATCTGGGTATACCGATGCACCATAGAAAACTCTCCAATAGTGATTGGAAAATAATAGAGGAAAGATTTTGAAAGGAAATTAAATTGCTGGAAGGCCAAACACCTCTCTTATGGAGGACGCTTAACTTTATTGAACTCGATTCTCAGCAGTCTTCCTATGTTTATGATGTCTTTCTTCGAAATCCCGAAAGGGGTCCTTACCAAACTGAATTTCTATAGGTCCAGATTCTACTGGCAAGGTGGTAAAAATACTAACAAATACCGCTTGGCCAGATGGGATCTTTTATGTCGCCCTAAGGACCAAGGAGGTTTAGGTATCATTGATCTTGAGATCCAGAATAAATGCCTATTAAGCAAGTGGTTATTCAAATTGCTTAATGAGGACGGCATGTGGCAATCTTTAATATGGAATAAATATTTAGGTTCCAAGACGTTGTCACAGGTCGGGATCAAACAAGGAGACTCTCATTTTTGGAGGGGTCTTGTAAAGGTCAAAGATGAGTTCTTATCATGTATATCTTTTAATGTTAAAGATGGTTCTCAAATTAGATTTTGGGAGGACACATGGTGTGGAACTAGGCCGTTCAGTGAGCTATATCCTAATTTATATCATGTCTCTTATAACCACGATGATACAGTTGCTCGGGTTATGGGTGGTGCGCCTTATAATTTATCCTTTAGGCGTACCTTGATTGGGATTAAACTCACAGAATATAATGACCTCATAGCTAAAATCTCAACTTCTAGATTAACTGATGAACGGGACACAGTGTCATGGAAACTACATAGATCTGGACAATTTTCGACTCGGTCTATGTATTCTTTCCTAATGAACCAAGGCACTCCTTTCCATCATAAGCTAATCTGGAAGTTGAAGCTACCCTTAAAAATAAAAATTTTCCTATGGTATATTGTTAAGGGTGTCATTTTAACCAAAGACAACCTTGCTAAGCGTAACTGGTTGGGGAGCCAAAAGTGTTGTTTTTGTAATCTTAATGAGTCAATCCAACACTTGTTCTTTGACTGTCATCATGCTAAAACCATCTGGAGGGTAGTTCAAACTGCTATAGGGCTTAACCCACCTAGATCTTTATCTCATATTGCGGGAGATTGGCTTGCTAATATTAACTCAGACAAGCGTAAAATTATCTTAATAGGTGTGGCAGCCATGTGCTGGGCGATGTGGCGATGTAGAAATGAAGTTTGTTTTGATAATGTAAAATATACATCGTATATGCAGGCACTTTTCAGGGGAGCTTATTGGCTGCGGTATTGGGCGCTGCTGCAGCCTGAGGAGGCCCGTGACCACGTTCGTGGGGTGAGCGCAGCATTAGAGGTCGCTGCATTGGAGCTTTATGCCTCTCACGGGTGGAGATTTAATAATAGACTCGGTCCTCCATAGTTTAATTTGCTTTTTTTAAGCTCTTCTTGTCAATCTGGTGATTGACACTATTTTGTAATAATTTATCAAAAACGAAGCAAATGCCGGGCTGCGTGCTGTGCAGAGGCCGGGAACTTTTGAACAGTTTCCATTATCTAAAAAAAGTACTACTGCTCTCCCTACACATCCCTGCAAGGTCCGCCACGACGGACACTATCTCAGCTGGCCAAGCACTCTCAGCGCGTGACAAGCTCGTCTCCAAAAATGGCAGGTATGCGTTTGGATTCTTCGAGCCGGATGGCAATTCTTCCCAAAACAATAGCGACGGGTATCTTGGCATATGGTTCAATAGTGTCCCCAAATTTACTCAAGCATGGGTCGCAAACAGGGATGACCCAATCAAGAACCCAACCTCATTGGAGCTCAGAATCTCCCATGATGGGAACCTTGTGCTCTTACGCTCCTTTACTAATTCCATTCTATGGTCTACCAAAGAAAACTTCAAAAGCAATGACACCACAGCTACTCTTTTAAACAGTGGAAACCTTGTCTTAAGGAACACCTCAGATCCGTCTGTTATTTTGTGGCAGAGTTTTGACCACCCAACGGATACACTGCTTCCTGGGGCAAAGATAGGATGGGACAAGATCACTGGTTTGAATCGCCGCCTTGTTTCCAGAAAATCCTCTATCAGCCCGGCAACAGGGTTTTACTGTAGCGAGCTAGACCCCAGTGGGCTTCACCAGTTCGTCCTTAAGCCATTGAACTCTTCTATGCCATATTGGTTTAGCGGTGTGTGGAATGGCCAGTATTTCCCCTCTCTGCCAGAAATGTCAACCCACAATTTTGGAAATAAAATATTTGTCCACAATGATCAACAGAAATATTATACGTATACTTTATTTGATGAAACCATAGTCATGCATTATCTATTGGATGTCTCGGGTCAATTAAAGGCGTTCGTTTGGCTTGAAGACTCACGTGATTGGGTATTAGCGACCAACTCCCAACCAAGATCTCAGTGTGATGTGTCTGGAGTTTGTGGTCCTTTCACAATTTGCAGTGATGATTCGCTCAATCCATGCTCTTGTATGAAGGGGTTCACCATAAGATCCCCCGAGGATTGGTTGCTAGACGATAGAATAGGTGGATGCACCAGGATTAGTCCATTAGACTGCACCTTTAATGGAAGCATAACAACCTCTACTGACAAGTTCTATACTATGCAATGTGTTGGTTTTCCACAAGATTCCTACAAAATAGAAGCTGCTAAAAGCAATGATGAATGTGCACAAGTTTGCCTTCATAATTGCTCATGCACTGCATATTTCTTCAAAACCGGAAGCTGTTCTATATGGCATGGTGACCTGCTTGACATAAGGCAACTGCAGTGTAGTAGCGGTACTAACTCAAATGGAGAAAATCTTTACCTTCGTCTCGCTGCTAAAGATGTTCAAAGTTTATATAGAAAGAAACGGGTGTCCATTATTGGACTTGCCACTGGTGTAAGTGCTGCTGCTTTGGGTTTGTTTGCATCCATCATGGTGATAATGATTTGGAGAAACAGAAAGAAGGGTTCTCATCGCAGATTGAATAATGCTCATGGTTGCAATGGAATTATTTCATTCCAATATACTGATTTGCAGCATGCAACTAAAAATTTCTCAGAGAAACTAGGGGAAGGTGGTTTTGGTTCTGTATTCAAAGGGTTTCTAAATGATTCAGATGCTATAGCAGTGAAGAGACTTGATCACGCTCATCAAGGGGAGAAGCAATTTAGAGCTGAAGTGAGTTCCATTGGAGTCATCCACCATATCAATTTAGTCAAATTACTTGGTTTCTGTTGTGAAGGTGCTAGGAGGTTGCTTGTTTATGAACACATGCCAAATGGCTCACTTGATGCCCATCTTTTCCGGAGCCATACTGCAGTGTTGAAATGGAGCACCAGGTATAAAATAGCCTTGGGAGTTGCTAGAGGATTGGCCTACTTGCATGAGAGCTGCCGTGATTGCATCATACATTGTGATATTAAGCCAGAAAACATTCTTCTTAGTGATTCATTTCTCCCAAAAATCGCAGATTTTGGGATGGCTAAGTTTCTGGGAAGAGACTTTAGTCGAGTCCTCACTACAATGAGAGGAACTATAGGATACCTTGCACCAGAATGGATCAGCGGAGTTGCTATTACACCAAAAGTTGATATTTATGCCTATGGGATGGTTTTATTGGAAATTGTGTCCGGAAGGAGGAACTCATGTGTTTCATGTTCTTGTGGTAGCAATCATGAAGTTTATTACCCTGTTCAAGTTGCAAGGGAAATTCTTGAGGGGGACGTGGGGAGATTGCTGGATCACAGATTATGGGGCGAAGTGAATTTGGTAGAAGCTGAAATAGTTTGCAAGGTTGCATGTTGGTGCATTCAAGATAATGAATTTGATCGGCCAACAATGACCGAGGTGGTTCAGATCCTTGAGGGTCGACTTGGAATCAACATACCCCCAATGCCAAGACTGCTTCAAGCAATTGCTGGAAGCTCACATTCCGCATGCTCCTAGTTCTCTTGGATCTAGTATTTTTTATTTAAATATCAATGGTAATGTAATGTTTATTTATAAAAAATGATGCTTTGTACCACACAGAAGCTCTACGTATTTTCTGCCACAATATCTATTATACGTACAACATAAAAATTGCTAGCGTACAAATTAAGGTTGTGGGGGCTCACAGCCTCAGACTCAGAAGCAGCTAATTGGCTAATAGAGGAAAACTGTTAACTACTAGAAGCTCATCCTTAACACTCATACAAGTTATCAAGAATGACGTCACATGAAATGACCAAGTGAACATTTGAAAAGACACTTTGTAACAGAAACTTTTTACTACGAGACAAACAATAAACCGAGCATCTAATTAACATACCAAGTCAGAGTTTAGTTTGAGGATAATGCTCTTATGCTGCAAGTCCAACATTTGAGCATGAGATGCTTTTTAAAACTCTGACAGCACATCGCAAAATCCAATATACAACCTATCAACATATCAACACTCAAGAATACCGTTTCATTGCATAAGATGTCTGTCTGATCTCAAGGCTATGCAATGGGTAAAATTAGCTTTTGGATGAAACAGTTTTCATTAGAAAAGTCATATAAGATGTAGCGACTTTTCCAGCTGATTTAGTTGATTTACGCCAGGAATTGTGCCAAAACAGTTTATTCCAGGAACCAATTTAATTTATGGAATGCAATAGGGAATAAATTAATTGTAGGGGCTACATATCTCTTTTTTTTTAACCTCTCAAAACTGAGTACACATGTAGCATCTGTTCATGCACATACAAAAGAAACACCTGAAACGCACTCCAACGCACACGACCAAACCTACATCTATACACAGCGCTTAAAAGATCGCGTCCATCGAGAGATCATCAAAATCTACAAGATCCGATGCGCCACGAGGAGCGTCGCAATCCCTTTGTGTCTCCACGTTTGAGAGGTATCTGAAAAGACAACTCGAAGCAAACAAACACCGGCGAAAACTTCCAGATCCCCGCGGCGCTCGCCGTCAACGCACGCCGGACCAAACACCTTCCATCTTCCTCCAACGCAGAGCAGACAGAGGAAGAGGAAACAAAACAGCCGAGCGACGTCGTCCCTGTTGCGAAGCAAACAAAGCAGCTGCATCGCCACCTCCAGCTCGCCTGTAGCACCACCTCCAGCTCCACCTCCAGCTCCACCTGCACAGCCGCCTGCAGCTACGCCCGCAGAGCCGCCACGCCCCAAAGGACACGGCGCAGACTCGCCGCCCGCACCCATCCAATGGCGCGCCGAAGAGGCCGCCGTAGCACAGCCACGGGACATCGGACGCCGACATGAAAGGTCATCAGCACTGTCCGCCGCCATAGACGACCACGACGGCGCGAGACCACAAGCTACCCTCACCCTAACCTACCTAAAAGAAGGAAAAGGAAAGGATATATACACCACACGGCCGATTCGCGAGTCCCGCTCATCTCCGGCGCAGATCCGGGCACCCGAGACGAGGGGAATCGGCGAAATCGCCGGCGGATTCGAAGAATCGCCTTTCCTATACTGTAGCAGGGGAAAAGGGGAACGAGATGCTTCGAGACTGGGGCTACATATCTCAGTAAAGCTGTAAGGGAAGTGTTGCAAAACTGAAGTTGGGAAAATTGGATTGTTGACATCGAAAGAAGCTTGCATCGGGCTGTTGCTGAGCTGCTCCTCCAGTGGAGAGCCGCATTGAGTAGGCGCACAAGCTCCTTGCGCAGCAGCTGCTGCCTCTCCCTTGGTCCCTCTCGGAACAAGTGTTCAGATCGAGCGATTTTCGTCTTCCTCCCTGACCACTGGAGAATCTTCGCGTCGCCGTGTTGTTTCTATCATCCTAGGCCAGCTCCATTCAAATCTCTCGCACATACAAGTTCCTGCCTCGGATCCATGGCCGAATCTGCCGTATTTTGTGCCGTCCATCGGTGGCCTGTCCTTCACGTGCGTCGTCGCCGGAGCAGCACCACCGCCTTGCTCTCGTCGCCGGCATTCTCCCAACCATCGCAGCTGCCAGGTAGAACGGGCTCACCATCGCACACTCCCTTGATGTGCTTACCTGGCCGCTCTGCACCTGCCCGGACGGGCTCGCAGCAAAGAAGAAAGAAGATGGCAGAGATGTGAACGGGTGGATGGAAAACGTGAGTGGTAAATTTCTAAATGGAGGAACTTCCGCTGGTTCTATAGTGAACTAAAATCTTTAGATAGTAAATTTCAAATACTTGGATCTTTTGATGTCGAGAACCTAATTTTCCCATTGAAATTTCTCTACAACTTAATAAGTCTCAAAGAGGTCGTCAGCCGGATTTTCAGACCTCTGCCATCCAAGTTAAAGACAAATTCAATTCGAATTCAATCAAATGAGTTCCACTCGGTTTTTATCTTATACGTGTCAAACCGCTTCTAGATAGAAGCTATTCTGTGGCGCAGTGGCAAGAAGGTTTAGCTCCAACCAAGGCATCCAGGGATTGATTCCCATTCCACGCAAGTAGAGTTAGGATTTTTTTTTTTGGGTTGCGATGGACCTCAGCTCTGGCCGGATCCTATGCGGCTGTGTGCTGTTCGGTGTGACCTCACGTGTGACTCCATTCAGATTCGTCCACGTGTCCATGGAAAATAAAACTCTTTTCTTTCTCCGATAAATCGTTAAACTCGGTAAAAACGATACAAAAATACATAAATCTCATAAAAATATGAAACAAATTTATTTAGAATCCATGTGACTAGATCTACACAAAGGTACAATCAAACTCTTATGTTTTTCAGTAGATAGTTTTACAAAATTCAGATAATAGAAACAAAAATAAATGCATATAAGCATTTATGTGCATGAAAAAACCTTGAAATTTGGCATGCAAACATATTATGGTATCAGTTAATTTCTCAACAAGTTTTGTAATTAAGTTTATCATAGTTAAGAAGTCATGTCATTTTCTTTCTCAACACTGTTTTAGTTTTAGTATATTACGCCCTCCATTGCTCAATATAAGGATTTGTTGACTTTTGAACTTCACTTTTGACCATTCGTCTTATTCATTTTTTTTAAAAAATATAAAAACAAATAAGTTATGCTTAAAGTATATCTATTGATAAAACTAACTGTAACAAAATAAATAATATTATTATAATTTTTTGAATAAGATGAATAGTCAAATATGATTTTCAAAAGTCAACAAATCCTTACATTGTGGAATGGAGGTAGTATTATTTTGCAAGTTATTGTGGATGTATTAATTTTGAGAAAAACATCATGTAAAAGAAGATAATTTGTGCTGCAAAAATCTTCCTAAAATAGACATTATGAGATGAATTTGTGCCAGCTCAACGAATCACTATTTTTTCTATAACATTTAAACAATGGAATTTTTAACACCCGTAGCAACGCACGGGCAAAATGCTAGTTTATATAAGAAAGCTGAAACATTTCATGAAATTAGCAAGGAGACAACTGATGGAAGAGCTTTTTTCACATTGGACGCCTTTAGTAAGATGGTGGAAATTTTCAAACTCTATTTGCCTAATGACATACAAAACCAAGCTTAAAAACTACGGGCACCTGTTTAAAACCTTACTAACTATTCTGGTAGTGAAAACTGGTTAACCCTATATCTCTACATTTTCAGTGCCTCTATTTGCCGAACCCTTAAAAACACATGCAGTAGAATGTCTTGCATGCTAACCAGGGGAGTGTTCCCTGTTTCCAAGCACAGATGACCCATGTGGATGTCGACCTCCGAAATAAGAGAACCCAATTTAATGGAACGAGCTGTTGATTATCATAGTTCAGAAACAACCCTTGCTTCAGCACAAGCAGTCCTAATATAAATGCATAATGCATGACCTTTTCTTACAATCAGAAGGTACAATTGTTCAAATGGATTCCACCCCCCACCCATCAAATACTGGGAGACAATTACCCCTCACCCCAACCCCTTGCATTTTTTTTAAGCAGCAAACAAGTGTGATAGTCTTAGAGTCATGAAAAAAAAATCAGGATATAGAAATGCTCGCACATCATCACTCAACTTGGTATGGTTGTATGACTGCAGGTACACTTATTCTCAGGGTATGTCACCACTACCGTTTTACCAAAACCTAAAAAAAAATATAAAAGCATTAATTATCTATGATTAAGAGCATCTTCATATAGTTGATTGTTTCTAAAGGTACAACAGAAAACATTGTGGATACTGTTATACATAATAAATGAAAAAGAGAGAGTGTGTCTTTTGTTGCAAAGTAGCTGGACTAGCTGTCACTCAGCATAAAAGAAGAAATGATAAAATTTGTCTAAAAGTTATCCATTGCAGATAACTCTATGCGCAGGTTACAGAAGCTTGTCATCTTCATCAAGTTTATGCTACTTTCCTGTGACACAGGCAATCCGCTCCTTACAGTAGCACAGATACTCCAGAAAAATATCACAAAGCCTGTTAAAAACAAGGGACTACCCCATTGTCTCCATTAACATGTTTTTCTATTAATGTTGCACTGACCTACAAATACAATACATGTGAAAACTTATATATATAGTAAAATGGATTTTTCCTATATATATATATATATATATATATATATATATATATATATATATATATATATATATATATATATGTATATATATATATATATATATATATATGTATATATATATATATATATATATATATATATATATATATATATATATATATATATATATATATATATATATATATATATATATATATATATGAAGAATGTTTACATTGCCTGCTAAGTACTCTGACGTACAGATGCTACTGTTTTATCTTCTGAAAAACCCGCCTCTCTTCTGACTGGGGATGGCTCGCCTCTCGCTTGTCGTATCCCCGAGCTGCTCCAATGGCGGACGCGCGGCATGCTCCCCTGCTCCCACGCAAGCAGGGTGGAGCCCCGAGCGCCCCACCGAGTCCTGTAGAAAGGAGGTCCCTCATGGCGGTGACACGGCGAGTAATCCTCTCGAGCGCTCCACCGAGTGGCCCGCTCTGGTCCCGCATGGCGGTGGAGCGGAGGGTGACCAGGCTGGTGGGAATCGGCGGATTACCCAAGGTGCGGGGAATGGTACGCATCATCCCTTAACTCTCGAAGCTACCCCTGGTATATGCGGTCCTTCTCCTTCGCAGAGCGATGCTGGTACTCCAGTGAACTCAGATCTAGGGTTTCGAGTTTCTTCCTCCTTCTTATCCCTCAACTATCTTCCACCAAACCAAAACATTGAGAGATTGGTTGGACACTTGTGGGAGTCCAATCGGAGCAAGAGGAACAGCTGTGGTGAATCGAGATCGTTCTCACAGGTTGTTCGAACCAAGGTTGCTCCAGTGGTCATGGTTCATGGGAGAGAAGACAGAGGGTGGGGAAGAGAGGGTTTCGGTGCTGGAAGGTCGAGGGGAGCTGGCCGCCGTGGTGGTCGAAACGACTACCAATGGAGGAGGCAGGATTGGGTTCCTACTGGTTCAAGGGAGCAGGGAAATCAAAGGAGGGATGAGGCATCCCCCGATCGAGATCGTTGGGAGGATGCGCTCAAAAACAAAGAGGAAGCTGAAGGTTCAAGGAAACCAGATGCTGGGGAAAAATCGAAGTGGAGTCACAGAGAGGAAATGATGGAAAATCGGAAACCTTATGGTGAAAAAGAGAAGGGTGAACTTTCCTCTTCTGTGCAACACTCTAATCCTTCCAGCTCTGAGATTAAAGGATGTTTCAAGTGTGGAGATAAAAATCATACAGCACAAAACTGTACTAGACCCCTGAAGTGTGACAAGTGTGGAGCCTATGGTCATTCTGGTGAGGATTGTAGAAGTAAAAAGCTGTGGGAGTATGTTGCTCCGCTATGTGCTTCTCAGAGTGAGGGGCAGGCTTTTTTCTGCATTCCTGATTGCCCATCTGATGTGAATATCAAGGAAAGGTCCACTACTGCTCTAATTACTATTATTAGTGGCCAGGTTACTGCTAGACAGATTGAGGTGGAATTCAAAGAACTTCTTGGATCTGATGCTTGGAGATGGACGGCTAGAAAAGTGGATGAGAACAAATTTACTGTTCGTTTTCCTACTGCTCAGATGATCATGGATTGGGGAAGGTTCAGACCGTTAGGAATGAGGACAGTGCAGGCTCAAATTGCAATTGATCCTTGGAACACCTCTGTGGGTGCAAAGTTTGAACTGCAGTCAGCCTGGTTCAGAGTAAGGGGGATTCCTTTTGATAAGAGAAGCAAAAAAACCTTAGCTTATGTGGGTTCATTGGTTGGTGTTACTACAGCTATTGATGAAAGATCTTTGGATAGACAGGACTATGTCAGAATGAAGATAAGCTGTATTGATGTCTCCAAAGTTCCTGAGACTGCTATGGGGGCAATAATACCCTATATGTATGAATTTTCATATGAGAGAGAAATGGTAATTCCTATTCCTCCTACTGCTGATGGGAAAATCATTCCTGGTCCTAGTGGTAAGGATGATCAACCAAATCCAAAAAAGCCAAGGACTGATCACAATGACAATAATAATGGAGGTAATATTGGTGGCTCAACTCCTATGCCAAGCAAAACAAAATCTCAAGGTGCAGGTGCCTCTGCTCCAGCAAAATTTATGGCTGATGCACAAAAGAAGTACTCTACTGAGGCTCTATTGCTCACTAGTACTGAACAAGGAAAAGACCTTGTCACTGTGGAAACACTTGACACTGATGTTAGCAGTGATGATGACCTATTGTCAGATGACTTTCAAGTCATACAAGATAAAGACCCTGAAGTAAATAGTTCTGAACATCAAACTATTGGACTTGTGCAATGCTCTGCTGTGAACAACTATAAGCTTTACAGTAGGAGCTGTGAGGAAGTTGCTGTATATCATAAACAGATCATCAATCCTGGTACCCTATCACAGGAAGCTATATGTAACAAGACACAAATGGGGGAACTTGTTCAGTTGCAGGTGTCAAAGGAGAATACAATGGAAGACCTGACGGCCAAGCTGAATGACAAGCAGATCTTGAAGACCACCAGGCAAAGTGAAAGAGTACAACATCTGCTGTTGGACAAGGCGATTAACAAGACATTGGAAGCCCCCAAAAAAAGATCACTTGAAGGTACTAACCTAAATGAACATAATTCCTTTTCTGTCCTTATGGATGATGATATTATGGAGATAGCTGCTGACCTAGGTGTTATTGTTAGTGCTGATTCTTTTGATAAAATTGATCTGATGAAAGACTTAGAAATAGCACGACATACCCTAGTTGATAAAGGTAAAGAAAATTTAAATCCTACTGCTGTTCCACCTGATATAGTCTGCAATAACTTGAGAATTGATATAGAAAATGCTGATAACAGTTCTATCTCTAATGTTGAAAATGCCACTGTCCCTAATAGTGTGGTGCAGAGTAATATTGATCCTGAATCTGCTGACACTTTATTACTGGAATGGGTGAATGAAGACTCAGAAGAAGAGAGTTTCACTCTAGTACAATCAAAAAAGAAAAAGAGGAAAGGTGGGAGCCCTGCTTTGAGAATCTCAAGCAGCAAACCCATTTTAAGAAGGAGTCAGAGAACTGCTCCTTCAATCTACAGGAATAAAGGACAACAGGGAAACCTTGTTGTAATTCCTGTAGAGAAACACCCTAAAAATAATCAATCATGATAGGTGTTTTCTGGAATTGTAGAGGCCTGAGGAAGAAAGGTATGACCCCTGCGATTAGAGACCTGATAAGAGAGAATAATTTTGAGTTCCTATGTTTTGAAGAAACCATTTGCAAAGAGCTTCCTGAGAAATATCTCAGGAGCATCGACCCCTTTCAGTCTTACTTATGGACTTGGATAGCATCCAGAGGGAGAGCTGGAGGCATTGTTACTGGCATAAAATCTGAAAGGTTTGATGTTGGTTCCTTTTTTGAAGGCAAATATATCCTACAGATGAATCTTTGGGACAAGTTGATGGAAAAAAAGTGGAACCTTTTAAACGTTTATGGGCCTCCTCAGGACGAGGATAAAGAAGAGTTTTTAAGCGAAATGGCGGCCTTCTGTTCTAAAAATAATGATCCCTATATCATTGGTGGAGATTTCAACATTATAAGATTCTCAACTGACAAAAGTAAGAATTTTCATCATAACAGATATATGGACCTGTTTAATACTGTGATCCATGCTAATGACCTTAGAGAGGTGATTATGGTGGGTGGAAAATTCACCTGGTCCAATAATCAACCTCCTGATCCAACTCTTGAAAAACTGGACAGAGTTTTTATGACCAAGGAATGGGAAGATTTATTTCCTCTATCCAAGATACACAGAAAACCTAGAGATATGTCTGATCATAACCCACTTATCCTATCTACAGAATCAGATCCCCCATCAAAGTTTATCTCATTTCATTTTGAGTTAACTTGGCTCAAGCACCCTGACTTCAAAAAGCTTGCTCAGAAAATCTGGCAAGCACCAACCAGAGATAACTGTGCCCTTGATAGAGTACAGTTCAAGCTCAAGAAATTCAAGAATTTCTTTAAAGGCTGGAGTTTTGACCAAGCTGGAAAAGAAAAAAAAAGGAAAAAGATTATCCAAGAGGAACTACTTTTTCTTGAACGTTTGGAGGAGGAAGGTATCCTAACAGATATGCAAATAAAGAATAGAGTGGACCTTCAAGTAGAATTCCTGAATATTCTTGAAAATGAAGAACTGTATTGGTTCAAAAGATCTCATGAAACTTGGCTTCTAAAAGGAGATAATAACACTGAATTTTTCCATAGAGTGGCAAATGGGAGGAAAAGTAAGAATACTATCTTTTCCCTGCAAGGTGAAAATGGAACAATACATGGTAATGAAAATTTACTGAATCATGCTACTGAATATTATAAAAATCTTTTTGGCAAGGCCCTTGGAAATGCTTTTGAAATGAGTCCTGATCTCTGGGATGAGGATAGCAAAGTTTTTGAAACAGAAAATGCCGACCTCACTAAACCCTTTGATATTGAGGAGATCAAGTTTGCCCTTGATCAAATGGAAAAAAACAAGGCAGCTGGGCCTGATAAAATTCCTATAGAATTCTATCAAACATGCTGGGAGTTCATCAAAGATGATATTTTCCAGATGTTTTGTGATTTCTATAACAATGTTCTTGACATTAAAAGGCTGAACTATGGCATAATCACCCTATTACCAAAGCTGGCTGATGCTGAGAAAATCCAGCAATATAGACCCATTGTCCTTTTGAATTGTCTATACAAATGGTTCACAAAGGTCCTCACATTGAGGTTGGAACCTGTGGCAGGAAGGATTATTCACAAAGCCCAAACTGCTTTCATTGGAAACAGAAACATAATGACTGGCATTCTATCTTTACATGAAATTCTCCATGAAACAAAAAAGAATGGACAGATTGGGATAATCCTCAAATTGGATTTCGAAAAAGCATATGACAAAGTAAATTGGGACTTCCTATTTAAGTGCCTTGAAACAAGGGGCTTCAATAGTAAGTGGTGCAACTGGATTAAGAAGGTGGTAATGGAGGGTACAGTTTGTGTCAAATTGAACAATACACTTGGACCCTACTTCCAAAGTTACAAAGGTGTTAGGCAGGGTGACCCTCTATCCCCTGTTCTGTTTAACTTTGTTGCAGATGCCTTAACCAGAATGATGCATCATGCACAAAGAAATAACATGGTGAAAGGACTTGCTGCAAACTTAGTCCCTAATGGTGTAGCAATACTTCAATATGCGGACGATACAATCCTTTGTCTGCAAGATGATCTATCCTGTGCTAGAAACACAAAAATGCTCCTTTACATGTTTGAGCAAATGTCAGGCCTCAAAATAAATTTCAATAAAAGTGAAGTGCTCATAATTGGTGGTGACCAAGAACATGCAACTGCATATTCTAACTTGTTTAATTGCCAGATAGGGTTTTTTCCCTTACAATATTTGGGGGTCCCTGTATCAGCTAGCAGGTTGCATGTGAGTGACTGGCAGAAAATGGAAGAGAAATCATATAAAAAATTGGACATATGGCAAGCTGGTACTATGTCCATTGGGGGCAGAACAATCATGATCAATTCTAGTCTCACAAACTCCCCTATTTATCATATGTCCATGTTCCTTTTTCCTAAAGCAGTGATTAAGAGACTAGAAAAAGCAATGAGGAAATTCTTTTGGCAAGGAGGTGGTACCAAAAAGAAGTATCATCTAGTGAAGTGGGCAAAGATTAAAAAATCTAAAAAGAAAGGAGGTCTTGGTATCAAAGATATCAGGAAATTAAACATCAGCTTACTATGTAAGTGGTGGTGGCGCATTGAAAATGAGGATGGTCTGTGGCAGTCTCTGATTAGGGCAAAATACTTACAGGACAAGCCTATTGGTTCTATGAAACATAGAATCTCAAATTCACCCATTTGGACTGATCTCCTGAAAATAAGAGACATTTACATCAAAGGAAGAAGGATGATTGTTGGCAATGGTAACAGAACAAGGTTCTGGTTGGACATTTGGCTGGGGGATTCAACACTATGTGAGCAATACCCTATTCTTTTTGAATTTTGTGAAAACAAAGAGATTACAGTAGCTGAATGTGCAGCTAATGGGTGGTCTATAGCTTTTAGGAACTTGCCTAACATTTTGCATAGCCAATGGTATTCCCTAGCCAGTAGGCTCAATGAACAGTCACTCTCTATGGAACATGATAGAGCAAAGTGGAAATGGACCTCTAATGGTAAATTTACTGTAAGATCTGTATATGATCACCTTACCCGGAATGATAATGGCAGCTCTCACAAACATATATGGAAAGCGAAAATTCCACAGAAGATTAAGATCTTCATGTGGTTGGTCGAAAACAATGCAATTCTTACAAAAGATAATATGGTGAGAAGAAAATGGGGAGGTGATCCTACGTGCTATTTTTGCTCACAGGAAGAGACCCTTGATCACCTTCTTTTTGGGTGCTGTGTATCGAAAGTTGTATGGGGAGTGATAGCTATATGCTTCAACGTACCCTCTAGACCAAGCAACATGAATCAATACTGGCAGTGGATTAAGATTGCCCTACCTGGTGGTGAAAAGTTTTATACTGAAGGCCTGGCTGCTATTTGTTGGGCAATCTGGAAAGCACGAAATCGTGCTTGTTTTGATAAAATTTTGATTAAACACCCATGTGACATTATTTTCCACTTGTGCTCGTTTCTGAATTATTGGGCAGGTTTGTATCCATCGGAAATGGGCGAGGTGCTCAGAGCTGGAGCCGCAACAATGCTGCATACCGCGATAGGCATCCTCAACAGGCAAGGAAGATGCAGAATCACAAGGACCATTCAAGATGCAGATTCGGTGCCAAGACAGGAAGACGAAGATAGGAGAGGCGAGGATGAAACTTGATCAAGTGGATATCTGCCAAGCATCAGTTTTATGACCCAGTTTGCTTCCAAAAGCATTAACTGGAGTCCTTTTGGTTCTATCTAATATCACAGTACAAGCTTGTAATGATTGGTCGAGTCGACCAGACACTATGTCCCCTAGGCTGGTATTTCTAGAGATCTGGTACTAGACTAGGGGAATGCAAGTCGTTTAGGTTCTTTCTTCTTTCGCGATCCTTTGCTGTAAACTGTTGACTTTGTGGACCCCCGCCTTCGGGTGGGGGTGGGTAATCTCGTTTCGAAAATATATATATATATATATATATATATATATATATATATATATATATATATATATATATATATATATATATATATATATATATATATATATATATATATATATATATATATATATATATATATATATATCACTCTGAAGCTCAAAGGTAAAGAGAAAACCAAAATCAGGTGCAGACTTAAAACATACTCCTGATACAAGGAAGCTCAGAAATACTTGATTACATGAACAATGTACCAAAATAACTAAATAAAACAGTAAATAACCGCCTCATCTTCAACACTGCTCGGTGGAAGATTCTAAACAAGAGCTTTGATATTCCAAATCAACAACCTAAATGGCGTGACTCATACACATCAGAAAATGAAGGTTTGTTAGAGCTAAGTGGGAACAGCAGCGATCCCAACTAGTTGTGATTCACTTGTGATTAGTTGATTACAGCAAGGCATGCAACAGACTTTCACAATTCATCTGCAAAAGGGCAAAGGTCACATAGTTGTGGCCGATCTCAGCACCATCATATCACACAGCCCAGAACATGCAGTAAATAACCCGCAAGACACGACAATGTCAATGGCTACTAAGTTAAATTAATGTTCACATCACAAGAGCTAAGCCTTTTATCAAATTACTGTTCCACACAGAAATGGGAAAAGAATCCATGACAAGGCTGCTGCATAGCATCGAACAAGCACAATGCATAAGCCAAGGTAGCTAACATTGTTTTCGGTTGTTCACTGCATTTTGGGTTTATGTCATTATGATGCAAAGCTGCGAGCTTCCACGCAATGTAGTTTATGGAATAAAATACGGAACAAATTAATCCGAGGGGCTAGAAATCTCAGTAAATCTTCAAGGAAAGTGTTGCAAAATTGAAATTCATTTAAGAAAGCAGAAACATTTCATGAAATTAACAAGGAGACAGCTAACGGAAGGACTTTTTCACAATTGAGGCCTTTAGCAAGATGGTGGAAATTTAAACCCTATCTGCCTTAAAAAACAAGTTACGCCATTTACAAAAGAAGAAATGATATCATTCCAGATTACTCTGTGCAGGTTACAGTAGCTTGTCATCTTCATCAAGTTTATGCTAATGTCATGTGAAATGGCAATTGGCTCCTTACACTAGTACAGAGCCACAGACACTCCAGATAAATATCACAACGCATGTTAAAAAGATGGGACTACCCCATAGTCTCCATTAACATGTTTTTCTATTGATGTTGTACCAACCTACTATACATGTGAAACTCTCATGTATTGAGACATACATAATGTATCACTTTGAAGCTCAAAGGTAAAGATAATACCAAAAATCAGATGCAGACCTAAAAGATACTTCTGAAACAAGGAATCTCAGAAATACTTGATTATGTGAACAATGTACCAAAGTAACCAAATAAAACAGTAAATAACTGTCTCATCTTCAACACAGCTAGGTGGAGGATTGTAAACAAGAGCTGTGATATTCCAAATCAACAAACTAAATGATGGGACTAATACATAATGAGAAAATGATGGTTTGTACAGTTAAGTGGGAGAAGCAGCTATCCCAACTAGTTGTGATTCACATGTGACTAGTTAATTACAGCAAGGTATGTAACAGACTATCACAATTCATCTGCCAATGGGCAAATATCACATATATAGTTGTCACTGATTTCAGCACCATCTTATCACACAGCCCTAGATATGCAGTATATAAGCCGCAAGACACGAGAATGCCAAAGGCTACTCCATTAAATAACGTTCACATCACAAGAGCTAAGCCTTTATCAAAATACTGTTCTTTTAACACAGAAAGGGGAAAAGGAATCATGACAAGACTGCCAAATAGCATCGAACAAGCACAATGCAGAAGCCGAAGTACCTAACATTGTTTTCGGTTGTTCACTACATTTTGGGTTTATGTCGTTACGATGCAAATCTACGAGCTTCCACGCCAATGTAGCCGCATATGGCAAGAACGCAGTAGCAGCAACGCAATGTACAACCGAGACGAGTGGCCAAGAAGTGCTCACCCGGCAGACGAGCGCGGCGGTGGCGCGGGCGCGGTCGAGCGGGGACGCGTAGGCGGCGGCGAGCCTCGCGCCCCGGGACCGCAGGAACACGGCGAGCGCGCGCGCCTGGCGCTCCCCGCGCGCCGGGAGCGCCGCCGCGGGCCACCGCCCGCCGACGAGGTCGATATATTTTTGGTGGAAGAAGACAAAAAAGCATATGGTCTCACGTCCCAAGGCTCCAACTTCTTCACGTAAATAGCTATTATCCTGCATGCTGATATCTGTTCCGTAATTTGTTTCTTATTAGTCTGACGATGTCACTAATTATATCCATTCTGGTTATTTTTTCAGAGATATCTTGTCTGTCATTGAGCATATCAATGGACTTTATACAGCTAGTACACCATTTCCATTGTGCTCGTTGAGATTCAATCCTGGAAGAATTGTTTACAATGAGCTATCTCAAGGGAAGTACAAAGTTCTATTTTGGGTAGACTTCTTCACTGAAGATCAGGAGCGGAAGAATCACAAAAAAGGTATATCTCCATAACTCAGGAACACAGATTACACCCTCGAGAAGGTATTCTTTTACTAAAGTAAATTTCAATCCTCAAGTTCGTAGATTCTTCCATGTGTTTAGTATCCTAGTAGATGCTAGATTTTTTCTGAATTAGGTTACTAAACAGCGTGTACATATGTGACGGATGCTGCATAAATCTTTTATTTCTGTGTAACATATCCCCTCTAAAATTCAACAGAGCCTACAGTTGACGATATACGTTTGGCTAACTGGAAAACCGTTGCCACATACCTTACAAGCCTTTTGGAGAAGTTTGGTGTTAAACCGAATGAAGAACTAAATCAGTTAGTCACAAAGCTTAGCCATGAAATGTCCAACGTTGAAGAAGCAATGAGGTTGGTTGACTTTCCTCTTAGCACTAATAACATATAACACATGAATGATTTACTAAAGAAAGTGAACATTAGTCATATCCATAAATTTGTTACTCTTTTATGTGTATGCATAATAATTTGCAGGTACACTGACTCGTTGTGGGAGCCTGGAATGTGGTCGGTATACACCAAGATTCATTTTATTAGAGAAGTGTTTTGGTGTTGCGATAACAACACTGAAAGAGCAGACAAACTGAAGTCAAAGGGGAGTCTTGGTCTTGAATCTATCATTACAAAACTAGGATTTGCTAATCCTGACAAGAATCTGTATGATTCCCTAGCATTCTTGAGGAAAAAGGTTGTTGCCCACCAGGATTCCACATATAGGGAGTACAAAGGTGTAAAGGTATAATCCCCACATGATTACAATTTTATACTTGCATTACGGTTACAATGTTTTTTGAAAGAACCATTTAAGTTACTATATAATGTTGCCACTGTTGTAGTACTTCTGAATGTGAGAATTGTTGTTTTAGCAATCCAATGAAATGGCTTCATCAAAATAGGATCCAAATATTTGGATTCACCGAAATAAAATAGGACCCTAAACATCCACACTTTGATTTTTCAGTTTTTGTGTCTTCTCTTTTCTTTACCAATTTTCCAAACCAGGATTGACCATATGTCCCTAAGCATTTTCCTTCACACCATCAACCTATCTCTGGTATGTTTCCAGTTGAAAACACCTTATATTTATCTTGACTTGTGTGTGACGGGTTGTTGTTTGCTGCTTGCTTCTTTTCTTTTGATAAACTCATTCGGTCATGCATATTTATCTTGACTTGTGTCTGAAGGCTTGTTGTTAATTAGCTGCTTGCTTCATTGCTTTTGAACTCATTCGGCCATGTCGTGAGATGTGAGCTAATTATGTCATGACTTCATTTGTGATGCTTTTGCGCACGCAAACTAATTTGGTAATATTATATATGCCATGTGAATTTTGGGTGGCATCATTGTCCATGACAAATTATATGATCTGTTGTATTAAAACAAAAAAAAAGGTAAATAAAACCGAAGAACAAGCTGATGTACTGTCCATGCATGAGGGGGGCATGCTGGTCACTTAGTGTGAGGAAAAATGGGAAAAGTAAACAAAAGGCAAGTAGATAAGCCAAAAAAAAAAAAAAAAATCAAAGTGCAGAGATGTTTCGGGTCCTAGTTTTAGGAAACCAATGTTTCAGTCCTATTTTGGCGAAGCCACTTCTTTTGAGTCCTAACACAGCAATTTTGTCCTCTGAAGTCTGAACTGCTCTTTGCACATGAGAAAGTTATTTGACTTTATGTCAACTGTCAACAATGTAAAGGTCTTTTATACAAATTTCCTTTTCCGCTAATCAAATGTCTTCTATTTTTTTTCTTCTATAGGATGATGTGGGCATAGACAAAAGAACAATTTTAACATTCGTTCAAAAGATCAAGCCTTCTTTCATGATAAAGTTGGTGAAGGAAGTACGCCCGTTGCACTGGATACAAGAATCGCCTTTACTGGGAAGTAAGTTCTGGAAATAGTAACACTTGGTTGATGCTCAGTGTTTTCCTGTAGAAATGCTACTCACAAAGTTTTTGCTCGTATGTCCAGGTGAGACCACCTACATGCAACCTTTCAAGCCCAAATAAGTTAGAATTAGTTAATTAGCTGTCAAGCAATAACCATAACATGCCAACATTTGTGCAGTATTATTCCAGTTTGTGCACCAATACCTTATATCTCAGACAGCTGGAAGTACGGATATGGTACCACCATAACTATGTTTCTGTTATGTATGACTATGAGGATCTTAGAACTGTGATGCTTGATATGACAACTTGTTATGGAATGTTTTAATTTATTTTTAACAGTGGTTATACTACTATGTACCCCAGGTTTGTGAAATTTTGATTATGATTTACAGATTTACTCTTGTAATGATTTGGCATGCATACTTGTTTTCTTGCTTAATTGCAAACAATGATTACCCGTGACTACTGGCATATACAGCATGTCCAAATAGTTGAATATATCTATTCTGCCTCCGGTCGGCTCTGTTGTCCTACACATATGCAGCCTAGAAGTGCATCTGACCGGGACAATAGACTGTTGGGGTGTCACTATTTTGCGAGACCTCCAGACATCTTTTATATTCTGAATATTTCTGTCTTGCGATCACAGTCATTTGACGTCATTAATTACAGCCTTAACAGTTCGTTCGAAGTTTTGTTGAATCTCAACCTTCGATTCCGTACGACGTAGGGCAAATAATCTGTGTCCTCTCGGCCCTTTCAATTAAACAGCAATTGCCACATGACGGCAATTGCTGCTGCCTGCTGCATTCTCCATTTCTCCCGTTATGCTACCACGGCTACGGCGCGGCAAGGCCACGGCGAATGCTCGCCACACCCGCGCGTTGGAACCCTGCGCCCAATTGCTAGCTCTCTCCAAACGAGGAGGCTAGCAGGTTGCACACAGAGCATAGCACGTCTCACGCGTAGCGCGAAGGTTGCAGAGCGCGCGCGCATTGTCAGGTTTAACACGACGGCTGTAGGAGTGAAGGCTGACGGTCATTTCCAAACACTTCTTTGTTTGGATTGATTCTTTAGATCCTTACAACCATAATTTTGTCTAAACTTGAGTAAGCCATCAAATAACAATAAAAGTGTCTAATGTTCCACTCATTGATTACTACTGCAAATCATTAAATGCTGACAGTTCCCCTCATACTAAGCAATGCATCTGCTTAAGTGTGCTACATGCTGATTTTTTTTTTTTGATCATCAAGCCCACTCTATTTATTCATCGACGTCAGTTTCAGCGGTATCGCGAACCACCAGGTTCAATACAAAGCTCAGGAGGGGATGCAGCCATACAAACGACTACTCCGGGTCCCAACTAAGACTAGAGCGAGCAAGCTCATGAGCACACAAATTACATGATCTCGGGGCATACATAACTTCTACTGAATCAAAATAGAGTCTAATCAGATCCCTAGCCTCTTTATAAAGAACCGAGCCTGGCGAATGATCAAAATCACACGATTGTAGAGCTTTCACCAGATTAGAGGAATCGGTCTCAAGTTGAACTCTGGAAATTCCTTGGTTTGACATCACTTGGAGAGCAGCCACACATGCCTGAGCCTCTGCACACGCTGCATCATGTACTGCAGATAAATTGCCTGCACCTGCTAGAACCGCTTTTCCTTCATTATCTCTCACCACAAAGCCCCACCCTCCTTTCTTTTGTGCTGCAACAAAAGCACCGTCACAATTTGCTTTCAGCATATTAGTCGGAGGAGGCTTCCACTTTTCTTTTCTTCTTGGACATTTCTTTTTTTTTGACCGGGAAAACAGCGAGGGAAGCCCCCACTGTTAATTTTCATTATAGAAAACGAAAGAACAAACTATGTACAGGTAAAAGAAAGAAAGATCCTCAAGTGAGGAAAAGCAAACTCTATGTGCAAAACTATGAGAGAGAATCAACCCAAGAAAGGAAGGTTGCTCGTACAGATTCTTTAATTCTATAAGCCTGTAATCTACAGTCGTCCTTGAAACCTTTCTTCCAAGCTTGGAGACTTGGAGTTTTATTTTCAAAACTCTTGTTGTTTCTCTGCTTCCATATATTCCATGCTGCAATTATTAGGATTTCCATGAAGAACTGAAGGTTGGCTGTCTGCTTTGCCTCAATGATCATATTAAAGAAGGCTGATTGGCTGTTCCAGTGGATATCCAGGGTGTTCCAGCATTGTTTACTGAAATTACAGAGGAAGAAAAGATGCATAGCTGTCTCCTCAACACAGCTTTGGCAAAGCACACATCCGTAGTTGTTGTCCCGAACTTTTTGTTTCTTTCTTCTTAAGATAACTTGTGTGAAGTCTATCCATGAAAAGGAGCCATGTAAATACTCTGAGTTTGTTGCTGCACTTAGAGTCCCATATCCATAATATAGGCGTTGGGGGTTGAAAGTTCCTGTATGGCCAGTTGTAGAATTGCTTGGATGAATATTTGCCAGACCCCCATACGTAGCTCCAACCATCCTTTGTTTCATCTTGTGACAGCATATTTTGGAGCAACTATTGTAGTTGTTGATATTCCTGGAATGCTTGCTCAGAAAGTGGAAGATGGAATTGTGATCCAATCGAGCTGTTCTGTATATATTTTGCCACTGATATGTTTTTGGATTTTGCATAAGAATACAATCGTGGAAATTTTGTTTGCAGGTGATGGTCATTCAATACATCTTGCCAGAAAAGGACAGTGCTTCCATTACCAATTTTGCATGAGGCAACACTTCTGAATTTATCACTTAATCTGAGGATGTCCTTCCACCAGAATGACCCTTTTTCAGCAGTGGCATGTGGGACTGATTCATTTGTATAGTAAGAACTCCAAATAAGATTCACCCATGGGATATCTTTCTTGTTATAAAATTTATCCAGCTGCTTTAGGAGGAGAGCATCATTCTGATCTACAAGAGAAACAATACCTAGACCTCCTTTCTTCTTTGGCCTTGTGCATTTCTTCCAAGCAATGAGTGGCCATGTTTTTGCATTAGCATCTGAGTTTCTCCACAAGCAGATCCTTCTGTACTTGTCAAATATTTCCAGGACTGTGATGGGTACTTTCAAGGTACACATGGTGTAAATGATCAGGGATGTTATGACTGAGTTAACCAGTTCCAATTTGCCAGCATGATTGAGCCACTTGGAGGTTGCAGATAATGTCCTTTCTGCTTGGTTCAAAACGTAGGCATAATCCTCAACTCTTGGCTTGGTTGTTCCCATTGCCAATTCCAAGTATGTAAAAGGCAATTTTCCAACTTGACACCCAAATACTCCTGCAAGGTGAGCTGCTTTGTCTTCACTGACATTCAGAGGAACCATGCACGATTTGTTGAAATTAACTTTGAGACCTGTAGATTGTGTGAATGATTCAAGTAACCCTTTTAGGCAAAATAACTCTCTCTGTGAGGCTGTCATTATAATGATTGTGTCGTCCGCATATTGGATGATCGGAAAATCATTGGTGTATGTGATTGGGATAGGCATTGAAAAAAGGCCCTGCTGGTATGCTTTGTTGATTATACATTGGAGAAGCTCGGCAGCCAGCACAAACAGCAAGGGAGATAAGGGGTCCCCTTGTCTAACTCCCCTCTTGCATTGAAATGCTTTTCCAGGCACTCCATTGAGTAGAACAGCAGAAGATCCTGAATCTAAAATTCTTCTTGTCCAGCTTAGCCATTTATCGTGAAAGCCAAGTTGATGTAACATGCTCAAGATGGTGTTGTGTTCAATGGTGTCAAAAGCTTTGGCAAAATCGAGCTTCAATATTACTATCTCTCTTTTGGACTGTTGGCATTGATGAATGTATTCAAAAGCCCATCCCAAACAATCTTGAATAGTTCTGTTCTTGATAAACCCGTACTGGTTTTGATGCACAAGTGGTATTATGACCTTCTGTAATCTGTCGGCCATCAGTTTGGTAAGGAGTTTCAGCACACAATTCAGCAGTGAAATGGGCCTAAAATCATTGGCAGATACTGGATTGTTTGTTTTCGGAATCAGTGTGATGAAAGAGCTGTTAATGCTTTGCAAGTCCAGAGTTCCATTGAAGAAATCATTGCACAATTCATAGAAATCTTGCCTTAGGATATGCCAGCATCTCTTGATAAATAGTCCATTAAAACCGTCAGGGCCTGGAGCCTTGTCTGTAGGCATTTGCTTAATTGTTTGGTCGATCTCCCCTTGGGTAAAAGATTCAGAGAGGTGGTCAAGGTTGTCATGAGTTTGCACGAGTTCACTTAGGTCATATTGCATAACAGGGTTGACAGAGGACCCCATTCTTTCCTTATAGATTTCAAATAATTCAGTAGCTTTTTCTTGATGATCATAAAGAGTTCGTCCATCTTGGGCCTCTAGAGAAGTGATGGTATTCATCCTGTACCGTTCTGTGCATGCAGCATGAAAAAATTTTGTTGGTTGGTCTCCAAATTTTGTCCATCTGACTGTATATCTCTGTTTCCAATATTCATTTTTGAATTTCAATAGTTTGATGATATGGCCTTTGAGTATCTCTCTGAAGTTTGCTTCGTGTGAGTACAGAGTTCTCTGTTCTTCCAATTTGTCCAGTGTGGCTAGTACCTCATTGCATTCTTTGATTAACTTTGACAAGTTGGCTGTATCTTTGCTCCACTTTTTCAGTGCACTTCTGAGTAGTTTCTGTTTTGCTGTAATTCTTGTGGCATTATTTGAAGCCCTTACTTGTATATTCCATACACTTTGCACCAGTTCAAAAAAACCTAGCATATCAACCCAGAAGTTCTCAAATGTCACACCCGGTTTTAAGGCCAAAACCGAATGCTCATCTATATGTGTGCCCAGGATCAAGATTCACACATATAAGACAAAATGAAGTAACAGTACAACCAATGTTATAGTTAAATCATTACAAGAAGTGTCTCAAAGGACTAAAGAATACAAACACTAGCGGAAGACACCATAACGCCACAGGCAGTCGACCGGGGGCTCCACAAGCTTAGTCTTCACCATCGTCTTCAAAGTAGTCCATCTTCACTCTCTGAACAGCATATCATGATTGTAGAGGAAATAGCAAGCGTGAGTACATGTCGTACTCTGCAAGTGTGGGAAAGTATATGCAATGCAGGCTTATAACAAGAAAGGCTGACATAAGGTTAAATTGCAGAAAAAGCACCCTAAACCAAAGGTAAAGCATTCCTGAATTACTTGGTGAATGTTAACCCATCCCAAAAATTAAATTAAGCACTACAAGGTACCCCCTTGTAGCAAACTGGGTTCCCCACCCAAAACTATACTACAAGTTACCCACTTGCAGCATCCAAATAGCTCCCCGCCAGAATCATATCCATCCATTCATCCATCTCTAATCATGTGAGGATCCAGGCCGCTCCTGACCGTGAGCACGGCTGTCATGACAGTTTTACTTCTTTGCAGAGGTGCACAACTTTACCCACAGGGTGGTGATTCCATCACTATTCAGTGACTAAAACCTCCATGTTGCCTTCACACTACCAAAGGTGTGAGGCCAAGAGATCACCACATGGTCTTTCAAAGCGCTTCCCAGCCTGCCAACATCCCCGCTAAGGTTCCACCGCCGCGGAAGTAACCCTTCCTTCAGAAGCCCCCTCTTGCGCCTTGGCTAGGAGTACCCCTCCATCACCTGAGTTTGGAAGTACCCCTTCCTCCCTCTTTCCATGAACGCCGGCAAAACTGGGAAGTTAGCATGATACTTGACCAAGTCTACTATAATCAACCCTGTGCTTTGCGCTGTTGTCCTGGGTTGCCGCTCCACGAACCGGTCCTTATGATCACAAGCAGGTACTACCCACAACCAACAGTACCATGACAGGCACATGTGCATACCCGCACCATCATCAACATCCTCCTGCTTGGATCACCTAAGTTCCATGTTGCTAAAAAGATTAACCGGTCTGCGAAGATTATGTTCAAGTGAAACCATTAGTCAAGATTATTAGTCAAATTATTATCCATCCCAAGACAGCAAGCTAAGCATGACATACCCATCCATATTGTTATCAACCACACCCGGGCAACAAGGAGAAAGTAAAGGAACAGGATATCACACATGGGATTCAATTTAAACGCAATGCATGCAAAACTAGAGGGAGAAAGCAATAGGTTCAAAATGGTCAAGGACACTTGCCTCAAATGAAGTGCTGCTGCTCAGAGCCTTCATGTCTTGATCTTCCTCTTGGTGGTTCTCGAACACGCGTTTCTAAATAACGGTAACATGCAAAGCACACAACGCACAAGGAATAATAAACAGTACATCAAACAGTATTAAAATACTACCAAAACAGTACTAAATGATACAGCTCGAGTCTACGATCACGTGAGCGCAAGAATCGCTTAAAACGGAGCTACGAGTAAAAAGTTATGATGTTTCTAAGATTCCGGACTAAATCAGGAAAAACAGAAACGCTTAAGGAAGGAAACTTGCACGTTCCCGTTGATTGGACGGATATTTTGGGACAAGGTTTCCACAGGAATATGCGCAATGTTGTGGAACATGTTGGACGCAAGATGATTGGGGCACTGGTGTACCTGAAAAAGAGATCAAATGGTTGGATCTAGATGGAGTTGTTCTGGAACAGTTAACGGTGACATTGCGTTCCTGGTCGATTCCTAAATGATCTCGACGAATACTTTTGGGGACGCGTAGTAGACTTTCTGGAATACAACATGGTCTTGAGTTTAGGTCAGAACAGTAGAGATATTGATTGGAACACGAAAAACAATTACCATCAGACGCGCTGGACAGATCCAGTACAGGAGCAGTAGTCATTGCGAATTAGATCCCCGTCGAACCAGGTCAGATCTTGGGCTGAATTTTGGATATGTTGTAGAGGACTCTATTATGCACCTGCTGGAAAAATTTGGTTGCATTTGGATGGACGGATCGCCGGGAACGTTGATGCCAATATGTGACTGTGCTGCTGGACGCGAGGGTGGCGACGCGTGGCGGCAGCCTGACGGCGTGGGAGGGGTTTGGAGGGCAAGGAGGGCGTGGGGAAGGCTCCCATATATGTAGAGGGGGTGGCCTAGGGTTTGGTAGAGGGTTTGGGCTTGGCCCATAGGTGGAGAGAGGTGAGGAAAGGTGGGCATCGGCCCAAACGGCAAGGAAAAGAAGGGAGAGTTGTGAGGGGATGGTGGACTACCTTAGTGTTCGGCCCATGAGGGCTTCAAGGCCATGGGGAGGACGTGGAGAGGTGCCCAAGTAGTCATAGGAGATGTTTAGAGGGTGTGATGATGAAAGGAACGGGAAAAGGGGATGCAGAAAGAAAAAGAAAAGGCAGGCCGCTAGAGAAGAAAAGAAATCGGTCGCGGTAGAAGAGGTGGTGTAGGTTAGCCCTGAAGAGGGATGAGAGAACAAGAGAGAAAACAAAAGAGGAAAATAGGCCGGGGAGAAAAGGATTTCAGCCCAAACCAACTCGAAAAGAATTTTCTTTCTTTTCAAAAATCCTTTTTCCAACTCGGATTTCTACACGATTTTAAATTCATTTTTGCACCCAATAAAATCCTAAATGCATTTCTAGCAGCAAGAATGCAACAAACACCTTAATAAATACTATATTGATTTATTTACTTTAGAAAATAATTTTTTTGCCTAAATAAATGTGATAACACTTTAGTATTATAAGCAAAATTTTAAACTATTCTTAAAAGTTTTAAAATTTAGTGAAATTTAAGTCACATTCCAAAATTTGAAATTTTGGGGTGTGACATCAAATCTGAAAACCTGCGCTTTAGGTATTAGGGTACCAATTTGCACTTTGCATGGGATGTGATCAGAAACTGGCTTAGCCATTGGTAGTAGCAGAGTATTTGGGTAGTCAGTAGTCCATTCAACCGTAGTGAAGCACCAATCTAGTTGCTCCAACAGAGGATCGTTTTGCATGTTACTCCATGTAAATTTCCTTCCTTTGAGAGGGATCTCCATTAAGCCTAGATTGTTTATGACCTCATTGAAAATGATAGTGTCATTCATGTTACCTCCTGATTTGTTTCTGTCCTCCATGGACCTATAAAAGTTGAAATCTCCTAGAAACATCCACTTGGTGCCATCTTCAAATTGTAGATCATTCAACCAATTGATGAAGTCTTCTCGTTCTTGGCCCTGGCAGGGGCCATATACAGTCGTTAGGAGCCATGTCTCATTATTATGCACAGATGTGAATTTGACTGAAATTGCAAATCGGAGATTGTGAACGACCTCTCCCTTAAAGATTGAGCTATTCCAACCCATGAGAATGCCTCCCGAAGCCCCAATGGCAGGTGAGTAAGCAAATTTATCACATCTTTGTGGAGCTAGTTTTCTGATAAAAGAATGATCAAAACTTTCTTTCTTTGTTTCCTGGATGCAATATATTGCACAAGCACTCTCCTCAATTTTCTGTCTCACTGCGTTGCATTTGTTTTCACCATTGATGCCCCTGATATTCCAATTCAGGATGTTCCATGTTCTGTTATTGGTTGTATTATCCATTGAAAACCACTGGAAGCATCAGGCATTTCTTTCCAAAGGAAGGAAACGAAGTTGTGTGTTGTATCATCAACAAAATATCATAAGATATCAGGAATTTCACAATAGGGCACAGTGATCTATAAACCTCAGGCAGTAGATAGAGAGTCTTGCAGCCAAAAGCAGGGAGGCAAGCAATATAGAAATAAGAAAACCCAATTCTGATAGAAATCCGACAACTGTCAGTAGCACCCATAACATAGTAGCAAAGGTTATCACCACATAGTCTGCCTATCACTGACCCACAAAAGAAAGGATAAGAGGTTCTTTTGTTACAAGACCTCAAGACAGGGCATTCCCTGTGATACACTAAGCAAATAAGACGACTATCCATTGATATCTGAAGAGGCAGCAGTGCCGCTCCCCTCCGCTTGCTTCTGGGCCTGCCTAGCAGCAAGGAGCAGCTCAGCCGTGACCTCCGAAGGAGACAGCTGACATTTCTCAGTGGCGACTTTCTGAATCACAGCAATTGGAATTTCAGGGAAAGCATCATCTGAGTTGATAAGATCAGAAAGACCAGGAAATTCAATGGCAGGGTCGAGGTTATCAAGAGAATTACCCCAATTACCTGCCAGCTTTCTTTTCTTTCCAGTTTTTGTTGGAGTTGGCTTGAGCAGAGCTGCAGTAGATTGGTTGTCCTTGTGCCCATCAGTTCTGTCACTAGCTCTTTTGCTTCTCCTGAGATGCTTGGTTGTCATGGGAGAATCACTGCTTATCATATGGCGTGTTTTGCTCCTAGTCATGCTTTGTTGCTCTGCTGGAGGGGGGGTCTTCCTTTTCTTTGTTGGTCCAGTAGTGACATTAGTATCTATTTCTTCAGCTGTTGGGGTGTCCTCAATTTCCTCACCCTGGTTCATGAAAATGGGGACTGCAGTCAGGTCCCTGTTTGTATTCCTCACCCTCTTCCTGTAGTACTGCTTGAGGATTGATGGTTTCTGGTAGTCTATCTTAGCAGCTTCTGTTGGAGGAGTGATTAGCAAAGGTTGAGGAGTGACTTGGTGTTGTGGAGCTGTATTGATCCTGATGCTGTTGATTGTGTTCCCAGTGATCTGCATGCTGATCTGTGCTGCTGGGATTGTTATGGTTTGAGTGGCACTGTTGTTCTGAGGAGCAGCCAAGTCTCTTATGAGGCTTCTGAGGTTGGAAGCAAGAAGCTGGACAAGAGGATCAGTACTTGGGTCCTGAGCATGTGCGACTGTTGCCATCAGTTCAGCCTGCGAGATTGTCTGCTGGATTTGTTGTCTCAGAACAGGCAAAGATGCTTCTGATTCTGCTTGTTGAGGCATAATATTCTGATGTGCCTCCAGCTCCACTTCTTGTGGTTCAATTTGCATGGCTCTTTCTTGCCCAGCAGCCTGCACGAAACCAAACATAGCAGCAGAGGAAGAAGCCTGATTGACTGAGCTCTGATTAGATATCTGATCATTCTGTTGGAACACATTTCCTCCCATTTGGTTGCCATGCATTTGAGCAATGAGCTGATCAGCCATGTGTGCCACAAATTCTTGCTCACCCGGCAGGATTGGCCCCTCAAAAGGGTGAGGGTTGCCATTGTGAGGGGGTGGATCATCCTCATCAGCAAGTGCCACATCAGCCATCCTAGAATTAAACATGTAAACAGGGACTGTCCAGGATCTTCCTTCACCATCTAACTCCCTGCCTTTCTTGATAACCAAGCTTCTTGGAACCTCTAATGGATCATCAACCATTACATAGACCAACACTCTAGAAAGACTAGGATCCTCAGAGTTCCAATGCAGCATCTGATGACATATTTGCACTTCAGAAAACAATGACCACCATCCTCATTCAGGCGCCAACATACTGGGCATCGAGTATCAATATCCATTCCTCTCCCTTGTATGCTCATACGTAATGGTAGACTGTTCTGTGCTAGACACCAAACAAATTGCTTTATCTTTGGTGGCCCCTCCAGTTTCCATATTTGCTCCCATTTTAGTTTATCATCCTGCTGTGTTGACGAGGATTGCCCACGTTGCTTCTTTGCCCTTCTTCCAGCGTCATCTTCTAATGTGTGATATGCAGATTTGACTGAAAACAAACCACGATTGTCGAAGTGCCACGCTAGAAAGTCCTCTATTTCTAGATTCACTGGTATTGCAAGAATTTTCTGCACATCTTCTTCCCAAAATATGTTAGTGATCATCTCCCTATCCCAATCACCAGATACTGGATCAATTAAATCACATACTCGAGTAACCACCGTTTGCCCTCTTGGTGTTATAGGCCTCCTCGTAACTCCACTTGGAATCCAGGGATCCAACCATATATTGATCAGGTTGCCATTACCCACACGCCAAATCAGTCCCTCCTTTAGAGCTTTAATCCCACTCACAATACTGCGCCATGCATATGAAATCCCCGGACCTTCCTTCACTGCCAAAAGATTGCCATCGCTGAAATACTTGGCTCGTAATACTGTAGCACATAAAGAGTCAGGTACAATAATAAGTCTCCAAGCCTCCCGGGCGAGAGATTGAATAGATGCAAATCACGAAAGCCAAGACCGCCTTTATCCTTCCTGCTACATAGAGTCTCCCACGATAGCCAGTGCATTTTATTTTCCTTGTCCTGCTGTGACCACCAACCTACATATCATGGTGCTTATCTCATCACATAGTGACTTGGTGAGATCAAAACACGACATGGCATAGGTTGGAATAGCTTGTGCCACAGCCTTAATAAGTGTTTCCTTCCCCGCTTTAGACAATAGCTTCTCTTTCCACCCTTGAATTTTCTTCCACACACGGTCCTTCAAATAAGAGAAAGTCTTTTTCTTGGACCTCCCCATATAGACTGGCAACCCCAGATATTTCTCATTCCTTCTGTGGTGATATCCAGAATAGACATTAGATCACTTTTATCTCTGTCACTAGTATTCTTGCTAAACATGATCGAGGACTTGTCCTTGTTTATTATCTGGCCCGAGCATACTTCATATAACTGTAGTACATGTTGCAGGTGATGTGCACTTCGTTCATTAGCTTTCAGAAGTAGCAATGAATCATCTGCAAACAAGAGATGGTTGATACTCGGAGCCTCTGGACAAATTCTCACACCTGGCAGCTCACCACTAATCTCAGCCGCATTTAACAAAGAGGAGAAACCTTCAGCACACATAAGAAATAAATAAGGCGATATAGGATCTCCCTGCCTCAACCCACGTCCCGGAACAATTTCATCAGTTAATTCACCATTCAGCTTCACTCTGTAAGAGACAGACGTGACACAACTCATGATAGGATTCACCCAAGTCTCAGCGAAACCCAACTTTAACACTATCCGCCTCAGAAACTCCCACTCCACTCTATCATATGCTTTGCTCATGTCAAGTTTGATTGCTGCGAAACCTTCTGTCCCCGACCTCTTGGTCTGCATGAAGTGAGTCATCTCATAGGCAAGTAAAACATTGTCAGTTATCAATCTCCCTGGCACGAAAGCGCTCTGATTTGGTGATATAATATCAGGCAAAATAATCTTCAATCTATTTGAGATGACTTTAGAAGCAATTTTGTAGACCACATTACACAAACTGATTGGCCTAAGATCCTTCAATTTCTCAGGATTATTAACTTTCGGGATTAGCACCACTATAGTATCATTCCACCCAGAGGCCATTTCTCCTCCCCTCAAGAAACTTTTGACTTCCCGCACTACATCCTCCCCAACAATGTGCCAATATTGTTTATAAAAGAGTGCAGTCATACCATCTACTCCCGGGGCCTTAAGATCACCTATCCCATCAAGTGCATTTTTTATTTCCATGTCACTGAACTCTTTACATAATTCAAGATTCATATCATCAGTAACTTTTGGCATGACATGCTGTAATAATTCGTCATATCTATTGCCTGCATGAGACTGGAAAAGATTTTGATAATAGTTAGTGATCATATTTAGCATCCCCGCCGCCTCCGTCACCTCAACGCCATCCTCTGTCACCAATTTTTTTATTTTATTTCGCCTCCTCCTTTCTGTGGCATATCCATGAAAAAATTTAGTATTTCTGTCACCCTTTTCGAGCCAGTGCACATGCGCTCTCTGGCGCCAATACAACTCCTTTTGTTCCTCAAGCTTTTTAAGGTAGATGTCAATGTGTCAAATGCCCGCCATGCACTTTACGTATCACAGAAAATATGCTACTTAATAAGTAACAAAGTAACAGTCTTTATACTCCTTACTGGTATCCAGTTTGATAACAGCATACCCATCAGCACCTCTCCCTTGTTCTGTGGTACTGTGTAATTTCATATGCAAGACATTATCAATTATTATCAGGCCATGGACAGGCACTATGGTTATCACGTGTTTTATTTGGCTAGGGGCGCGAGCCCACACACATGTAGCGCCACGGTTTTTTCCTTGTACATTGGACCAATTTGGAATCGAATCCTTTAGGGGGAAAGCTAATTCTTTCACGATATTGCAGAAACATAACAGTATATTTCAGTAGAGTTTTTCAGCTAATGAAATCGAATGGCAGGACTCTCCACACCAGTAACCATCGTTATGATTACTGCAGTGAAGCACACGCCTACTTATTTCCATTGTTGATCGAAATCTCAAGAACAACACACACTACAAAAGACAAGGGAGAGCTACCCAAAGGGTATCCCAGGCATTAAAATACTCAAACCGTCCAAAAAAGAAAAAGAAACTCGATGGAGTATGTAGTGCTCTTCCATAAATAAAACGGTCAGCCTGAGGCTTGCGGAAAATGTTGCACCAAGAATGTGATGTAGCGCTAGATTACAATTTTGCTCCACGGCCAAAATGGACCGACAATGCCATGGCAACTCCAGATGTTATGAAGACTAGCTGGTCAAAAACTTGGGTTAGGTGGTGGCACCAATGAACCTCACCTTAGATGAAGATCTGGGAGAGAAAAAAAAAACATCATAACAGAATCAACTGGCACAAATGGCACGCAATTGGTGTGAAGAAATAAGACGCAAAAATAGAAGATCACACTAAATTTGTAGCCAAGCTTAAACGCACGCGCATATCACACACAGCCACAGATATAAGTGTACGCATCCAGGCCTGCTATATATATCAATTCACACTGACAAAAAGGTAGCATATTGTGGATTGCAACTAGGAACCCCATAAATGGAACCACGGTAGGCTTATAATAAAATTTAAAAAGAGCCTTGGAGGAATATATTGGTCTTGACAGTTTTTTACACTCGTAGAAATAGAAGTACCTGGTAAGCTTCTGACAGCACCAAATTCCGCAATATTAGGAGAGTTTCATAACTGGGTATATATGGAACATTATTTTTTAATAATATTTGAAGTTTGCCATTCACCACAGCTATGCATTTTCTGTATTTGCAATGCATAAATAAGTAAACAAAGAATCAACTTAGAAAAGAAATTTCGATCTCATTTCAGTTTAATATAATGATCTTCATTTGATTATAGGATACTCAAATGAGGATTCGGATTGCCAAAGTTTAGAAGTAGGGTATTGTTATTTGTTTAAAAGGAGCGAGTGTAACTTCAGAAACATTGGGTGTGTGCGTGAGTTGCACTATCTTCTTCTATTATGAAATGATCCGCAGCGTTTTCAAGGGAAAAAAAAGATCGTTCAAACTGCTAATCTATGAAGACATACAAGGGAGGAAAAGCGAAAAAGAGGCCCTACACTCCTCATAAATACACAACACTAAATTTTAGGTGTGTAGGACACCTTCAAGTCAGCTAGGTGGAGCTCTAATGAAACATAGGGACATCGAACCGGTTACGTTTTGGAAATTTGTTATTCACTGGATCAAGAGGCTGGTCCCAATGGTCAGACAAACAAGCACCAAAATCCTCAAGGAGACACCTTGGCCAAGTAATATCAGCTGCCACTACACATAAATCTATCAGCTGCCACCCTTTTCGAAAAGGGCAGTACAAAAGGTCTTTCTTTTCACACAATTTTGTGTCTGAACATAGTTCTCAGTGATCTATATTTAGTCTCCTCAGAACAGAAATGTGAGGGCACCCACATGAACCGGAGAGGCATGCAAGCCAAACCAAGAGCACAAACTGACTCAGTCTTGTCGTAGATATCGGTTTCCTAGTAGGAACTTTGGCAATGTCTTAGATTTGGACATACATGAAGTCAAAATTATAAACTTTGGCAGTATCTTTTTTAAAATATTAATAGTAGAGTCATGTGTACATTTGTTTTGATAACTATTATTTATAATATTAAAAATTTATTGAGTTGTAGAAATAAATTACAAAAAAATAACTATCAGAGGAGTTGCCTTTTGGAAACCACCCTGATATTATGAGTGACCTTCATTATGTGATCCAATACTCTTGTCGTAATATGATTCCACTGTAAAATCTGAAGTATGCAGCCTTATACGATTCTAATGTTTAACAGCCTTGTAATCCTGGCTCTACAGACCTTATCTATTATCTATAATCATGAACATAGGTATCATAATATATGCCATCCACTGCTAGCTATTCTCAGAGAAAGAAAAAACTAACCTTTTCTAAGGGTCGTTCAAGAATGTCATAGAAGTCATGCTTATAGTGTAGCGTCTCCTTCCAAAACTGAAACATCTTAAAATAAGTTATTATATAACTTATTATTGGACTACACAATTTTCCAGAAAAACACTCAACATTTCTGCACCTGAGGAAGATATGCAATCAATCTGTCGCATGCTTCACCAACAACCTGAAAGAAATCAACCAGTTCAGTTGATAATCAATGAAAGGCTATATTTTGTGTCCCTCGGCTCAATTATTGGTGCATCGTATGGCCCATACGTGTACTGGTGATAATTCCCAAAAGAGTGCAAATTCTGACTTAAAAATATGTAGATGAATAGTTTTATTAGCCCTAGTCTGCTACAGACAACAATAAAAGTCTTTGTAGAAGATAAACTCCACCTTTTCAAACGATAGCCGAGTCCTATCCTTGGATGGTAGTAGTGTCCTTCTATAATCCTGCATTCACAGCAATATGAACTTGGAAGTATTGATTACTGCAAACACAAGATATTTAGACATGAAAATAACTTACAATGATTCCCCGGATAACATAATGTCTGGGAAGAGGATGATCCGTGAAAACTGCATTGCTGAATTTATCAATAAGCTCTGAGAAACATTTCTTGTCCTACAGGAGTCACTCAATACTGAATTAATATGTGAAGTGTAGAACATAAGAGGCACTGCTTAGTTGTGTGAAACATACCCAGTCAATACAAGGGTTGTGGATGTCAAAAAATCCTTCTACTTCAAGCTCATTCATCAAATGCTTGAGTCGATCTTTATGCTGACAATGGTTTGTATCGAATAATTTCAGAATCAAGCAAGAAATAAGTCAGAAATAAAGTTTCTAATGCCAAACTAGATTTATAAAGGTAGATGCACTACTGAGGAAACAAGTGCATTTTGTTTAGCGATGTAGGACAGTACATGACTACATGTTACATGTTCATGTAGATGTTTTTGCTGAATTTTGTTGTGTCAAATAAAGATAGCATGGGTAATTTAACATGCTGACTCATGTTGCTAAAGAAAATAGTCAATTGTACGCTTCCTGTCTTCATAAACAATCCACATACCCGGAACTGACTTGAAAAACTCACATCAATCGAAACAAAACTCCCTCTGTCCATTTTATACGATGCGCACATTTTCAAAATTCAAACATGAGTTAAGTGGTACAAAAGTTATACCATTAGATTTGTATTTCAATTCACAGTCGTATGATTATGATTTTGTATCCAGAAATAATATATTAGAAGAAAAATAGTCAAGGCATAATTTAGGAAACCGTCCCAAGAATTAGAAAATAGGAGAGCAATAGTATAATTTGGTGTCATGCCAGATTTAACCTTATGGACACATAAAATCATCAAATCACAAATTCAAGCAAACTATGGGGATGGAAAAAATGGGGGCTCAACAAGATTCAAGGGAACCGGGCACTTGAAGGGTAAAGTGTCTACAGATTTTTGAAATATTCCAAAAATTATAGGTCCACTAAAATAAGATTGAATGCATCATTAACATTACTTCTCAATGGCCCAGAATAAGGAAACAATTTGTCAAATGAATATAATACAAGACTTGATATCATCCGACAAGATGGTACCTACTTTAGTAATATTATATGGTACTTAAATGATTTTTCTTGAATGAAACAAAAACGTTAAAAAAGTATTTAGGCCAACAGTCAAGACAAGCCAAGCAAAACAAGATATATAAAGCTTTACTGAATGCAGTCAGAATCAAAGTAAAATTTCTTTTGGCTCCATACCAAATCATCTTCAAGCACGTCTCTTAAACAACTTAAATATGTGCATACTTGATGATGTATTTGCACTATTTCAGCTCTTCGCTACAAAAAGGACATACTTGGTAAGGAATTAATCACCGGAAATAATTTAAGCTCTTTAATAAAATTGAATAAGGGCATCCAAATACTTCCAGGAACGAATATGTTTAGCACCTTGAGAGATAATTTAATAAGGACACTGTCCAAATCTGAAAAATCACATGGTACCGCCCAACTGACAACATCTTTATCACAATAATCAGCCTGCAAAAGTTGAAAATAAGTAGCAATGTTTGTACTACACTGCAGCTTTGTATATGTAAGTCTATGACAGTTGAACAAATTGTTATACCCCTCTTGGCATGAACTTGTAAATTTTGTCATCCAGTACACCAGAAGTCAAATGGTCATCGTACTGTTCATGCCTGAGTACTTGTGCAACGGCCCTAGAATACTGAAGCACATAAATAAGTCTCTGTCAAGTTCATGTAATTTAGCAATGAGAACATAAGAAAATGCACATAATAAGACATCTATGGCACACAAAGATGATATTTGTTTACCACAAACAATCTTAACGAAAAAGTATTAACTGATGGTGAGAGAAAAAGAAAGAAAAGGTTTGTTTTCAGCATAGTAAAAAAAGCCTTGCATGAAATTGGCCAGTCTAAACACTCAGTATGTATCCATTGGAAAAACTCTGTAAAATTCAACCTCACCAAGAAAGTCAAAATGAAAATTTTAATGGCATCTAGTTCCACAAGGAGTTGGTCCTGCTCTCAAACTAATGGAATTAAACACAGGATTAATATCAACATAACTAGCCACCGTGGCACCATAGTGTTTGTTTCGTTCTTGTGAAGGTATCCGTTTTCATACTTGTAATCGGCACAAGGCCGCAACGTACTAGTTTTTTCTTTTATTATTTATATAAATACCAAAGTAGGGGTTTCCCCTACTGCATTTCCCTAAAAATCATAACTAGACATCACTTAGGCCACAAACTAACTAGGCAACTACAAAATAGGTTACTTAAATGAAACATTATGCTAATGTGTAAGAAGTTCAGCTGGAGCAGCATTATGTAATTACTTGTGTAATATTTGTGTACACTAGTTTACATGATGGCACACAAAAAATCTGCAGTCTCATGATACTATTTCTCAAATATTTGAAAACACCCACCCTCAACAAAATGGGGCTAATAAAGGTCACAAAGTCCAGTGGCCCAGGACTTAATCACGTATATCTCTGAAAGCCATTACACATGAGTGACCTTTTTGTGGGAACGATGAATCCTGCCCTGGCCGGCAGCCTCTGAACCTCGTAACTAGAGGATCTACCACCATGCTACAACCACAGTCCCATTATTTCACAATCCTTGCTAATGACCTTACTGATAAGCATGATTTTTATTATATTTGGTTATTAGAATAAATTTCAAGGTATATCATAGCATAATTTTTATTTATTGGTTTCCACAGTTAGTGATCCGATCCTAAAAATATAATCTCCCGAGTCTTAAGATAGACACATTTATAATGTGAGGATGTAACAGAAATAAGAACTGTGTATGTGCATACACAAAGAGCATGACAAAATATGTTGTTAACAGTAAGAAAGCAAAATGCTTGCAAACTCAATGGCATACCTCAGACGTCTTCAGCTTCTTCAAGATATATGCTATTGCATAAGGTTCCAAATGTAAAGGGAAATCTTCTGGGCTTGGTGCTAGTGGCTGAAAAAATAAGGAAATTTTATTTTACTTGTCCTAAATGGACTTCCAAACATTATACAAGCAAACCTCAAAGTGCTGGAATTCTTCAGCATTGGTTAACTGGTCAGTTATCCATAACAGAAAATCTTTATGTCCCTACAAAATAAAAGTGTTATGGCAAAAAAAAAATGCAAGTCAATAGGAAGAAAAACAATAGTGCTCTAAATTGATCATATGTACCTCGCGGATCAAAGGATGAAAGCAAGGCTCCCAGATATATAACACCGAATCAATGAGGAACTGGAAGGAAAAAATATTCAGACTTGGAAGGACAAGTATCAACTACGTAGACCTTCAAACTGTGTACCCCTACTGATTTATTACCAAAGGCTCATGAGGAAATCATAATTAACAAGAAAAATACTCACATGAACAGATTTTTCCAAGTCAACCGAAGGAATAGTACTAAATGGTGTCTCAGAATTTTTTTCGAGATGATGAATCACACTATAAGGACAGTCAGAACCCTGAGAAAAATAATCAGATATAAAACATGTTGCTTGAAGTTGATGAATCCTAAGATAGCAAGACAAGCACCTTAATGTACGGTGTGTGAGCAATGAGTTTCCTAACAATGTCACGCACTTTTCTCTGATTTCTGACTTGAATTGTCGAACAAAACTTTCGCTTCATTAACAAAATAGAGATCATCTCAAAAGAAAAATAGAGATATAGATTTAATGTTTTGTCAGTGTACACATGTAAATATGCACGTTAGTAGTTGAGGTTAATTAATACATACCCTTCGCATATATGAGATGGCTTTTAAATAGGGGTGCTCCCTACTGTTAATGGCGTATTTCAATCTAAACTCAGGCTTCAATTTCTGAAGGAGAACTTCCCAGTCAAAATAATCATGCTGTGAACGTAAATATGAATCAGCCAGAAACCCATGCCATGCATAAATTCAGAAGCTGTACTCAATGAAAAGAAAACATACTACTCCATGAAAAACAAGGAAAACCAAAATGTTGCTCTGCTCACTGTAACTCAATAAAGAATGTGGAATTTAAATGAGTATCCAATAAACATAAATCTTAAATCATACTGTAAGGGCTTGTATCCACAGTTTCTATGTACCTTGAGTTTGCTCAAAGTATCTGTGCTTTTATCAGTGTACTGCTAAATTTATAGGAGTGTATTTATAAAAAAGATTTCTTTCGTTGACATTGTCCTGAACTCACAAATGCTAGATCATTGGATAACTTTAAAGCATCTCTTCATGTCTCTTTACCTATAGTATATGCTATTATAGAATATCATCTACCAGATGTAAACCGTTTTCTATCATGTTGATAATTAGATTTACACTTACAAGCTACAGTTAAAAAAGATGTTAACATTGAGCAACACAACTACTCTCTGGCAGCAGATATGTCAGTTAGCAAAAGAAAAAACAAATTAAATGAAAATGATGATAAAGCAAGAATGATGTTTTGGGGAACAATACCTCTGAAGTGTCTTCCATTGCATCCACTTCCTTCAACATATCGATATAAACTGGAAGATATCTTTCAAATTCATCTTGAAACTGTATGAATGTACATAAAGAAATTTAATGAAACATTAAGTAAAAAAATAATACATCACAAAAATGCCAAAAACAAAGTGTCTTTTCAAAAAATGAACAACCTCCCAATTCCATTCTACTTCCTTTTCAAATTCCTCTGGAGCAGCACAAAGTGTCTTTTCAAAAAGATCTTCCTTAAGCTTTTCCAACCAACTTGTGAAGTCATCTGCAGCACTGTCTCCGCCTTTGCATTCCAACATAAGGTCCTAGTACAATACCAAGTAAACATAATGGCATGCATGAATATATGAATATGCTGGCAATGCCTCATATCATACTAGCAATAGTGATTCATGTAATTAGAATTGAATCTTCAGTTGCTTACCTGGTCTTGTGCATAGCTTGTGCTAGACAAATAGTTATGTGATTCACGGCAAAGGGCAATGAGATCCTTGTTAACAATATCACTTGGTTTAATCAGGTGTCTGATAGCACATGGTAGCTTATCATGTAGCCGTTTAATAATAGATGGAAGCAATTCATCTGAAACAAATAGCCTAAGCCTTTCAACTGTACTGACACCTGCGAACTGAACCAAAGAACAGCAAAATGGAATTGCTTTTATGGCTGCTACATCATCCACCCAATACCCAAAAAGACTCATCCTTAGTCTCCCAAAACAACCATGAACGAAAAGATACCTGCAACCAAAATAGTTAGTGTCTGTGTCCTATGTTTGTTTAGTAAAACAAGGACTGAAGTACAAAATATTAATTTACCCAACAAGAGAATTTGATGATGTTGACTCGGAATCACAGAGATAAGTAATCCTTTTCTTGTTGACATCTTCAAAACAATGCGAAAGAGTGCCCGATTTTGACAACGACAAGTTTCCAAGTAAATGAGAAACATCTCGTGTAAATTGAAGCAGGACAGTGTGCTCCGATTTCTCAATATCTTCTGTTGATCCAAGAAGTTTGCCAAAGTAGTACGAAACTCGAGCTCGACCTTCATGCAAAAAGCTGAACCAAGCATAGTACAGTACATCCTCACAATGTCTAAGAAAGGGTCCAAGAAAGTTCAACATCCATTCCTTCCAGAATTCACGAGGACAATTTTCAACCAATGGAAGGAAAATAAGATGGATAAGTTTGCTCAAATGTCTAAACTCCATTGAACCCAAATCGACGAAAGCGAGACTTAAAGATGAACAATCCAAGACCTCAGTAAGTGCTTTCTCATGACACATAGATAGACCTATAATATTGTACCTGCAACAATGTATAACTCATCATGTACCAAATATTAAAGTAAAACAGTGATGTTACAATTAAAGTACAGGGCCAAGGCCCAGAACCAAACTATACAGGGGTGCAGGCCGGTTAGAAGTTAGGACAAAGAGCTGAAAAGGAAAAAACCCAACCTAAAGTATAAACAGTTAGCTCCATCGTCCGTTATCAGAAAGACAATTCTAAGGTATCAAGTCAGATGTGCAAAAAATAGTTTGAACTAAAATTAATAGCCTCTTAAAACATTATTGCAAAATATATCATTAGATGACCCAGAAAATAAAAATTTGTGATATTGCAACAATTTGAATGAAAGGACAAATTAGTTATACAAGCTGGAAAGTACCATAATATCGTACATCCTGAAAACAGTAGCACATAGAGAGCGAAACTAAACATGTCATCGACATGATTCAAGCCATGTTTGGTCATGCGGATAGGGACCGTAGTAGCATCAAAAACATTGCGAGCAGTAGAAGAGACAGCACTTCAAGCTAATGGCAGCAACTATAGCAGTTCAATGTCAACGAATTAGCTGCTAGATTACCAAGTTATCCATTCTGTTCAGATTCCTTCCAATATTTAATTCAAGTTGTCAATGCAAATTCTAATCTTGTACAGTGATCTTAGTTTAATCCCCCCACCCACCCCAAACACACCAAAAGACACACACCAGCCAATCTTGCAGGTACAATACCCTGTACAAATCCTTCTGACTCTTAACCCCTACAATTATTCTCCAAAAAAAAAAACACTAGCTAACAGCATGATCATAAATATAAGATTGACAGATGGTGGAGCTTTAAATGTCCCCACATGACAAATAGAATGTCAATGGCAATAAAATATGTGGTAAAACTAAAAAAAAAAAACCAAAAAACCTTTCTAGCCTAACCCACAAGAGCCAAGCCAACGCCATAAAAAGGACAAGCTTGGGACAAATGTGAACTATGATATTTGCTATTATTAGGGCACACAAAATGATCTAGAAAGAACATATCAGTTCCTCGTGGCTCCCCAATTTGTCTGGCATATATGCAATACTTCTCTAATAAGAAGTGAAAAGGGAAAGTAGAGAATGGAAATAATACATACTACAAGCAACAACTTACCCACTCTCTCTGATTTGCTCTAACAGTTTCCTTGTCTCATTCTGTTGGAAATCTTCTTCATCATTCATCAACACTTTAGCAGTTTTAATGTCTTCGGACAGATTGCAAGAAATTTGGCCTTTCCACAGAGAATGAATGCATCGAAGTAACTGAAGATCAAATATATATTAACTATAACAGAAGTAAAGGCGATCAAGGAAGACTCGCAGGTAAATATGTTATTATGCTAAAAAAACGCGACTATGAACTTATAATCTTACAACAACAGCCAAATGTTTTGTCCCAAGAGAATTGCAGTAAGCATACCAACAATCCAAGGAAAAGTTTTATTTTGGCAAAATGTATACCTGCAGCAGCAAAGGAAGAAACATGTGTAAAAGGGAGCATATATCTTCAGTAAAATCTTGAGAGCTTCTGCATAGCTCATTCTCACAAAATTTCACAACATTATAAATATTCCTCAAGAAATGACCATTAGCAAGTAGGCACGATAAACCAAATCCATTGCAAAGAAATGTTCTTTCCCATTCTGGTCGAGTCCAGATAGTGTTGAGAGGTTTAAGTAGGTCAAGAAGCACAGCATTGTACTGACGGTTCCTGTAAACGAATTTGAAGGTCAGGAATCACTCTCAGTACATAGATGGTAGCGAACATTAGTCCTACTCGTAAACGAAACTTCATACTCGTCTCCCTGGTACAATGCTGACCATTAAATGAGGCTAAAATATGAAAAAACAACTTATGTCATTCTTTTAACTCTGGTTATGTTGTTTCAATCATTTTCTTTCTATTGGCAATTCATATGGACCACAATTATGAACAAATTTAAATCAGTTTCAACATACCTAAAATTCGATGTTATAAAAAAAGCATCACAGAGAATATTATGATCTGCAAGGAGTAGACAGCCCTCAACTTGATGACAAGCAGCCTTTCCATCAGAACCCTGTACCATCAATTAGAGGCCTTTGGATATTAAGTTCAGTAAAATACTAATGTATTGGAAGAGAGTACAAAACATGCTTACCAACATCCGTATGTTAACAATATCAGTTAACTTTTGTGAGACAATAATCCTTGTGTCAAAATAATATTGATGCTTAGGAGGAACTTGAACCTCTGTACCATCATCATCATTTTTAGATATGTCCATCGACATTAACCTCTGCGATCCCAATAGACGATGAATAATAAATAAAACAAAGATACGTTGCCGACCAATTATTAAATAGAAAGTACGTGTGAACGTTACAAAAATTACCTGAACTTCTAATTCACTCTTATTTGCATCAAAAGATAATCCAAGAGTGCACATGGATTGTAGGTTACTGCTCTTGCTGCTTTCGGTACTGAACTCACTACTAGTATCTGGCCTTGTACCTGAGGTGTTACTGCTGCTACTGTGGCTACTTCCATTTGGTGTGACATACTCTGATTTTGTACTCGATACAAAATGTGCGGTGGGCATACAAACATCACCTGGAAAAGAAAGAATCCAATCAGTGGTAACTGAGGAAAACTATAGTGCCGATGCTTATATAACATCTCACCAATCTTTAAAAAATTACATGATAAAATAGATCCTGGACGAGGAAGGGGCATCAAAACACAGATGTCAGGCTAAACTAAGGTTTGTCCACCACGAGTATATAAAGCATCCTAGTGTAATATGACATAATAGACAAGCTTTCATTATAAAAAAACAATGACAGTGTTCCTATACTTCACCTGTTTCCTCTTCTGCTAGACTTCTCAAGTTGTTTTTTGTAGAAAGCAGAAGCAAACTATTCCCAAGCTTATTTTGTAGCCTAGAATTTGCTATTTCACTCAAAGTTCGATCTTCCTCGGGGGATGCAACCCGCCGAACTGTCAAGTTAAGACGATCAGCACTGCTGAGTTTCTCGCTCCTGTAATTCAGGAGATGCTACAAAAAGAAAAGGGAAATGAAATCAAGAAACAAGCAAGTACTGCACTATGATCCTAGATTTCCAGTTACCCCTAAAATTGACTTGTCAGCCTATCTTATGTAGCCCACTGAAATGAGAATCGCAGAACAAAGGAACAATTTAATCTTTCAAAGAAGCCAGCCATCCTTCCAAAACTGGAGGCTCTCTCATGAAGGAAGGATCTCTTCAATCCAATAGAATGGCAACACCTTCCCAAGTATGGTTCAAATATTTTTATTGATTTGTAAAGCTAACTTTGTTTCCCTTTTTTCAAGGTCCTCCTTGGGCCCTTTGGGTGCTTGTACAGGATGTTTTAAACCTTCTAATTTAATATATATATACTAGCACAGTAAGGGGCACCCCTACAGTATTTTCCTACAAAAGAATGAGAATCCCAGGGGACATGTTTAAAGCCATAAACAAGCTCGTCGCCTTGCAGTCGTCTTTGATAATCAAATTACAACAAAAAGCTACGCATTAACAAATAAAACTCCAAGAAAAAACCATGTATAACAAAAGAATTAACAAATTTATATGGGTATAATCCATTCGAAGAGCATTTCAACGCAATGCACCCAAGTACATCATGGTGACTTGGGCGTCAGAACACCATTTTGTTAATAATTAGATGCCCACCCCTTTTATATTACCTTGTTCCTAGCATGTGTATGTTGGTCAATCTTACACAACCACTGGCATCATTCTTACTAACCCACGAGAAAGGTCATTCATTCCCTAATCACACCTGGCACTAATGTATGGATGCAACTTAACTAACATCAGCAAATTAGATGAAGCAACGCAGGAAGAATAAATAATTCGGATAGACCTCAATCATTTTAGCTCCATGAGACTGGACCTCAGGTGGTAAGTCGGCGCCGCCCAGCATAAGTGAAGCCCTCACCAACAAACTAATATATCTTTCATCATCATCTTTTGTCTGTTCCATAGTAATTGAAAATCACTAGTGGTATAATAACAACTTAAATATAAATAAAGAGGATAAAAATGAGCACAGTCAAACAATATCTTCTACCACGAACTGCAAATGCAAGGTGAGTCTCCCCGCATCTCTCTAGAGGCTAATGAACTAGCACAGATCCTCAGGACACATGAACAAAATTAAGTATAGATAAAGACTGGAACTGGAAGCAAAACAAAGTGGTGCGTGTCACAAAACCAAAAGGCTCCCGGTTTTTTTATTCAACTCCTCTATTTCATAATAATCTTTATAAATGAGCAGGACATCGATTCCATCCACAAATTCACAGTCGATGCAACGATGTAAAAATTAGAACCATGCAAATATACCTGTGGATCGAGGCAGGTTGCGGCAGGGGCACACTCCACTTGGGCCATCAACACCGTGCAAAACAGCACCCGTACTAAAGAAGAACAACCTAATCGAACAACGGATGGGTGGATCAGATTAGCAGGACGCAACGCAGCACACACATCCACAAAGAACCAACAATTAAGAAAAGGAGGCAGTCTGGTTCGATCGAAAGCAAAACTATTAGAGCAGCGGAATTCATCCAAAGAAAGATCAAATTTGACCTACCAATTCAAGAAAGAATCAACCCTCGCCGATCCCCCGCTAGACCAAAAAAAAAAAGCGGAGCGGCGATGCGCCGGCGGCAGCGGGTTAAGGAGCGGCGGGCGGAGCGTCCCGCGGGAGGGAACGGCGGCGTTGTACCCGTCGAGCGAGGTGTCTTCACGACCTCGGCCCCTCTTAGGCTCCCGGACCTAGGTCATGAACTCTTCGAACTTGGAACTGATCATTTTTGAATTCAGTCCTCGGTGCTGCATTTTCTATTTTCTTCCTTAAACCACCCTTAGTATGTAGTATATTGCAACATGAATGAAGAAGATATAAAAATTCTAAATTTTGTAACTCATGCGAGGGTAACTTTATTCCATTTAGGCGCAAGTTACCCCAAGACACATTTTGCAATGGCACGAATGATGCGGCATTGAGAATCATGGCCAATGTGGTTCTGTGAAAAAAAAATCCGTGGTAATTAACTTTTTGACATGGTAAAATCAAGGGGCATTGGCGTTTTTACCCCTGGTTTCAAATCTAATTGTGATTTTACCCCTCGTTTTTCAACTTTGCGATTTTACCCTTGAAATTTCAAAACGAAGACAAAGTTTGCCCCTTCCAGGGGTAAAATCGCAATAAAAATATTGCGATTTTACCCCTGGTAGGGGCAAAGTCACGCTTCAATTTGAAAAACCAGGGGTAAAATCGCAAAGTTAAAAAACGAGGGGTAAAATCGCAATTAGCTTTGAAACCAGGGGTAAAAACACCAAATTCCCTAAAATCAATGTAGGTCCCTCAAAGCAGGGCATCGGCGAAGAGTGAAGGCGTGCAGCCTGAAGGAGCGCGCATGACAGAGCGAGTGCGCGGGAGGGAGGATTTCGCATGGGGCCATGACAGCTGGCATTTGAGGGACTAAAAGGTGGGCATGAAAATAGAGTGGTAGGACCGTAGGAGAGGTGATTTAGAGGCCTGCAAAATAAAAGCCCTCTTAAAAACCCTACCGGAGTTGCGTTTTTGTTCCGAGCCTTCAAATATGAGGTAGTACCTTTGTTTAGAAGCCTTACAAGAGATGCTCTTAAAAATCGGGTTTAAGGACTAAATTGTTGATGTGACCTGGCATGACAGGGCGAAGCAATCAGGCCTGGAGGCTTGTATTATTGCGTACTACCCATGGCCCACGCTAGCATAGTAAAAATGACAGGGCGAAGCAATCAGGGTAATTGTGTTTTAACCATAATCAGCATGTTTGCCTTGGTGTTTTGCAGCGGTTTTACTGTAGCAACAGCTAAAGAAATAACTGCAAACACTGTAGCAGCTGCTAGCTGCTGAAGAAATAAATAAAACACTGTAGCTGCTGAAGAAAACAGCGAGGCGAACAAGCTGAATAATACACTTACTTGGCTTGGCCCGCTTGCTGATATTTTAGATGTCAATTAGATGCACCAAAAAAATGTGTAAACTGAGAAAAACAACAGAGAGAAACAACTAACCAAGATCAAGGAGGTTACAATCAGGCAACTTGCTCGCGGCTACCGGTGGGTTCTCTCTTTTCAAGCCTATTTGGTTGGGTGATGCGCTCCTGTTCTCCATCTTCAAAACAGCTCCACTTTTTTGCGAGAAAATTTCTTCTATACCATCCGAACAACTTTCAAACCTTTATTTACCATTGAAAAAGTTAGCATCCCTCTTGTACCATTGCTTTGAAATTGTCTGCACTCCTATACCACTACTTTTTTTTTTTTTAGAATCTCCTATACCACTACCGTCAACTCTGTTTGAGTTACCCATCCAAAAGGGCGCTGGCCCACTATCAAATTTTTCAAACTTGGCTTCTGATGCCCTTAGCTTTTCTGCTACTCCTATACCTCACACGCGAAAGGAGTTCCACGCATCCACCTGCTGCTGCCATGGCGGCTCGTTCGTTGCCTCCGCCAAAAGGCAGCAGGGTAAAAACATACACAACAGCCTCGAGCGGCCGCGACTCAGAAGAAGGCTACGCTGCCTCCCTCGTCTCCGGCGGCTTCGCTGTCGGTGTAGGAGAGAGACCCGGCATCCCGACGTCCGCATTGTTCCTTTATATGTTTAGATTGGTAGGTCTTTCCACGGTGATCACCTTTTATGCCAGCGCAGTGTTTGTTAGGGTTAGGATTTCTTTAGTGGTTCGGTTGAAGAGAGTGGCGGGGGCGGTGCGGCGTCGTCTAGTTCGTTGGCATGGAGCATTGGAGGAGGATGCACCTTGACGGTGGTGACGAGTCGAAGGCGTCATCATCGATGAAGAATAAAGTACTCCTGCACCTCTTTTGTCTCGTAGCGGTTCTTCATGATCATAGTTATGGGCTAGTGAGAGTTCGGTTTCCGGTGACATTCTTCTGGATGTTGCTCGGATTTATGTTTTCTCAATACGAATATGGTGAAGGAGGTGACGATGGACTCGGCTACGGGCACGATGACAGCGAGTTCTTTGTACTTGCATGTGAAATATCAGTCTGCTCATTTTTTGCGAAAGGGTTAGGTTTCAGTTTTTTCCCGCCAGAAATGAGGATGGGTGGTGGATGGTGAGATGGTTGTATTCTTTCCTGGTGACCAAGGTTTGCTGGTGACCAGCAAAGTGTGCCACATTCATATCTCAACTGGAGGTATGATCTCAATTGCTCGAGTGCCAAGAACCTGTTTAACTTTGTTAGACTATCTCCAACCGATAGTGCATTTTGGGCATTACATGGGAAATAGGGTGTGAAAGAGGGAAAAACTATCTCCAACCGAACACCCAAACAACATATCCAGTTTCGGAGCCGGCCTCCTCGCTCCGCACAAATACGGCACATCCTCACGTGCGACCCTCGTCCGAATCGTTTTCTTCTGTTTCTTCCTTCTCGAGACGCGGCTCGACGCGGGAGGAAGAAGGAGCCCGGTGCGTCGGAGGGAGCCCGTCCTTCTTCCCTGCGCCTTCCCCTCCTCCGCCTGACCCCTCCTGGAGGCCACGGCGGCGCGAATCGAGGAATCGAAGAAGTGAATCTTGGAATGGGCAACGCGAATCGAGGAAGGGGCGTCGGTGGAAGCAAATCGAGGAGGAGCACGGCTTCGCTGGACCGGGTCGGGGAGCACGGACGACGCGACGAGCTTCCTTCTCCTCGCGGGTTGAGGAGCACGGCTTCGCTGAACGGGTCGGGGAGAAGAGGGGCGGCGGGCGGAGGAGAACAAGGGCCGCGCCCGTTTGCTGCAGCACCGGCTGCGGACATGGGGTCGTTTGCAGACTCCAAAGCATTGAGGGGAGCTCCTGCACCCATCGGCCAGCACAGTCTTTCAGCTTGTTGAAGATTCTGGGCTTAAGTCCTTGCAGGACCATGCCGTTGGCACGTTCGACCTGCCCATTTGTTCGGGGGTGTGCCACGGCTGCCCAATCGACCCTGATGTTGTGGTCGTCGCAGAATTACAAGAATTCTTGGCCGGTGAACTGCGATCCGTTGTCTGTGATGATGGAGTTGGGCACCCCGAATCGATGGACGATGTCTCGGAAGAAGGTCACCGCTTGGGCCGATCTTATCGTGACGAGGGGTCGAGCCTCGATCCACTTTGAGAGCTTATCAATTGCCACAAGCAGGTGGGTGTAACCCCCGGGCGCTTTTTTCAGGGGGGGCCAACGAGGTCGAGCCCCCAGACGGCAAAGGGCCAGGTTAGGGGGATTGTCTGCAGGGCCTGCGCCGGCAAGTGAGTCTGTCGAGCGTAATACTGGCACCCTTCGCAGGCGCGCACTATTTTCTCCGCGTCACCGACCGCCGTTGGCCAGTAGAAACCATGACGAAAGGCGTTGCCGACTAGGCTGCGAGGGGCAGCGTGGTGACCCCAAACGCCTTCATGAATGTCGCGCAGCAGCTGCCTCCCGTGGTCAAGCGGTATGCAGCGCTGCAAGACGCCGGAGTGACTCTTTTTTAAGAGCTCGCCCCCCACGACAACGAACGACTTGGCTCGGCGTGCAATTCGCTTGGCTTCGGCCGGGTCCGCGGGGAGTTGTTCCTTCAGCAGGCAATCAAGGTATGGCTGTGTCCAGTCGTTTGGCGGGGAGTCGGGCTCGAGTCCTCGGCCCCCCTCGTCTTCGTCGATCGAAGTGATGACGAACGCCGCGCGATCACCCGACTCGACGCGAGGTGGGTAGGGGGTCAGGCCTTGGCTGGGGTCGGCCGACTAAGCTCCGACCTCCTCTCGTCGGTCGGGTGACTCCTTGATGGAGGGCTTGTTAAGGTCGCTGGCGAAAATCCCGGACGGGACCGACTCCCGATTCGAGGCCAGCTTGGCCAGTTTTGCGACCGTGGCAGGTGAGAAATCTCGAAGCCGTCGAACTTCTCCTCGAGACATCGAACCTCGGCGCAATACGCGGCCATCTTCGGGTTAACGCAGTTCGACTCGTTACGGACCTGGTCCCCGACGAGCTGCGAATCCCCGAAGACCTCCAGCCTCTTGACGCCGAGCTCGATCGCGGCTTTGACACCATTGACCAGAGCCTCGTATTCGGCGACGTTGTGTGAGGCTGGGAAGTTGAGTCGGACAGCGTACCTCATCCGCACTTTGAGTGGCGAGACGAGTACCCATCCTCCCCGGCTCGCTTTTTCGTGAGGGAACCATCGAAGTACATCTTCCAGCACTCCCGCTCGACTAGAGCGGCCGGAAGCTGGACCTCGGTCCAATCAGCGATGAACTCCGTGAGTGCGTGGGACTTGATCGCTGTCTGAGGGACGAACACGAGGTCTTGCCCCATGAGCTCGATTGCCCATTTCGCAATTTTGTTGGACGACTTCTTGTTTCTGAGGACTTCGCTTAGAGGAAAGGAGGTCACGTCAGCCACGTGGTGGGCGTCGAAGTAATGACGCAGCTTGCGCCTGGTGATAACGACTGCGTAGATCATCTTCTGGATTGGATCCAGCGCGTTTTGGTGTCAGAAAGGACCTCGCTGATGAAGTACACAGGCTGTTGAACCTTGAGCGCGTGCCTAGGCTCACTTCGTTCCACGACCAGCGCCGTGCTCACCACCTGCGTCGTAGCAGATATGTAGAGCAAGAGCGTCTCCCCGGGGGTCGGAGCGGTCAGGATTGGTGGGCTGGTGAGCGTGGATTTGAGATCATCCAGCGCCACTTGCGCCTCCATTGTCCATTCGAAGTGGTCGGACATTTTCAGGAGACGATATAGAGGTAACCTCGCTCGCCGAGTCGTGAGATGAATCGACTTAGCGCCGCAAGGCAGCCCATGACTCGCTGACTCCCTTGACATTTTGGATTGGCCCCATCTTGAAGATGGCGTCGATCTTGTCGGGATTCGCCTCCATACCTCGCTCGGACACACAGAATCCGAGCAACATGCCCTTGGGAACGCCGAAGACGCATTTCTTCGGGTTTCAGCTTGACTCCGTTCGCCCTTAGTCTGTCGAAGACTTTGGCGAGGTCAGAAACTAGCTGGTCGGTGTGTTTGGACTTGACTACGATGTCGTCCACATACGCCTCTACGACCTCACCGATGAGATCTCCGAAGCATTTCGTCATGCATCGCTGGTACGCCGCCCCAGCGTTTTTTAGTTCGAAGGGCATGGTGACGTAGCAGTATGCACCGAAAGGAGTTATGAAAGACGTTGCGAGTTGGTCCGACTCTTTCATCGGGATTTGGTGGTAACCCGAGTAAGCGTCGAGAAAACAGAGGGTTTTGCACCCTACTGTCGAGTCTACAATTTGGTCGATGCGCGGCAAAGAAAAAGGATCCTTTGGGCATGCCTTATTGAGATTCGTGTAGTCAACACACATTCTCCATTTACCGTTCTTCTTACGGACAAGTATAGGATTAGCTAGCCAATCAAGGTGATACACTTCCTTAATAAAACCTGTTGCTAGGAGTTTAGCTATTTCCTCACCGATGGCCTTGTCCTTTTCCTTGTCGAAGCGGCGGAGATGTTGCTTGACGGGCCGAGAGCCCGGCTTGATGCAGAGTGAGTGCTCGGCGACCTCCCTAGGAATGCCCGGCATGTCGGAAGGCTTCCACGCGAAGATGTCCTGGTTGGCGCGGAGGAAGTCGGCGAGCGCGCTTTCCAATTTGTCGGAGAGCTTGGCCCCAATCAGGACCACCTTGCTGTTGGGGTCGGAAGGGTTGAGCGGGATCGGCTTGGTGTCGTGGTCGGGGTCGAAGGTGCCCGTCGTCTTCTTTGTGTCCGGCGCGTCACTTCCCTCCACCTGATTGACGGTTGGTAGCTCCTCCTTGTGGGCTAGCGCGGTGGCGAGGTTGCAGTTTTCGAGCTCGACCTCATACGCCCTCTTTATGGAAAGGAGCCCCCGTGGGTCGGACTCTCTTGCGGTCGATTCCCATGGCGTCGAGGGTCTCGGCGTACAGGATGTTGAGGCCGCTACCCCCGTCCATGAGCACCTTGGTGCGCCTTGTCGACGCGACGATGGGGTCGACGACAAGTGGGTAGCGCCCCGGCCGATGGACTCGGTCGGGGTGATCGGAGAGGTCGAAGGTGACCGCGGTGTTCGACCACTTGAGGAACTCCGGGGCCGCCGGCTCTGCGGCGTACACCTCCCGACGCTCCACCTTCTGCCGTCGCTTGGGCAGGCAGGAATCCAGTCCACTGAAGATCATAAGGACCGCGTTGGTCTCGGGGAATGGACCATCGGGCTCCCCGTCGCCTTCTCCCCCCTTGG
>CM017440.1:27327697-27791698 GCA_007726485.1 Eragrostis curvula | reverse complement strand
TATGGGCTAGTGAGAGTTCGGTTTCCGGTGACATTTTTCTGGATGTTGCTCGGATTTATGTTTTCTCAATACGAATATGGTGAAGGAGGTGACGATGGACTCGGCTACGGGCACGACGACAGCGAGTTCTTTGTACTTGCATGTGAAATATCAGTCTGCTTATTTTTTACGAAAGGGTTAGGTTTCAGTTTTTTCTCGCCAGAAATGAGAATGGATGGTGGATGGTGAAATGGTTGTATTCTTTCCTGGTGACCAAGGTTTGCTGGTGACCAGCAAAGTGTGCCACATTCATATCTCAACTGGAGGATGATCTCAATTGCTCGAGTGCCAAGAACCTGTTTAACTTTGTTAGACTATCTCCAACCGATAGTGCATTTTGGGCATTACATGGGAAATAGGGTGTGAAAGAGGGAAAAACTATCTCCAACCGAACACCCAAACAACATATCCAGTTTCGGAGCCGGCCTCCTCGCTCCGCACAAATACGGCACATCCTCACGTGCGACCCTCGTCCGAATCGTTTTCTTCTGTTTCTTCCTTCTCGAGACGCGGCTCGACGCGGGAGGAAGAAGGAGCCCGGTGCGTCGGAGGGAGCCCGTCCTTCTTCCCTGCGCCTTCCCCTCCTCCGCCTGACCCCTCCTGGAGGCCACGGCGGCGCGAATCGAGGAATCGAAGAAGTGAATCTTGGAATGGGCAACGCGAATCGAGGAAGGGGCGTCGGTGGAAGCAAATCGAGGAGGAGCACGGCTTCGCTGGACCGGGTCGGGGAGCACGGACGACGCGACGAGCTTCCTTCTCCTCGCGGGTTGAGGAGCACGGCTTCGCTGAACGGGTCGGGGAGAAGAGGGGCGGCGGGCGGAGGAGAACAAGGGCCGCGCCCGTTTGCTGCAGCACCGGCTGCGGACATGGGGTCGTTTGCAGACTCCAAAGCATTGAGGGGAGCTCCTGCACCCATCGGCCAGCACAGTCTTTCAGCTTGTTGAAGATTCTGGGCTTAAGTCCTTGCAGGACCATGCCGTTGGCACGTTCGACCTGCCCATTTGTTCGGGGGTGTGCCACGGCTGCCCAATCGACCCTGATGTTGTGGTCGTCGCAGAATTACAAGAATTCTTGGCCGGTGAACTGCGATCCGTTGTCTGTGATGATGGAGTTGGGCACCCCGAATCGATGGACGATGTCTCGGAAGAAGGTCACCGCTTGGGCCGATCTTATCGTGACGAGGGGTCGAGCCTCGATCCACTTTGAGAGCTTATCAATTGCCACAAGCAGGTGGGTGTAACCCCCGGGCGCTTTTTTCAGGGGGGGCCAACGAGGTCGAGCCCCCAGACGGCAAAGGGCCAGGTTAGGGGGATTGTCTGCAGGGCCTGCGCCGGCAAGTGAGTCTGTCGAGCGTAATACTGGCACCCTTCGCAGGCGCGCACTATTTTCTCCGCGTCACCGACCGCCGTTGGCCAGTAGAAACCATGACGAAAGGCGTTGCCGACTAGGCTGCGAGGGGCAGCGTGGTGACCCCAAACGCCTTCATGAATGTCGCGCAGCAGCTGCCTCCCGTGGTCAAGCGGTATGCAGCGCTGCAAGACGCCGGAGTGACTCTTTTTTAAGAGCTCGCCCCCCACGACAACGAACGACTTGGCTCGGCGTGCAATTCGCTTGGCTTCGGCCGGGTCCGCGGGGAGTTGTTCCTTCAGCAGGCAATCAAGGTATGGCTGTGTCCAGTCGTTTGGCGGGGAGTCGGGCTCGAGTCCTCGGCCCCCCTCGTCTTCGTCGATCGAAGTGATGACGAACGCCGCGCGATCACCCGACTCGACGCGAGGTGGGTAGGGGGTCAGGCCTTGGCTGGGGTCGGCCGACTAAGCTCCGACCTCCTCTCGTCGGTCGGGTGACTCCTTGATGGAGGGCTTGTTAAGGTCGCTGGCGAAAATCCCGGACGGGACCGACTCCCGATTCGAGGCCAGCTTGGCCAGTTTTGCGACCGTGGCAGGTGAGAAATCTCGAAGCCGTCGAACTTCTCCTCGAGACATCGAACCTCGGCGCAATACGCGGCCATCTTCGGGTTAACGCAGTTCGACTCGTTACGGACCTGGTCCCCGACGAGCTGCGAATCCCCGAAGACCTCCAGCCTCTTGACGCCGAGCTCGATCGCGGCTTTGACACCATTGACCAGAGCCTCGTATTCGGCGACGTTGTGTGAGGCTGGGAAGTTGAGTCGGACAGCGTACCTCATCCGCACTTTGAGTGGCGAGACGAGTACCCATCCTCCCCGGCTCGCTTTTTCGTGAGGGAACCATCGAAGTACATCTTCCAGCACTCCCGCTCGACTAGAGCGGCCGGAAGCTGGACCTCGGTCCAATCAGCGATGAACTCCGTGAGTGCGTGGGACTTGATCGCTGTCTGAGGGACGAACACGAGGTCTTGCCCCATGAGCTCGATTGCCCATTTCGCAATTTTGTTGGACGACTTCTTGTTTCTGAGGACTTCGCTTAGAGGAAAGGAGGTCACGTCAGCCACGTGGTGGGCGTCGAAGTAATGACGCAGCTTGCGCCTGGTGATAACGACTGCGTAGATCATCTTCTGGATTTGGATCCAGCGCGTTTTGGTGTCAGAAAGGACCTCGCTGATGAAGTACACAGGCTGTTGAACCTTGAGCGCGTGCCTAGGCTCACTTCGTTCCACGACCAGCGCCGTGCTCACCACCTGCGTCGTAGCAGATATGTAGAGCAAGAGCGTCTCCCCGGGGGTCGGAGCGGTCAGGATTGGTGGGCTGGTGAGCGTGGATTTGAGATCATCCAGCGCCACTTGCGCCTCCATTGTCCATTCGAAGTGGTCGGACATTTTCAGGAGACGATATAGAGGTAAACCTCGCTCGCCGAGTCGTGAGATGAATCGACTTAGCGCCGCAAGGCAGCCCATGACTCGCTGGACTCCCTTGACATTTTGGATTGGCCCCATCTTGAAGATGGCGTCGATCTTGTCGGGATTCGCCTCCATACCTCGCTCGGACACACAGAATCCGAGCAACATGCCCTTGGGAACGCCGAAGACGCATTTCTTCGGGTTCAGCTTGACTCCGTTCGCCCTTAGTCTGTCGAAGACTTTGGCGAGGTCAGAAACTAGCTGGTCGGTGTGTTTGGACTTGACTACGATGTCGTCCACATACGCCTCTACGACCTCACCGATGAGATCTCCGAAGCATTTCGTCATGCATCGCTGGTACGCCGCCCCAGCGTTTTTTAGTTCGAAGGGCATGGTGACGTAGCAGTATGCACCGAAAGGAGTTATGAAAGACGTTGCGAGTTGGTCCGACTCTTTCATCGGGATTTGGTGGTAACCCGAGTAAGCGTCGAGAAAACAGAGGGTTTTGCACCCTACTGTCGAGTCTACAATTTGGTCGATGCGCGGCAAAGAAAAAGGATCCTTTGGGCATGCCTTATTGAGATTCGTGTAGTCAACACACATTCTCCATTTACCGTTCTTCTTACGGACAAGTATAGGATTAGCTAGCCAATCAAGGTGATACACTTCCTTAATAAAACCTGTTGCTAGGAGTTTAGCTATTTCCTCACCGATGGCCTTGTCCTTTTCCTTGTCGAAGCGGCGGAGATGTTGCTTGACGGGCCGAGAGCCCGGCTTGATGCAGAGTGAGTGCTCGGCGACCTCCCTAGGAATGCCCGGCATGTCGGAAGGCTTCCACGCGAAGATGTCCTGGTTGGCGCGGAGGAAGTCGGCGAGCGCGCTTTCCAATTTGTCGGAGAGCTTGGCCCCAATCAGGACCACCTTGCTGTTGGGGTCGGAAGGGTTGAGCGGGATCGGCTTGGTGTCGTGGTCGGGGTCGAAGGTGCCCGTCGTCTTCTTTGTGTCCGGCGCGTCACTTCCCTCCACCTGATTGACGGTTGGTAGCTCCTCCTTGTGGGCTAGCGCGGTGGCGAGGTTGCAGTTTTCGAGCTCGACCTCATACGCCCTCTTTATGGAAAGGAGCCCCCGTGGGTCGGACTCTCTTGCGGTCGATTCCCATGGCGTCGAGGGTCTCGGCGTACAGGATGTTGAGGCCGCTACCCCCGTCCATGAGCACCTTGGTGCGCCTTGTCGACGCGACGATGGGGTCGACGACAAGTGGGTAGCGCCCCGGCCGATGGACTCGGTCGGGGTGATCGGAGAGGTCGAAGGTGACCGCGGTGTTCGACCACTTGAGGAACTCCGGGGCCGCCGGCTCTGCGGCGTACACCTCCCGACGCTCCACCTTCTGCCGTCGCTTGGGCAGGCAGGAATCCAGTCCACTGAAGATCATAAGGACCGCGTTGGTCTCGGGGAATGGACCATCGGGCTCCCCGTCGCCTTCTCCCCCCTTGGGGTCGGACGACTTCGCGTCGTGCCTCTTGGGCGTCCCGGCGAGGAACTTGCGCATGAGGCCGCAATCCTTGTACAAATGTTTGACGGGGAACGGGTGGTTTGGGCACGGCCCCTCAAGTAACTTCTCGAAGTGGTCGGGCGTCGCCTCATTGGTGGCCTTCGGCTTGGGCTTGTGCTCGACGGCCGCCACGAGGGATGCCTCCTGCCACAGGAGGTTGCCCTTCTTCTTCTTCTTCTTCCCCAACTGGGCAGACGGACTCGCGGCGCCAGCCGCGTCCATCCTCTTGGCCTTTCCCGCCGGGCGCTCGAAGAGAGCTCCGACTGCGTCCTCCCCGGAGGCGTGACTGGTGGCGATGTCCAGTAGTTCCTTGGTGGTCGAGGGGCACTTGCGCCCCAACTTGTGGACCAGCAACTTGTTCCTGGTTCCGGTCAGGAACGCGCTGATGGCGTCGGTGTCGACGACGTTGGGGAGGGAGTTGCGCATCCTAGAGAAGCGCCGAATGTACTCCCGCAGCGACTCATCGGGCTTCTGCTTGCAGCTGCGGAGGTCCCAGGAGTTCCCGGGTCGCTCGTAGGTCCCCTGGAAGTTTCCTTCGAAGATCTCCCTGAGATCCGCCTAACATTGGATGCATCCTGTCGTTAGGTGCTGCAACCAGGCGCGGGTGGAGTCGGCGAGGTAGAGTGGCAGGTTGAGGATGATGAAAAGGTCATCGTCCACGCCACCGGCTTGGCAGGCCAGTCGGTAGTCCTCCAGCCACGTGGCCGGATTCGAGTCGCCGGAGTATTTGGTGATGTTGCTCAGTGCACGGTACCACTGGGGGACCAGTGCGCGCAAGATGTCTTCACCGAATGCCCGGGGACCCGCGGGCAGCGGGCCCGGGCTCCGGTCCTCCTCGGGGTCGTACCGGCCTCCGCGACGTGTGGAGTAGCCGTGGTTGACCGGCCGAGGTTGCCGGTCGTCTCATTGTGCGCATCATCGCGCTTCGAGCACCACACGTGCGTCCTTGATGTTGCCGATGCGCTGGTGGATGGGCGGCAGGTTCCGCCCTCCCGCAGGTGGGGTCTGCTGGACCGAGGCCTCGCCGTCGCGGTCACTCGTGGCGGGCGCGCCGGAGCTGCACCCCCGTCGCCGAGACAAGGAGCTCTCGGCTTGCTGGTCCGCCGCAAGTCAGAGAAGGCTCTCGAGTTCCTTCCGGTCGTGCTGCTCCTCCGGGGTCGTCGGCGGTTGCATCCTTCGCAGGAGCGCCGTCGCTGCGGCAATGTTCTGGCTCGCCCGCGGGAAGCGCGGGAGACCCCCTCCTGCGTCCTCGAGGATCTGTTGCTGAACTTGCCGGGCCCTGGCTTGCGCCTGATTCCGGCGTTGCGTCAGCTCCCGCTTGATGACTTCACGCTCCATTCGCAGGAGTCGTTCGTGGTCCTACAGCTCCCGCTCTCGTGCAAGGAGCTGGCAGACGTCAAGGTCATGCGCAGCCGCGGCATTTGCCTCGGCCATGGCGACATCACGGTTCGCCCCCATGGCTCCTGCCGGGGCGAGCGGGGCTTGGTGTGGGACGTGCTGAATCCCAGCCGGGTCGACAAGGACCGGCGGAGGTTGGGCTCCCACTGGATCGATGTCGTTCTCGTCGCTGTTCTCCCCGTCATCACCGTCCTCCAAGTCCTCGACGTGGCCCTCGGCGCTGCCGACCATGCAGCACTCTCGTTCCGGGTCGTAGCCCCCGAAATCGAAGCACTCGTCGAGGAGGTCGGAATCGGAGTCGGAGTCGGTTCCGGTGTTGGAACAAAGGGCGCGAGCCCCGGGCCACCCCTCAGCCGCAGCGGGAAGAGGGAGTGAAATGACCGGGTCGCGTCGCATCGCTTCCGCCATGGGCGGACCCGCCCATGCCGCCGACGGGAGGCGGCGGGCGAGCTCAAGCTCGAAATGCTCCGCGGCGTTGCGGAGCCCATAAGGCAGAGGGACGCCCTGTCGCTAAAAGTCGGATTCTGGCGGGAGATGTCCCCATCCTTCGAGCTGCACCAGGATATTTGCCAGCGCATAGAAAACGCGCCGGCACTCGGATACACGTGGCTCTAAGCCAAGATACGCCTCGATGCGGCATGGGAGACCGCAGCGGCCCCGTCCGCGGGGGACGACAGCGTTCGCGATCACCATCCCAAGCGCAGAAGGCGGTGACCGTGTCCGCGCCACTTGCAGAGACGACGGGTCGCGGGGACGGTTGGTGTCGGACCGTGGCGCACCCCGAGGACGCCCATCAGCTTGGGGCGTGGGCGTGAGGTGAGTGGTGATCAGCTGATCGAGCCACTACATCATGCGCCGCAATGCTGGGGGTAGAGCGTGAAGGCGCCCCCAGAACTGCTCCTCCAGTGGGTACGGCGGATGGCCATAGAGTTGGAGGGCCGCGGAAGGGAGCGTGTACTACACGTGGCGGTACTCGTCGTGCCGCGGATCCGGACCGAAGTTCGCCTCCATGCGCACCTCGTAGTCGATGCCGTCCATGTCTCGGGCTAGCCGGGGATGGACGGTCAGGGGTCCCCTCCCGAAGAGGGGCGGGTAGTCCTGCATCAGCTGCAGGCGGCCGGTGTAGTCGGCCTCGAACTCCAGGCTTCCGAAGCGGATAGCCTGGTGAGGAGGGAAGAGCGGAGCGGGCAAGAGCCCACTCTCGCCTGAATTGGCGACGTCGCGAGCCGTCCTGTGGCGCGGCCCAAGAACGCCGTTCGTCAACGATGCAGCCGCCATCGAGGGCGGCGAGAATCGCAACCGTAACGCGCAGAGGTCCCCTACCTGGCGCGCCAACTGTCGGCGTTGAGAAATCTGTCCGACGAGTGAATTTAGACTACGCGCTACGGTCGATGGAGGGGAATGAGAGTGACACAAGTGATTATACTGGTTCGGGCGATTGAAGCCCTACGTCCAGTGAGTTGGTTCGGTTCGTGTTGCTCGTAGTAGGGGTTACAAGCTCTTGCGAGAGAGGGAGGAGCTCCCAAGTCTCTAAGTGTGTGTGTGTGTAGCTCGTCCTTGCGTGTGTCGCAAGGCCGAGGCGAGTGTGTGCGAAATGAAAGGGTGAGAATGCGGTCCCCCAGCCGCGAGTCAAGCTTCCCCTTTTATCTGTCAAGGGAAAGTCGACTGTACAAGGATGGAGGAAAGAAGAAAAAGAAAGAAAGAGAATTGGTAAAACTAGCTCGATATAGATGGGGGGCCTTGCAGGGAAGGGCGCTTCCGTTCTCGACGCCGTCTCCTCCGGGCGTGGGCGGCGACGGCTGCTACAGCTCAACTGCGGCGGGGATGTCCGGGTCCTGTTTCAGCACTGTGCGTCCCTGTTTCTTTACGGCCCGCACTGTTACCGTGCGGCGAGGCGGCTTGACCACTGTCAACCGTCCCTGCGAGACGTGCGGGGCTTGCGGTTCACGTCTTCGGACAGTGCCGAAGGACGTCCACTTGCGGCCATTTAAGACGCTCAACCGGCCAACCTCCGACCCTGATAGTCCGACCCCTGGGGTCGGAAGGCTGGGGTCGGGCGCCCGGGGTCGGCCGAGGCGGAGTTTTAGTCCGACCCCCGGGGGTCGGGAGGCAGGTCGAGGAGTCGGGCCTTCCTTTGCCCACGCGGCCTTTTGGCTGCGGTCCGTGTCGCGCACCGTGGGCTGGGCTCTGACCTTGGTGTCTTTGGGGACAACCACGGCCTCCGGCCCGGTTCTCAGTCACTTGGGCATAATTGAGGGATTATGCGGGTAATCGCGGGTACCTGGTTTTGGGTACCCGACAAATGGTGTGCTCTTTATTTGGTGAATCAGTGAAGCATGGTCCATAATTTGAGAAGTTCAAACAAAAAAAGTGTTTCACGTATATGTTACACTCATGAGTTGAAATTATTGGGTGCTGCATTTGCGAGGTATGTACTTCACTACTGTAGTCATATGCGTTACAGGATATCAGATTTCTAACTTGACAACTCTTTATTATCTATTTCATTTGTCCACCAAAATAATATTGAATCCAACGACATGTATGTACCTTTTCTTTTCATTACAAGATATATCTATTTTGATATTTCTGCATTATTTATTTCATTTGTCCACCAAAATATTGAATCCAACAACATGTATGTACCTTTTCTTTTCATAACAAGATATCTCATATCCATTTTGACAACTCTGCACTAGCTATCAATTTTATTTGTCCAAAACCTGCACAACATGTTTTGGAGAGGAATGATGCAGGAGAACCATTACCAGTATTTCTTCCTTTCTTTTTCGTTTAGTATGTTTTGGAGAGGAATGATGCAGGAGAACAGTTACCACTATTTGTGCGATGTCTTTGCTTCGAGCTTGTGAGCATGATTGTCAGCAAGGTAATTTAATTTTTATTTTCTGACAACAAACCAAATTAGTTACTCCCTCGGTCTCATTTGGCATTCTAGCTTTGGACACAGAGACTAAAGAAAAGTGGGAAAATGTGGGTGCACAGGAAACGAGGAGGAGAGAAATAGAGATAGAGCTATATTGGAAAAAGAGAAATGTGTCTCAGAAAATGAGTGAACTAAGTATTTTAGGAAAACATAATATGACTAGAATGCCAAGTATTTTGGGATGGAGAGAATAACTTACGAGTCTTATGTTTAAAATATGGGGGAAATGCTTGTCAGCTTGTGGATTGTTTTCGCTCAAAAAAAGAAGCTTGTGTGTATTGTTACAAAATTCGGTAAATTGTGAGACCCGTAGCCTCTTGGGAACATGCTTGTGCACGCATGTTTTGTACACATTCCTGAATCAAATGAAAGTGTCAGATGCAAACCATCTAAATCATCGAAGACAGTGTCAACTAAATTGGGAGTAATTTTGGAAAATGTAGTTGTTATCTTTCCCCACTGAACAACAGAGTTACTATAGTGGTAGATCATCTACATCTATTTTTTTTTTGAACACAGTACAGATCGATGCAGGCACTCACAAACACGCTCGAGTACTCATATTTATGAACACATGCACGCAACCTCTACCTTACAAGCACCTCCGAAAAACTGGATTGTCTGGTCTTAAGATTCACGAAGTCATCACATGCGCCTCGTTGTTAACAGGGACGCCCACTGAATGCACAACACCGTTAAATTCTAGAAAATACGCTCCCACCTGAGTCGAACCCAGGACCTGAGGTGCTACTCAGACTTTTATAACCACTAGGCTACATGCCCTTTCACATCTAATCTATAGTTATAATACACTATGGTTTCATAATTATTGTATCCTACCTTAACAGATGGAACCTCAATCATAACATAATCTTCCATCCACTATAACCAGAAGAAAATGGTTGTTACTCCCAGAAAATGAATCAAAACATAGCACAAAATATCAAGGTGTCGTTTGAATGAACTACGAACACCTTCATTTTTTTCAGACAATTCACTGCAGTAACTGAGATATTCCAGCTCATTCTCATAGCTACGAAACGTCCAGCGGTCCTTATCCCAAGCGGCATATGTGCCAAAATCAGTCTACATGGAGAAGGAAGGAAACCGATGACTGTAGAAGCTTTGGAGGATTATAAATAATAGTAGCTTAATTAAAATGAACTAGGAACTTTAAGATACCCAAACAAACAAAAAATAATAATCAAGCATGATTCTATAAAGAAGCATAAGAAAAGGTGCTCTGGTATCCATCACAATGTTATATGTTGTACCCAATTGGAATTATACTTCCCTTGTCAAACTAGTGACTTTCATATATATATTTTAATAAATTAATGGGTAAAGCATATAACATTGTGAGTTTGTGACGTCTTTCTGCTTGCAGAACTGGACAATGAAGAAAATCAAATGATAATTTTTCTATGATGTATACAATTCTGACTAAAATGGTCATCTAACCTTACATTCAGACATTGTTTCGACTCAACCCACCAGGCAGACTGACACAATGGAACGTAAAAGAAATTCAATAATTGCAGTGTTTATTAATGGGTCAACACACACACACATACACATATAATATATAGAAAACCTCTTTCCTACTCAAAATGATTTATCACTTTGAAAAATCTTATTTTGGGTATGTGTTCATACTCAAAATGATAAATGGGTATGTACACATACCCAAGGTGGTTTTTTGAATGTGGGAGTAACTACACCCGGGAGTAGAATGGATTTTCCCATATATATAGATATATAGATATATAAAAAATAGGTATGAATGTTTTGGTCATTATGTGTCCGTATTGTTTGTGACTACGTCTCTATGTAGGATTCTATTAATGGTCACAAACGGTGTTGGAGTACGACAACTCTTTTCTCATATTGATCTCGATGATTGGTTGCCTCGACAACTTGGATTGAAGATTGATGGAGTCGCGGTTGAACAAGTGGATTAAGGCTAAGGACATGCTAGAACCAAGCAAATGTTATTAGCTTGGTGTAGATGTAGGATTGAGTCCATAGGAAAAACCGGACTATCAAGAGGGATCAAGTTGGTTCTCTTAGACCACACTAGTGTAGAGGTATTTGGATGCAAAAGTGAGTATCTTGGGCACTAGGGTGGAAGAAGAGAAGACGAGGAACCAAGTTGGAGAAATTGGAAGCAAGGATCAAGGAGAATGATCAAGTTCCAGCTTCAGCAGAAGGGATCGTACAGTACGGTCAAGAAGACCATATGGTACGGTCATCATGGAGGAACTAGACAGAGAAGACAGTGTTTCTGGAAACAGGAAAAGAGGAGATCGTACAATATGGTGGTAGAGACCATATGGTACAGTCTACATTGGAGTTCTAGACAGATAAGTTGAAGTTTGTGGAAGCAAAAGATATGGAGACCATACCATGGATCGTATGGTACGATGCATGGACCGTATGGTACGGTCTACAGAGGATGAAGCAACAGAAAGATGGAAGTTTCTGTTAGAAGATTGAGAAGGAGATCGTATGGTACGGTCATGAGGACGGTATGGCACGGTCTACATTGGATATGATGGAACAGAGAAGAGGAAGTCTCTGGACAGTGCTCAAATGAAGATGGTACCATACGGTGGTATGGAGACCGGACAGTACAGTCAATGGTACTATCTACTGTTTTACTGGGCACTTTTGGGCAAACGGCTGGTTTTGTGAAGGACGCCTATAAATAGCTAGTTGCCCATCCCTTGAGGGGTCTCTTGGCCAATTGAAGAGGTTGAGGAACTTCGTAGAAGCCAAGAGCAAGGAAGGAGAGCACTTATCAAGTATTTGGAGTGATCCTAGTGCAAAAGAGAGTAGGCAATTGCATCCATATAGATCTCTAGGCTAGTGTTAGCTTGAGAGAGTCACCTTGGTTTGTTACTCTTGGTCTATGGCAAGACCTAGACCGGCTAGGTGTTGGTGTTGAGCTTGCCAAGAAGATTGTGGAAGCCATCACAAAGATTGTATACGGTCTTGGAGCTTCCCGTGTGAAAGAAGCATCACTAGTGGAGCGCCCTTTGGACCGCATCACGTGCGGATCCTTACCTTCGGAGGAGCACCCTGAAGTTGCCGGCGGGATGTGCCCGCGTCTTCACTTGGAGGGTGTAGAGTGCTCTAGGAGGGATCGCCTTCGAGCGGAGGGAGGGGGTCGAGACTCTGGCGGGAGTGACCCGACGTGGACTAGGGGGAGACGTCATCCTCCCGATACCACGGGATTTATCATTAGCACCCTCTATCCTATCTCCTCTACTTAGTTGCTTTTACTTTTCCGCCTTTGATATTGCAAGTAGACTTGATTGATAGGTTGTCTTTCATACTTGGTAAAATTGCTTGTTTAGGGTGTTGCTCTTTGCTAGACTTGCTAGTGAGTGCGTGTTGACGTTTCTTATGCCCAAATATTTAAATCAATTAAATTCCGCAAGCGCACGGAACACCATTGTAGCATTTCACCTCGGGGTATTCCGGGGTATTGTATTTATATTTCCGCAGGGAAGCATGATGGATAAAGGCAATCAAACTTGATAGGAAACACGTTCACATAGCTACCGACTATTCCTTAGTCGAGGGCTAACAAATTGATAGATAGGTATATGAGTGATTTGCACTATCAAAAGGAGAAGGTCGTTACACCATTAAAGTCATAGGTAAGTAGTGCAGTCGGATAAACGAGTGAGTACAACAATTCCTATGTATTGGTCAAAAAGTATGTCAAGCTGAACCTACAAGTGATCACCAAGTACTAGTGGAGTATCCGGAGTTTTCACCATCTCGTATAAACTCAACGTTAAATAAATGACTCTCTAGTTACTTCGGCCGGCGCTGCACGCATCTCAGGTGGACATATGGTCAGGTAACCGAGCACCTACTAACAAAGCCGAATGTGACCGACTTCAAGGGACGGACAGGGCTGTCACCACCTGCCGCCTACAGCCCCCGGGGACTTTGCCGCATCCCATGCTAACTCTAAATCATGACACCATGTCACCACATAGAGAAAGTACTCGACCCTAGTATACTAATCGCCGCAAGTCGAGCAACACAACAATACTTAGCATGAGAACCAAGCAAGTGTGACATGAAACCCATAACTAGATATCAATCATTTCGTACTTAGGAACATTGAGATTCATAGCTAATTAAGCACACTCTACAATGATTGGAAGGGAAAGGTACGGGCATAAAGATGACTTGACATGAGTGAAGGTAGAGCATGACCAATATATTAACATCATAAGGTACTTGATACAATCGGAAAATAAGATACAAGGGACTCGATCTTACCGAACTCCGAAAGCCGACTTCCGAAATCGGGGCGAGTGCCCGACTCGACTCTAACTCCGACTACATCCTACTTCCTAGACTCAAAGTGGTGAAACTAAAAGTTCTGGACTTGATCCTGCGAGTTGTGTGTTGGTGTGAAGCATCTCCCCTCCTTTCATAGGGGAATTGAGGCGGCAAGGTAGGTCGGCCGACCTGGGTAAGTCGGCCGATGTTCTCGAGTCGCCCGACCTTGGGGGGCACGTCGGCCGACGTGGGGGACGTCGCCCGACCCTTGATTGAGGTCGGTTCTTCCCCCAACGGCCTTGATCATCTCCCAATGGCGGTTGATAGGCGGTTTCGTAAAGTCGGTTGGTCGGGCGACGTGGGTGCCACGTCGGCCGTCCCTAGGCAGGTCACCCGAGCCAGTCAGGGTCGTCCGACCTCCTCAGGGTCGCCCGAAGTGACTTGTGTCGGCAGCATATCGTCCGGTCGCCATAACTTCTTCATCCGGAATCCAAATTGGGTGAACCATATGTCCGTTTCGAACGTATCGACGAGGGCTTCAACATGGTGTGCTCCATTCTGTGATTTGGCCTCATCTTGTAGTTGGTTCTTGTAGTCTTTTACCATGGTCCGGTGATCTTGTTTAGGACCGGGTGACGTAAGGGCGTTCACGTCACCCCGTGCTTCCCTTGTCCATATTCTTCACTTATGTGCATGTCATGGTGTCACATCCACTTTTAAGGCCAAAACCGAATGCTCATCTATATGTGTGCCCAGGATCAAGTTTCACACATATAGGACAAAGTATAGTAAAACAGAGTAACCAATGTCATAAATACATCGTACCTTATTGTAATAAATGTCTCAAAAGACTAAAAAGATTACAAACGCTAGCAGAAGTCTCCATAACGCCACAGGCAGTCGACCGGGGGCTCCACAAGCTTAGTCTTCATCGTCGTCATCAAGTAAGCAGTCCATCTTCATTCTTTGAGCAGCATTTGATAATTATGGGGGAAATAGCAAGTGTAAGTTCCAGCCGTACTCCGCAAGTGTAGGAAAAGATGACATGCAAGCTTATATGAAAGGAAGGCTAACAACATGGTTTATAGCAGAAAGGAACTATCCCTAAAACACTTATAAAAGCACCTATATTACTATAGTGTGTAACCCAACCAAACTCCAAGCTCCTCAACATGTCAAACCACCTGAACCAAACTACAGGACACCCCTCCCTGTAGGAACCACGGGTCGAGCCACCCAAACCTGGTCACCCCACCAGATCCAACCAAGCCTCCAAGATCCCACTAATCGTGTGAAAGGTCCATGCCGCTCTTGACCGTGAGCACGGCTGTCATGATAGTTTTACATCTCTGCAGAGGTCGCACAACTTTACCCACAGGTCATGATTTCGTCACCCGTCGGTTGACTAAATCCTCCATTATGCCAAGTGCACACTTCCATAGGTGTGTAGCCAGGAGATCACTACAAGGTTTTCCATAACGCCTCTTAGCCTGCACTTCTCCGCTAAGGTTCCACCGCTGTAGGAACACACCTTCCAAATAGAAGCCCCCTCTTGCGCCATGGTTCGGAAGCTATTCCAGGAGCACACCCTCCTGGTTGCCGGAGCCTTCCTCACCTGAGTCTAGGAGACTATTCTTGAAGCACACCCTCCTAGTTGCCGGAGTCATCCCTTCCCCATGCCAAAATGATCCATGCAGACTGAAAGAACGCTACTTACTAACCAGGCCCTTCCCATATAGGTCTTGTGCTTTGTGCTGTTAACATGGTTACACGTTCCACGGACCGGTCCTTACGATCCCAAGCAGGTACCACCACAAACCCAACTGTGCAACAATCCTTGCACATGTGCATACCCGCACCATCATCAAACAATCCTCCTGCTTGGATCCCCTAAAATCTCCATGTTGCTAAAAAGATTACCATTCCCATGAATTAGGTGAAAGTGAACCATTAGTCAAGATTATTAGCAAGTTAAAACCCATCCCAAGACAAGCAAGCTAAGCGTGACCTACCCAACAAACCGCTATCATCTACCACACCCAGACGACAAGAAGATAGTATGGAACATGATAAAGAAACATGGGATTCAAATTTAACGCGATGCATACTAAACTAGAGGGAGAAAGAAATAGGTTCAATATGCGTCAAGGACACTTGCCTTTCCCTATGTTGCTGCTTAGTGATGCCGCTTTCTTGGTCCTCAAGATCTTCATGTGATTCCCGAGCGTGTCCTATTCACGCAAACATAAAAAAAAAAACATAATAAATACACAATGCATAGGATAGGAGTAAAAGGTTCAACAAGGGCTATGGTGTAAAGGATCAAGGTTTGGTCAAATTCATGAATTATAGAAGAAACATTGATTGGGTTCATAATTTATAGGAATCAACATGACAAGGGACTGTTGCAACTTGTATCAAATGATACAAAGATCGACTAGAAAATGACATAAGGCACACAATTAAATATATTATTTTGTCATCTCAACCTTATGTCGTGCATCGATGACATGTGCACCTGCCATTGTAACAACATAAGTTTGATATTTAAAATAATATATTGTCATTGTGTGGTTATGACAGTCTAACGGTTGATCAAGAGGTAGAATAAACTTTGGAAATGTTCACTACATGTATAAGTGGGTTTGGGCTGTACGAAAAATGAGAAGGAACTATATAAACATGAAACAAATGATGCTATGATTGAACGAGTGAATACAGTTGAACTTTGGACACTATTGCGCTACAACGATAAAAGAGATAACATTAGGAGTGCGGAGGATTTCTGCATCAATTACCTATGAGTGTGCTGTCCAAATCAACGATGCGCACACCGGTGAGGGGTCGGATGACGGTACGGTCACGAGATGCGATGTTGCTGATGGCGGTGTTTTGGTGAGGCGAAAGAAGCAGCATGTAGAACATGGAATGGCCAAACCAAAAGTATAGTCGAACTTGAATGGAGTTCAATGATTCAGCGGTAAAATTGAGACGATTGTCTCCAGTTCCTGTGCTGGCCGCAGACAGATATCCTGACAAAGATATGCACTTTCACGATGAATGGCTGCACGATAACAGAGGTACCTTGATTAGAAATATCCTATGTTTCTGGGAACACGACGATGGCAAGATGGTTTGGACAGAAACGCACCAGAATTGCAGATCAAGCCTCTGGAATACAGCAAGGTTTCGCTGCAACAGTTGCAAAAGACGTCGCGTTCCTGGACAATTAGAGGAAGATCTGAAGGGTATATCCTGTGAAACGAAAGAGGATTTGATGGAACACAACTTGGTATGGTTTTCGCATCACATAGATGAGTGTAAAGGCATGAAGATTGACGAGTTTACCATCTCGCGCGCTGCGCGCGTCCAGAAACAGGGAGCAGTGGTGATTGCGAGGACGATCCTGGTAGCTTGGAGGCTCTTGCGCCAGTGATCTTTGGATATGTTGTAGAGGACATCACGGCGCACCTGTGGGTCAAATTTGGGAGCATTCTGTTGGCTGAATCGTCGGGAACATTGATGCCAACATAGGACGCCATGGCTGGACGCAGCAGAGCGATGGAGAAGAATTCGTGGCTACTGGATGGAAAGGAATGAGAAGAGGCAAGGGAGGTCGTGTGCCAGGCTAAGGGGCGCCTAGGGGTGGTTATATACACCAAGAGAGGGATAGGAATGGTCAGGGAAGGGAGAGGGACAGCCAGCTGCAGTAACGGTTGAGTTATAGCCACTATGGTTGATCATTTCGTCTCCTCTTTGTGGGAATTGATGAGGAACTGAGTGGCAACTTGTGCTGATAATAATAGGACGTGGGTGCTTGTTTTAGTGTGCATGAGCGTGAACTTTTGGTGCTGCGCTGTTGTTCATTGATGCTTGTGACGAATTATGATGAGGCTGCAGATATAGGTGGTGGTACATGGAGCTAGGAGTAGAAGGGAAGGCGAGACATTCCTCAGGTGGGCTCAGTTCGGCACTCAACAACTTGGTACATGACGACGCAAAGTGGTGGCTAGCAAGAGTGGCTGTGGCGGTTTCCAATGGTGAGACAAAAACGTCAAGGGGAGGGAAAATGAGAGGGCGATTTCCAGGATGGCATTTTCTTGTACGGTGTTTTGACACAGAAGACATGAATTGGGTTTAGGATATGGGTTTGAGGTCCTTTTAATTAGGGGTATATCCTACTTTTAAATATTATTGTTTTGGTTTTGTAAAATAATGAAAAGCTAAAAACGTTTTCAACTATAACTTCAAAAAATTCAAAGCTAGGATTTTAAAAGTTTTGACAAACTAAAAGCATTTTTCTTAAAGTTCCTGATAAATGAAATCAAATTCTTCTTAAAAGTCTTTTGAACAAAATAAATCCCTTTCTTTTATTGAAAGTAAATTTTATGCAAACATAAATTCCCGAACGTAAACAAAATAAAAAAAACTTTTAATTACACAAAAATAAATAAAGTGTTTTAAACTAAATCATCAGTAAAATAAAAGAAATAACAAATAAAATAGATAAATATTATTTTTGTTGTTTGAAAATGATCACATCCCAAAATAGGAATTTTTGGGGTGTGACACATGGCCATGGGGACATTGGTGTGCTCCATTCTGTGAACCATATTGGGTGAACCATATGTCCGTTTCGAACGTATCAACGAGGGCTTCAACATGGTGTGCTCCATTCTGTGACTTGGCCTCATCTTGTAGTTGGTTCTTGTAGTCTTTTACCATGGTCCGGTGATCTTGTTTAGGACCGGGTGACGTAAGGGCGGCGGTCACGTCACCCCGTGCTTCCCTTGTCCATCTTCTTCACTTATGTGCATGTCATGGCCATGGGGACATTGGAGAACATGTTGCATAGTTATCACGGCCATTGGACTTTATTTAGGACCAGGTGACGTAAGGGGTGATCACGTCACCCGGGCCTTCCCATTCTGATTTGCCTCAACTCCTTGCTTGAATTGGTCATGTGCATATTGTGTAGCATGCTAAATGACTTTCATGACCAAAGGCTTCATTCAGGACCGGGTGACGTAAGGGTGGTCACGTCACCCGGGCCTCGACCAACCTTTTTGGCTTTTTCATTTGCGTCCAATCTTCGTGATGTTCGGGTTTCACCATTTCTTTATTTAAAACACGCCAAATTGCCTTGTACCCTGCAAAACAATGGCGGATACACAACTTGTGGAACTAGATTAGTAAATAAGCGAAAATATGCACATGGTCTTGTATTCTTACCTTTTTATTACCGGATTTAGGACGGAAGTATTGGCGTGTAGAGGCGCCAACAGTGCGCTTGGCTTGCTACTTGTTATCACCTAGTTTGTTTAGGTTGTTAAAGTATCTTGCCTTAGGAAGTTTTAAGCGACTACCAATTCAACCCCCCCTCCTCTCGGTACTCCATGATCCTTACAACATAACACTCATATCATGGCGTTCAATGAGAACATACAGAAATACAAAACTATGAACTCTTTAAATATGAAATATCATGACGTTCAATGAGAACATACTCCTTGGCTTTGTACTCCATGACGTTCAAGGAGTACATACACAAATACCAAACATAACTACCTTTAATCTCAAATGCTCCATGAACTCTTTTAGATATATGAAACAGTATGGAATCTACAGAACTATGAATTGCTGGAAACAAACAAACAAACAAAATGTTTAGAAGATATTAAACATGAGCCACCGTCCATTCCGATGTGGTGTCCTTATCAATAGAATTCCATCTGGGCAAATTTTAAGATTTTAAAACTATCGATGTTCCATTTGCATGGTTCACCCAAATCATCGCAAAAGTGATTTTTTTTGCATGGGCAAAAACTTAAAAACTAAATCAGAGATATGCATACGAGAGAAGTAAAGTTGGACCTCAACTCTTTCAGGGGCTTGTACAATTTAGCCTTCTACTCGGCAATTGGACTATGATCCATGCCGAAGAAATGTAATATTGATGAGTGAAGATAGGATCTTCAGTATATGCAAAGTACTTTCTTTCAGGACCTTTTACTATTATTTGGCCTTCTACTCGGCAATTGGACTATGGTCTATGCCGACGAAGCATATCGATGAGTGAAGATATGATCTTCAGTATATGCAAAGTACATCAGCTCTTTCTGGACCCTTTACTATTTAGCCTTCTACTCAGCAACGTCGATTATGATCCATGCCGACGAAGCATACTGATGAGCGAAGATAGGACTTTCAGGCGGGTAAAGAAAAATGAGCGAAGAGGGCCGTGGCCGCCTCCCGGTGCTCCTGCGCGCCGCCACTGCGAAGTAGTCCCACCAGCGCCGAGGCTGGTGAGCGCCGTGGCCGCGATCGCAGGACATAAAGGCGGCGGCCGTGCCGAGCCCAATGAGGCTGAGGAGCTGGAGCGCCCTCGCCGCCGGCCGCCTCGTACGCACATGCCTAGGCGAACCACTTAGCATGAAGATGCCACGTACGTACGTCATACGTGGATTAACACTAGTTAGAGAAATTTGGACCACAGGTGAACCACTTAGTAGTTTAAAACCCTAAATCCGCAAACTAACAATTTAGGAACCTAAATTGCACGCCCAAACAAGTCCAAAGACCGGCCATGTGCTTTAATCATATATGCCCAGCGAACCCATTCTCTTTGCATGTGTAAAATGAGTTGGTTGCATGTACAAGCATGACCATTTGAAGTGAAGCCTTAAAATTCTGTAAAATGGAATAACTTTTGTCTCTCAAGAAAATAAAGGAGACAATTTATTATAACCTTTCCCAAACGAAACATTAGTACATGCAAACTGCTCGTTTTCTACTTCTTTGGACCGCAACAGTTCGAAACAATATTCTGAGAAATGAAAACGAAAAAAAAAGTACTAGTTGGAAGAATTAACTGTTGATACAATTTTAGACTCTGAACTTGACCACTCTGTTCGCAGCAAAGTCATGTTTGTGTCCGGTCCAAAATAGAAGTAGCAATGATGGTCAAGGAATAGTAACTACCGTTAGTTGGCGAATTTGTTGCCACTACATGTGGGGGGAGTTTTGTTTATTTAGTAGCCAGGAGATATTATACATTGCAAGCTATGAAGTTTATAGTAAAAATATATGGTTTATAAATATAAAGATCCTTAGCATGGTCTAAAATAAATACTACAGGATTGGAATTGTATATAATAAAATCTCGGTGACTCACAAGGCAAATTCGTCGGCCCCTTCGCCGCTGGCAGCCTTGCCATTGGCAGAGTAGGGAGGACCGGCATCCGGGTGTCTGCTTAGTTCGCTCACAGGTTTAGATAGTTAGGTCTTCTCACGGTGGTTGCTCTTAGCGGCGGCCACATTGGTTGTTAGGGTTAGGGTTTCCCTAGTGGTTCGATCGAGGAGAGTGGCGGTGGCGGTGCGGCATCATCAAGTTCGTCAGCATAGAGAATTAGAGGACGTTGCGTCTCGGCGGTGGTGGCGAGTCGAATGCGCCATCATCTTCATGAAGAATAAGGTACTCCGGCCCCTTCTTTTGCCTCGTCATGGTTCTTCGTGACCATGACTGTGGGCTAGTTAGAGTTTGGTCGGATTTGTATTTTCCCAATGCAAATATGGTAAAAGAGGCGAGAAGATGGGCTCAGCTACGAGCTGGACGGCGGCGAGTTTTTATACTTGCATGTGTGGAATACAAGTCTAACCCCTCTTTTACGGAAAGGTTGGGCTTCATTTTTCCCTCGTCAGAGGTGAGGATGGCAGTGGTCGATGGTGAGATGGTCGTGCTCGTCCACATTAGAGTTTTCGTCCGTGACAAACCGTCTGGGATGGTGATCCTAGATGGTGGAACTCGCAGCTCTTTCAAGGTTTCTTGTCTCCTATCAAGGAATATTTTGTAATCAAGGATGTAATATGCTTCAATACTAATGAAATTTCCTTTTCGTAAAAAAAAGTTGAAAACGAAACATGCTAATTGTCCACTTATATGCCAATGACTTATTAATCAACAATGGATCAAACGATAACTAAGTATAACGTTTCCAAATCATCATGGAACCGGTTCTGGTTTTCCAACTGAGAAAAGCGATTCCTTGTAAGTTACATGTCAACTATTTTACTTGGAGGATGAACTAATTTGAACTTTTGCACTGTTTTTGTTTTATGCCTGTATATGATGTGTTACAGAAAAAAGGTATCAAGGATTGTGTATGTATGTGGCAAAAGAAGGTACTGATAGTATTTTCTTCCGATACTTTAACTATTATCCATTTACATAAAAGACACTTGTTAATATGGAATAACTACAAAAAATTAAAGCTGCAATTTTTAGCATGGGTTTTTACATTCAGGATATCATACTTTTGTTTTCATGTCGTTTAACAAAACCACACTTGTGTTATGGTCAACGACTTAACATGTGGGTCCACAAGTTGATAATTGCATTGGACCCTCTTTTATGATGCATAGCTAGATAGAATTGCTTATGGAGAATAAATACCCTTTAAGGGTTCCCTCTCTCATATGCTAGCAAAGATGAGCCATCACTGGAGTGTATGACTTATGTTATTGAGCCGTATTCTAAGAATATTTCTCCACTTCACCCAATCCATATCTTTTCTCCTTTGTCATTTCCTACAAAAAAAAGAAATCCAAAACCACACTTGTGTTGTACTCAACGAACTTAACAAGTTGATAATTGCATTGGACCCTCTTTTATGATGCATAGTTAGATAGAATTGCTTATGGAGAATAAATACCCTTTAAGCGTCCCCTCACTCATACGCTCACAAAGATCAGCCATCTCTGGACTGTATTATGTTATTGATCCGTATTCTAATAATATTTCCCAACCTCACCCAATCCATATAATTTATCCTTTGTCACTTCCTACAGTGAGAAACTATAGAATTAATAACTAAACAAAGGTAATAATTAATAACTAAACAAAGGTAATATGAACAATAATAATTCCCTTAAGATGAGAGGTTATACCTAACTCCAACGCACAAAAGTCTAACAATTTGCTCATTCCAAATGCTCATTTGGTTCCAACAAAGATTAGGACAGTAATATCCATGAATGTACAACTCTGAAAAAGCATAAACAATGCACCTAATAAACATGTGTATTAACGACGACATGAGTATTATTGAAAATTTGACATGTAACCGAAACATGAATAACATTAGTTTCAAATTAAAAGGTGAAAATTTACCCTATCAACCCGATGAATTTCCATAGTGAAACTTTCTAAATCCATAGATTTGTTACAAGTTTTTTCCATATAATATGCAAAATTAGATTTAAAACAGGGATATGTGAGAAATACATACTCTTGGTGCTCCCCAAGGCCATAACCATATCCCAAAATGTTCATAATACCACATTTATTAAATAAACTCAAATGATTATGTTGAAAGATCTTTCCTCGTATATTTGAAATGTCACAACAGTAGCATTTTTAAACACTAAATCCTCAATGCCATACCTCACTTCCCCCATTATATAGTAAAAGAGTGCATTCTTAAACTTCCTAACTTGTATAGCTATAGTATTCATGACAACAATTTCTGGTTTCATATACGTGAGACAAAATAATATATGAATCATGATATATTTTAGCTTTTGCCGCAGAAGTTCTCAAAATGGTTACCCTAACATGAACTTTCTAAAGTTGAATAATAAGCACTATACATTTCGCTAACATACAAACTAGATTTTACAAGGGAGGGCAAAAATGGCCATATAGCCTCTTTTTCAATTTGGATTAACAAAAAACAAAAACAAATATATTGAGAAACAACAAAAAAAATAGAAGGATTATCTTTCCAATGGTTTGATAAGGGTCATCCATTTCTTGGTATGATAGCTCAGTTTGGTTGCTCGCTAGTGGTCTTGAGCAACCAACTTGGGGTTCAAACTCTGCGTCCAGCACCAAATCACTGAATATTACTTCGGCTCGCCTCCCAGTTGTGTGGGCACTGTGGTGGCATCCAGCGCTGCCGTGGCCATGCGCGGGCGCCGCTGAGGCTCGACCCAATAGGCCAGGTTAGGGGTTGGACCCCTAATCTCGGTTTTTTGAATATGACACTCAAAATTGAACTTATTGTGCAGTAGAGGATGTGCCATGTCAGAATTCACCTTCATCGTTCGAACCCTAGAAGTGCTTAGTAAATTAGAAAGATTAAAATGCGAAAGACCCTTTTATAACCAGAAGCGGCTAATCCCTCAAGCCAACATCAGGGAATCAAGGAGATATTATAAATAAAGAGCAAAGTTTAGATAACCACATGTATTTGTGCTATTGTTACGATAGAGAAACACATGCAAAGGGCAACTTAGGAACTATGACTAATACTGCTTGTGATGGAAGCTTGTCCAAGGCAATTGGTTGCTTTGAAGACCCTCCTCAACACTTTTGCTGATTCCACGGGATTGAGAGTTAATTATGCTAAGTCAATCATGGTACCTATAAATGTGAGCCCAGAGAAAATGGAAATCCTAACTGCTACCATCAATTGCCAAATTGGGACTATGCCTTTTCCATATCTTGGACTGCCAATGGGCACAATAAGACCTTGTTGCTGATATCCTACCAATAGTTCAGAGTTGAGAGAAGGCTGGTTGGATGTGCTCAGTTTTTAACACAGGCTGGAAAGTTAGAAATGGTAAACTCATGTATCTCATCATTACCGACATATGGAATGAGCACACTATGGATTCATGCAATAATCAAATATCAGTTGGATGTATACATGAGACATTGTTTGTGGAAAGGATATGATATAAATGCTAAAAAGCAGCCTCTTGCTGCATGGAAATTGGTAACAAGGTCAAAAGCAGGAGGAGGGTTGGGAGTCAAGAACTTAATAATACAGAACAAAGCGTTGCTAATGAAAAGCCTCCAGAAATTCTACAACAAAGAGGATATACCTTGGGTAAATTTACTTTGGCAAAACTATTACCAAAATGGAAGACTACCTGGTGAACAGAAAAAGGGGTCATTTGGGTGGAGAGATATTACAAAATTAGTTGATCTATATAAAGGAATAATAGCAGGATGGGTAGGTGATGGATCGACAATTTTGTGGTTGGATTCATGGAGTAACTGCCCCCTTAAGCTCTTACATCCAGAACTGTTTTCATTTGCCAAGAAACCGACCATGCTGCTTAACGATCCTGCAATTCAGAATGACTCTTTGTCTCTATTTAACCTGCCCCTGTCTGTCGAGGCCTACAGTCACTGCAGCAAATGCTTGATAAATTGGATGATGTCAATCTAAATGGGACAAGAGACATCTGGAGGCACATGGGGCAAACAAGAATATACTCCACATCAAGAGTGTACAAACCAACTATCTGGGCATATGGGAGTACACCCTTCATTCTTTTGGTTATGGAAATCAATGTGCCAACCAAAACACAAAGTGTTCTGTTGGCTACTCTTGCATGACAGACTAAATACACCCGAGGACTCTTGAGAAGGAAAAACAAGGAGTTGGATTCTTATAGCTGTGCATCTATTCATAACTTGTAACTTTGCGAGAGCGTGTTGGCACACAATTGGACTATCTCTCCCAAGGAACCTGCAAACTTTGCAAGTCATCAGATGAAGACCATATCTAATTTCTTTTGCTTTTCTGTTTTTGCTTTTGTTTCTCTGTTTTGTACTGATACATTATTTAGCAATCAATAAAGTGCTGTAGGGCCTGGCCCTCCAGTTTGTTCCAAGAAAAAAAAAGAAGAACTAATTTTTTTTGAAACACCGGGTATATAAAAAGAAGGAATAAAAAAGTGCACAATCGGAATATCAAGCTCATAGGGTCAGTAGAATCCTTCTGGTGGTTTGTTTGGAGGAAAACACACATCAAAGTAATAATGATATAGATAAACATAGAGAACTTAGAGAGAGAAGACTGAGGTTGCATTGGACTTCTGACCTTGAGCCTAAGTGCGCAAGACTCTTTCAGTTCAAATTAAGGGTTACATGTCCTCTCGGCGGGTTTCTCTTCGGAAGGCCACAAAAGCAATGAGATGCCTACTTTTAATACATCGACAGCGAGACAGAGTGTTGTGTACAACATTTCTCGTTGATGACTTTATTTATTTCTTTGATAATTGCATAACCTCTTTTACACGGCTAGTAGTAACCGTCGTCAATTGGCGACATAAGACACCAGAGGCTCAGAGCCACGGAGAGCCATGGAGCGGGGTGACTACGGACTTGACGGCGAGGTACTTGTCAAGCGCATGCATGCTCTCGTCCTTGCCGAACCCGCTCATCTTGCGCCCGCCGAACGGGCAGTCCCGGTCCAAGACCATGTAGCAGTTCACCCACACCACCCCGGAACGTACCGATCTCACCACCCGGTTCGCCAAGTCTATGTTCTTGGTCACCACCCCGGCGCCCAGCCCGTATGCCGTGTTGTTAGCCCTCTCGATCGCCTCCTCCACCGTCCTGCATCCGCAGAAAATATGAAAAATTTGTTTCCTGCTGGTCTCGTAACCTTGCATTTTTGCGACGTTGCAATCAAAAGGTAAATATATATAAAAAAAGCTTCATTACTTGAACTTCATGAGGCACATGACTGGCCCGAAGATCTCCTCCTTTGCTATGATCATGTCCTCCTATGGAAAAGCAAAGGTCCATCCTCGGTCTGTCTGTCAGTTATCCACACTACTGTGACCCCAGTTTGCGTTTTGAATAGTTTTTACCGTCACGTTGGTGAAGACTGTCGGCTGAATGTAGCAGCCTTTCGGATGGTCAGAGGGCTTTCCTCCTGTGAGAACAGAAGCCCCTTCACTCTTTCCATGTTTAATGTAGCAGCCTTTCGGATGGTCAGAGGGGTTGTTAGGGTTAGTGCTCCTCTAGTGGTATGGTCGATGAAAGTAACAACAGGAGTGTGGTGTCGTCAAGTTTGGCGGCATAGAGCAATGGAGGATGAGGTGTCTTGGGCGATTGGTAGTGACGGTGAGTTGAAGGCGCCATCATCGATGAAAAATACAATACTCCAGCCCCTCCTTTGTCTTGTTGTGGTTCTTCCTTGGCCATGGATGTGGGCTAGTGAGAATTTTATTTTCGGTGACATCCATCTGGATATTGGTCAGACTTGTGTTTTACCTTGACGAATCTAGTGAAGGAAGCGATGATTGGATCGGCGACGGGTTCGGCGGTGGCAACTTTATCTTATTTGCATGTGGAAGGTTAGCAGTCTACCCTTTTTTAGGAAAGGGTTGAGCTTCAGTTTCCTGTCGAAGGGGAGAATTATGGTGGTGGATGTGAGATCGGAGTTCTCGCGTCTGTGGCATATCCATCTAGGATGGTCATCCTAGATGGTGAAATATGTGGCTCTTTTAAAGTTTCTTGTCTCTCATCAATAGAGTCGGCGTTATTTGGGTGTCTTGCATAATCGGAGGATCTAATATGCTTTGAGTCGAAATTTCTTTTCACAAAAAAAAAAAGTTCACCTTGTTGTAGAGGACTCCGAAGACGGCGAGCTCCACAGCCATGTCCAGGTCGGCGTCATCAAAGACGACAAGCGGGGACTTGCCGCCGAGCTCTAGATAGACTGGCTTTAGGTTGCTTTGCGCGGAGGCCTCCATTATGCGGCGCCCAACTTGTGTTGATCCAGTGAAAGTGACCTAAGAATATGCAGGATGGGAACGCCGATTTCAGGAAGCCGGCCAAAATTTGTACACCACGAACGAGAGATTGTTCACGCCAAGTTCATTTACCATGTCGACTTGCATGTGAGACGCGAGAGCAGCTCCTGCCGTTGCACCAAAGCCTGGGACAACATTAACCACCCCATCTGGGATGGACTTGGATCCTCTGAATTAGAGGTCAAAATTCAGAGAACGCACTGTAGCTGGCATTAAGTCGATTTCCAGCCGTCCGATCGCCGACGGACCATATCAGTCGCTACAGTACCCATGGTACAGTACAAAAAGTACCCAACAGTACCAATTTCTACTGTTGCTACAGAACCTGCTACAGTGTTACTGCATAGACATGTTCATCCTCTCACAAATTACTATCGCATGTGCTACAACTCTCTGAATTTTGTTCCTCACTGTAGAGGATCCGGATCCGGGATGGGATCCCTGCCTGCACATCACAACAGTTCAGTACCTTCAAAAGTCAGAACTGCAGAGCAACTAAATCAACCATATACGGCGCTTATTTAATTGTCACACGGCCCCCGTATAACGTTGCCATCACATCTCACCTGCTTGGCAAGGTCGGCGAGGTAGAGCGCGCTGAGCGGCGTCTGCTCGGCCGGCTTGACGACCATGGTGCAGCCGGCGGCGAGCGCGGGGGCGACCTTGAGGCAGAACATGACGCAGGGCACGTTCCAGGGGATGATGATCCCGGCCACGCCGACGGGCTCGCGTAAGGTGTACCCCTGGAACCGCGTCTGCATCTTGAGCGTCTCGCCGTGGATCTTGTCGGCCGCGCCGGCGAAGTAGCGCAGGCTGCCGGCCCCGCTGGCGAGCACCTCGAACTGCTTGGTGACGGCCGGCAGCTTGCCGGCGTCCAGGCTATCGAGCGCCGCGAGCTCGTCCGCGTGCTGCTCCACGAGGTCGGCGAACCGGGCAATGATCCGGCCCCGGTCCTGCCATTTGTTTGGAAGAATTTTCAGTTACTAATAACAACAGCTTGTTGAGCCAAATTAAGCTTAATCTGACATGCAAAACTCATCAATTGACTCACACTACTAGTCCTAGAGAATTTGAAAACCATTCTTGTGTGCAAGACTGGAATAAAAAAAAAGAATTTGGTAAGTAAGACTAAATTTAAAAATCATACTGATCCCGACATCCGTGGCCATTTGCCCTGATCGAAGGCTTCCCTTGCTGCCTTGACAGCCAAATCGATGTCTTCCTTGTCTCCTTCAGCGATGCTCGCTATCACATCCCCCGTGCGTGGATCCGTGGTCTCAAACGTCCGGCCTGTAGAAGCGCAGCAGCATGAAGCATAAGGACCAGACATGGACATGATAACGGAAACTCTTATGTACAGAACTACAGACATGTTCGAGGTGGTAGGTACCTGAGACGGCGTCGACGAAGCAGCCGTTGATGAAGAGCTTGGTGAACCTGATCTCCGGCATCTTGAACAGCCCTCCCATGTCCTCGCCATCGCTCGCCATGTCCGTCTTTTGCACCTTTGTTTGTACGCTGACCCTACCTCTCTCGCGTTTGTTTTGGATACGAGCCCGCGCTCCGAGTGTGGCCGTGTGTGAGCACAGAAGGCGAGCGGGGTCGTGAGATTAACTCTTGCAATGCAAGTACGTGCCCGGCTCCTTGTGCGCCTGCATGCTGCTTGTGTGTTGTGATGCCATGTCTGCATATATAAATCGTGCGAGAAAATGGACGTACAGTACGACTAGAGTTGCGACCTTATTTTGTGGCTTTGGTTTAGTTACTCCTAGTGTGTGTGTTTTTGTTATGCGGGGAAGTTACTCCCTCCTGGTGTTTTAGGTTGGTTCGGCTCATTTTCTGGTTTAGATTTTTTTCGTTGAGACAACAGGATGAACAAGTGTGAACCTGGCTCATGATCTGTGGATAATTTATAACGATATTTTTATGGTCCATGGAAATGTACCAAATGGAGTACAAAAATTCTAATACAAGTGGTACCAAATTTGGTACCTATAGTACCGTTGTTTAGTACGTACTACCTCCATTTTTATTTAGATGACGCTTTGGACAAGAATTTTGCACTATCCTAAAACGTCATCTAAATATGAACAGAGGGAGTACCACTCAAATCTTAACTGATTATAGGACTTTCTTGCGAACAATTGATGATGACACTCTACTGACCACGGCACGGGACAACGCGTCGTTCAGCAGGTCAATTTGAGGCAATAATATTGCTTCCATTTGAGGCCGCGGCAGCTCAATCCGATGCCACATTGCACGAATGAAAAAAAAAAAGAACTAACAGAAAGAAAAAAAAAGAATGGTACTATTGGAGGGATATATACGAACCGAGGCTCCCATCAAACATACTTGAGCAACTCCAACAGCTTACCTAAAACTGAATACCTGAAACCAGTTTTTTCAGCCTACCCAAAACACTTTTCTCACTTTAGGTACTGCGCGCTTTTCCAGTCTACCTAAATCAGACCAGTGAAAAGAACTTCGGCCGAATTTCGGCGATTTTCACCGAATTTCGGTCTTACCGGTGGGGGCCGGTATTAGATGTTACCGGCCGGTTTCGGTTGGTTTTTGACCGGTTTTGAAATATTTGGACAAATTTCATTCAAATTTTTAAAAAATTCGGACCGAAACCGGCCGATTTTCACCGATTTTCGCCGATTTTTGTTTTATCGCCCATGGCCGGTAAATTTTTTCAAGCGAAATTCAAAACACTGAATCAGACTACCTGTATCCCTACGGTCCACAATCGAATCGAGCTTGCGAGTTGCGACGACGGCACAACATCGGCGGCAAGAGCAACGGCCACTGCCACCTGCCGTACGTGTTGCACCACTTCTCATGCTGCTGCTCGATCAGCCCTGTGACGTGGTCGCGTAGGCCAGGAGGCTCTAGCTTGCGGCGAGGCATCGCCTCACGCTCGCACGGCATGTCCGCCATGCATGGCCACCGCATGCAATTCTCTCAAAGTCTAAACCATCTGCAAGCAAGCACGCACCTGCACTAGCTAGAAGCCGGGGCCGGGAATCGAACCGATCGAGATTGCCCACAGCAACGCGGCGGCCGTGGGCCCGAATCCTTCCGGGACAGGACGTCGCACGCCGCCGAATTAGCTCGCTGCTTCTGCTCCGCATCGGGGGACGCCAATTAAGCAGCTGGTGAGCGTGTGGGTCGTGGACGGCGCCGCAGGCCTCCATGCTGGGCACTACGGCGATGGCCGATGGAGGAGCTCGACGCGGTGCCGGGGCAAAAGACGACGACGGAGGGCAGTTGGGGCCGGCGGGTCAAATCGAGACGGCGAAACCGGTACGGTGCAGCTCAGGGCCGGAGAGGTGGAGGAGCTCGTCGAGAATGGCGGCCTCACCGTGCAGCAGGCGCTGGACGGCAGCCGGCCCTACATACATATATCCTGGACCACCACGATCACTACATGTCGTTCCTGATTGGAATCAACAACCTCGAGGGTGACTTCACCGACGCCACCACCGGACGCGGCGATGGCACGCTGGCGACGGTGGCCATCGAGCTGAACCTGCTGCCCTTTGCTTTAAGGGACCAGAAGAGAATTGCAAATAAGGGACCGGAAGAGAATTGCAATGGCTCTGAGGGAAACTATCCCTCCAAATGACACACACATAAAAAAAAAAAGAGTATATTGATCGTTCATATGGCGTATGCAAATGGTGTTAGGTTGATCTCTAACCCCGCAGGCCCAAAGGCCCGCGGCCCTTGATCGCGCCCTGATCGGGGGCGCCCAACCGAACCCTTGGTTGGTGGGCCCCTGTTGCCAGCGCCATATAAAAGGAGGTGGGGGCCGGCGGCTCACAGCACGAGGTTCGCCGTGAGCACCACACCCACCAACAAACCCTAACCCGATCCCGAGGGGGCGCTGAGGCAACGGAAAGCCGCCGCCACCACGTCGACTTTGGCCGCCGCCGTCACTCACTCGCCGCCAGTCGCCACAATGGCGGCTCCTGCACAATCGTCACACGAAGGTACGACCCCCTTTTCCATTTCCCTTAGATCCAGATCCGAACACACTGCTATGTCTAGAACAGAGTAAAGGACCCGCTTTATCTACACCTAGTTGTTTTACAGATTCCATCAATGGTACCAGAGCCAGACTAGTGTGTAGGTTTTAGATCGGGTCGCAGAATTGAAGAAGGAAATGATTTGTTTTGGTTTTCGAATAAGAATAGAAACCCTAGCCCTAGATCCAGAATGACAGAGGAAGGCCGGCGGATGCTTACCTGCTCCTCCGTGCCGTCCACCGCGTCCACGCGAACCAGAGACCGCCGTCGCTCGCCGCCGGGACGCTGGCATGCGCGTGCACGACGGTGACAGAAAACAGAGCACAGGCACCGTCACAGCGCCGCTCGACGGCGGCGCGTTCACCCTCGGGTGGACGCGCGCGCCGGCGAAGGGGGCTGCGGCGGTGCCGCCGTCTTCCTTTTCTCTGGCCGCCGCCGTCGTCGCCTTGCATCGCACATCGCGGCTGCGTGGAGGAGGAGAAAGGAGGGCACAGAGAGAATGGGGGCTAGGGTTCCAGGAGGGCTGCGCGCCGCGGTTTTTTGTTTCCTCCGAAACGCGCGCGTGGCCGTCCGATGGAGATCGACGGCCAGGATCGCGGCGGGGGTGATCAAACCTCCCGCCGGGCTGGGCCGGCCCATTTGGCGCCGCTTTCACGCGGGCCACGCAGCGCGCTGGTTTTTCCTTTTTTTCGTGAATTTCAGCGCTGCTGGGCCGGGCCGCAGAGGCCCACGCAAGCGCGGTATGGGACGCATTTGCGGGCTGGGCTGCATTCCTTTTAGTCGGTTTTCGGGCCGAATAGAGGAAAAGAATAGAAACAGTTCCAGAATTGGTTTAAACTTTTCCAGAAGCATTTTTTTGAATGAAATTTGATAGTTTTCGTCTCTGTTTAAATTTGAACCAAAGGGATAATTTTTCCCAGAGACCAGATAGTTGATTTTGCTTCTGATCAAGTTTTTACTACAGATTGTTAATGTTTCCGCTGCATAGATAATTGATTATTCATTGTTTGCATTGATTTTAAATTCAAACCAAAGGGAGAATTTGATTTCAATTCATAGATGCCTGTTCAGAATTAATCTTGATGTTGCCATTTTCTGACCAAAGTTGATAATGGCAATATTGTAATTTAATAGACAATTTTTATGCATTATTTCTATTTCTGCCCAAAGGTGATATAGTTTTAATGCAAAAAGTATCGTAAGGCATGCAATGTTTTCTGTTATTATGTTGTTCTCACTTGTTTTGAAATGTATTTCAGGAGGGCTATCTATGATGATGACCATCAATGATATCCCAGTGCTTAAAGGAGATAATTATGGAGAATGGAACAAGAAGCTAGACCTCTTCTTCACTCTTGCTGGCCTTGACTGGGTGCTGTCTGCACCAGTTCCAGCAGCTCCTGAGCGGCCAGAAAGAGGAGAGAATGAGACAGATGCTGATTGGTCAGCTAGAGAGCTTGCCTACAAGGCAAGCAAAGACAGCTATGATGTTGAGTATGCTTCTTGGTTCCCTGCCAACAAGAAGTGTTTGGCAGTGGTAAAGAACACTATAGAGGCCTCCATCATGGGGTCAATTACAGATTGTCCTACTGTTGTTGAGTACCTTGAGAAGATAAAGAGTCAGTACACTGGCTCTTCAAAGACATATGCTACCCAGTTGATAAAACAGCTGGTCACAGAGAGGTACACAGGTGGTGGGATAAGAGAGCACATACATCGCATGGTCAGTATAAACAACAAGCTTAAACCAATGGGCCTTGCTTTCAAGGATGATCACATCGTCCATTTGGTTTTTGCTTCGTTGCCAAAGACCTTCGATACCTTCATTGTTGGTTACAACATGTCCCCAGAAAAATGGGACATAGAGAAGGCCATTGCGATGTGTGTGCAAAAAGAGGAAAGACTGCCCCGTCTTCTATCAACTTTGTGAAGACCAAGAACAAGAATGGGAATCCTGCTGGAAATCCCTCCTCTAAGGGAAAAGGTCCTCAGCATTTCCAGGGACAGTCCTCTCAGCAGCATAGACCCAAAGATGGACAATTTACTGTGGGAAAAGACCAGTGTATGCACTGCTTGGGTAAGGGACACTACAAGAAAGATTGTCCCAAGTACTTAAAGATGATCATGGAAAAGAGAGGTGAGAACATTATTTCATTTGTAAATGAATCCTTGTATACAAATTATTCGAAATCTACTTGGTGGATTGATTCAGGAGCAACTATTCATGTTGCAAATTCTTTACAGGGATTCCGTTCGACGAGAACCACTCAAAGAAGCGAAAGGCAAATTAAGGTTGCCAACGGAGTCGAAGCAGATGTCGAAGCAGTTGGAGATCTTCTCTTAGAGCTTGACACCGGCTTTAGTTTATTACTTAGAGATGTTTTTTATGTACCCACATTACAGAGGAACTTAATAAGTGTGTCTCGTCTAGATGATTATGGATTTGATTGTCATTTTGGTAATGGCAGATGTGTAATAAAGATTGGTGATACAGTTGCTACTATTGCTTTTAAGAGAAATGATCTTTATTTATTATCGCTGCGTGAAAGTGTGAATTCCATATGTGATGTGAATGCAATTGTATCTACAGATGTTAATATTAGAAAGCGAAAGAGAAAAGATAATGAATCATCGAAATTATGGCATTGTCGTTTGGGCCACATTTCGAGGGGGAGAATAGAAAGACTCATTAAAACAGATATTCTTCCCGCTTTAGAGTTATCAGATTTAGAGCAATGCATCGATTGCATTAAAGGAAAATATGTAAAGATAACAAAGAAAACTGCTGAGCATAGCGCAGGTGTTTTAGAGCTAATTCACACTGACATCTGCGGTCCTTTCTCAGTTAAAAGCATAGATGGATATGATTCGTTCATAACATTTACAGATGATTATTCCCATTATGGATACATCTATCCAATCAAAGAAAAATCAGAAGCTTTAGATAAATTCAAGATATTTAAGGCTGAAGTTGAAAATCAGCACAATTTAAAGATAAAAATAGTCAGATCCGACCGTGGAGGGGAATACTACGGTCGGCATACCCCATATGGCCAAGTTCCAGGACCTTTTGCAAGGTTCCTACAGGAACAAGGCATAGTAGCCCAGTATTCAATGCCGGGCGACCCTCAGCAGAATGGAGTGGCAGAAAGGCGCAATCACACCTTAATGGATATGGTACGGAGTATGATAAGTTTCTCCACTTTACCAGTGAGTTTATGGATGGAGGCATTAAAAACCGCCGTATATATTCTCAACAGAGTACCATCTAAGGCGGTGCCGAAAACACCGTATGAGTTGTGGACAGGAAGAATACCCTCATTGAATCACCTAAGGGTGTGGGGGTGTCCTGCTGAGGCAAAGATATTCAACCCGAACATTGGGAAATTAGATCCCAAAACAGTGAGCTGCCATTTTATTGGCTATGCAGAGAAATCAAAGGGATATCGGTTCTACTGTTCAGATAGATATACAAAGTTTATAGAAACAAGACACGCTGCCTTCTTAGAAGAACAAATGGTTCGGGGGAGCGTGGCAGTTCGAGAGATTGATCTTGAGGAGAAGCGGGTGTATGCGCTCAATCCAGTGATTCAAGAACATTTCTTCTCACTGCCCGTTGTGGCTGCACCGACAGTGCAAGACACTGTGATGTCAGCCCCTGTGGTGGTTCCTCCTGTGGCAACAACGAATGAAAATGTGGAACCTGTCCCTCAGGATCCTATAGAGCCCGTTGCTGCAGAACAAGGGGAGCCGCTACAACCTCCAATAGAAAATGCTCCAGATGTAGAGGTACAACCTCCGATAGAAAATGAGCAAAATGTAGAGGCCCCTAGAAGGTCTCAAAGAGCAAGGAGGTCGGCTATTTCCAGTGATTATGAAGTATATAACACTGAGAGTTGTCAAGAATATCAAATGGATGATGACCCTACCTCATTTGAAGAAGCCATGAGAAACGAGCATTCGTCTGAGTGGTTAGCGGCCATGGAAGATGAAAAGAGATCGATGAGTACCAACGATGTTTGAGACTTAGTAGAAATTCCTGAAGGAGTCAAACCAGTAGGCTGTAAATGGGTCTACAAAACCAAATATGACTCACAAGGGAATATAGAAAAGTTCAAAGCGCGACTTGTGGCAAAAGGCTATACGCAAAAAGAGGGAATTGATTATCATGAGATCTTTTCTCCAGTCTCATGTAAAGATTCCTTCAGAGTCATTATGGCCCTCGTGGCTCATTTTGATCTAGAATTGCATCAAATGGATGTAAAGACGACGTTCCTAAATGGGGATGTAGATAAAGAATTTTTCATGGCACAACCAAAAGGTTTTGTTGTGGAAGGAAAGGAAAAGATGGGATGCCGCCTAAAGAAATCGATTTATGGGTTAAAGCAAGCTTCAAGAATGTGGTTCTTGAAGTTCGACAGTACGATTAAAAGTTTCGGGTTTGAACAGAATGTGGAGGACGATTGCGTATATGCAAAGTTCAAGAATGGAAAGTATATCTTCCTAATCCTGTATGTGGATGATATCCTGCTTGCAAGCAGTGACGTCAGTCTACTACTAGAAACAAAGAAATTCTTGTCCTCACAATTCGAAATGAAAGATCTTGGTGAAGCGAAATTCGTCTTAGGAATTGAAATTCACCGAGACAGATCAAAAGGGGTATTGGGACTATCACAAAAGACATACATAGAAAAGGTCCTGAAGAAATACAATATGCACAAATGCAGTGCTTCACCTGCTCCCATAGTCAAGGGCGATAGATATGGGGACTTTCAATGTCGAAAGAATCAATATGAAAAAGATCAAATGAAATCGGTACCATATGCTTCAGCTGTCGGAAGCTTACAGTATGCACAAGTGTGCACACGCCCTGACATTGCTTTTGTTACCGGGTTGCTTGGTAGATTCCAGAGTAATCCAGGACCAGAACATTGGAAGTTGGTAAAGAAAGTTCTGCGCTATTTGCAAGGAACGAAATGCCTCATGTTGACATACAGAAGAACAGATTCTCTGCAAATCACGGCATATGCAGATGCTGATTTTGCAGGAGATAACAGAAAATCGACGTCGGGATATGTGTTCACTCTCGCGGGAGGGGCCATATCATGGAAAAGTTGCAAGCAAACTATCACTGCAGCGTCCACAATGCACGCAGAGTTTATTGCTTGTTTTGAGGCCGTAGGACAGGTGAATTGGCTAAAGAAACTTATACCCGGTTTAAGAGTGGTTGACGACATCTCAAGACCACAAAAGATGTACTGCGACAATGAACCTGCAGTCTCGTATGCGCACAACAACAGGTCAAGTGCCGCTACCAAGCACATTGACATAAAGTATTATGTTGTGAAAGATAGAGTCCAAGATCAAAGTATAAGACTCGAGCATATACGATCAGAAGAGATGCTCGCGGATCCGCTAACGAAAGGCTTACCACCCAACGTGTTCAAGGAGCACATAGCCGGCATGGGGTTAAGGGACAGCCTATGATCTTTGGACTAAAGAGGCCCATAAAGAATAAAGAACTGTTTCGGAATGGAGGCGTGTATTGTAGCTGTTGATTCTATCGGCAGGATATGACCGTGACGATGAGACATGCTCTATGCATTAATCTATGACGAGACAAGTGAAACAGAAAAGAAAAGATAAAAGATGAGATCAAGGGGGAGATTGTTAGGTTGATCTCTAACCCCGCAGGCCCAAAGGCCCGCGGCCCTTGATCGCGCCCTGATCGGGGGCGCCCAACCGAACCCTTGGTTGGTGGGCCCCTGTTGCCAGCGCCATATAAAAGGAGGTGGGGGCCGGCGGCTCACAGCACGAGGTTCGCCGTGAGCACCGCACCCACCAACAAACCCTAACCCGATCCCGAGAGGGCGCTGAGGCAACGGGAAGCCGCCGCCACCACGTCGACTTTGGCCGCCGCCGTCACTCACTCGCCGCCAGTCGCCACAATGGCGGCTCCTGCACAATCGTCACACGAAGGTACGACCCCCTTTTCTATTTCCCTTAGATCCAGATCCGAACACACTGCTATGTCTAGAACAGAGTAAATGACCCGCTTTATCTACACCTAGTTGTTTTACAGATTCCATCAAATGGTAGTTTAAGGAAATATACAACGAAGGTAAAAACGGCCACACCCATACATGATTGATCATCACGAAACTAAAAGGCACGAGGCAGACGGACGGACTGTGGCGCGGCTGGCCACGGCACACGCTAACCTAGCTTCGCCCCTGAAAGCAGGCTTCTTCGCAGCTAACCAGACAATTGGCGGCAGCACCGCAGGCTTCTTCACACCCGTTCAGGCATGCTGCAGGATCCGCAGGAGCGCCCTGCAGGATCCGCCTGCTGCTGTCTGCGGCCACTGGCGCAGCCATCAGCAGCACCTGCCCAACGAACAGGGCAAGCATGAAAGTGGCGGCCAGTTTGAGCGGCGGAGTGGAGGCCATTGTCCGTCTAAAAAAACGGAGATCGAGATGGGTTAGCAGAAAGATGAATGGAAAGTGTAATTGGCAGGATGAAGGAGATAATTTACCTGGTATTAGGATGCCACAAATTGCAACTTGGTCGATCTTGTCTTTGAAAGATGGAACAACTGATTGGAGCAGCGGTCGTATTTATAGAGCGGGAGAGGAGGGTGCTTTCGGGGCTAGTGACTCCTATTCATATATATCGAGGGATTGAGTTTTCATTTGCCGTTGCATAGATAATACAACATTATTTGGAGGTCAGAACAAAGTAGAAGATTACATTTGAAGAACAGGACTTTTTAGTTAAATAACTCTTGTGTACTCCACTCCATACACATGATCCGAACATTACTCGTCCAACAGTTGACTCAATACCCCTCCACGCTAGTTATACCTAATATTGTGACAAAAAAAAATCAAGAAAAAGAAGATAAGGTCCTATATATTCTTTTGAAACCACATTCTAGGAGATGAAACTAATCATTCATTTTTTTCTGAAAAAATGATGTAAGTTGTGAAGCGTCTCCGCTTTTCGCAGGATCGAGTCGGTATAGCGCTGATGAACAGACGCAACAGTACAGCATATAAAAAGCACAAATTAAGTCTTTAAGTGGTTACATTAATCCAATTAAAACACAGAGTCGCACAGCGGAAATAAACGGTACAAGTACAAGTTCAAAGCTAGAAGAAATACAAGCGCACGCGCTCACGATACACAAGAACCCGTATCCAAAGCCATGAAGATGCGGACTCGAGAGGAGATCACTCCTCAGTCTCCCAGTGGGCTGTCCAACCATAGGGAAGCTGGCCATCCCACTGTCCACCTCCACCCGTAGAGTCGGGGATAAAGGTGCTACCTGCAATAAAATCATAAAGAGCCAAACCCTGAGCAACTAATACTCAGCAAGACTTACCTGTCAAAAGGCTAACTACAGCCGACTCCTAATATGCAAGGCTACAAAAGGGGTGGCTGACTCGATAGCATAAAACCGCACTAATTACTTGGTCCTTACTTTCAAGTTTTAATTCCAATTAAGTACTTATCCAATAAAGCAATGTGCATATAGCTAAAACAGATATAAGTAACAATACATCATATCATCAATATAGCAGTAATGAGATACCATAAATATAAGTACTAGTCATCATCATCAATCATATCACACTACGATGTGGCGCACTGAGCAAGGTTGCTCTTGACCGAGAGCGGCGGCACCGATGTACATCCTGCAGGAGAAAAACCTGACCACACGCCACACACGCGCAAAAGTCGTATGCAGCAACCGTTTACGCTGATCCCCCCCAAAGCTGGCTGGGTCTCACACCTCCCGAGAAAGGCCCTCCCGCACGGTCCCCGTCCCAGACGTACGCCCCGATTGGGAGGCATCCCTTCTCTCCCAAGTACCAAGATAGAAAGTGCAAGTATCCGGTAGACATCAGGGCGTCACAGGCTACTAGGTTTACTAGGCCCATAAAAACACTAGCATATGATCAGTACGTTCGAACTTGCTCAATATGGCCAACAACGAATGGTCCTCAATCGACACAGACGGGGCTACACCACCGTGAAGGCCCAGCCTTCTCCAACCATCCTACACAACAATTCCCCGTCCGGTCTCAACAAATCCTAAATCCATCTAGTACAATCCAGGATAAATCCTAACTCGCGAGTGGGACCAACACTCGACTTCTACCGTTCGCTAGTCCCTAAGCATAGCAAGTTCTAACGCAACCTAGACCACATCTACCAAAAATAGGACACAAGGTAGGATATGAAAGGGGTAATCCTATTGCAGTTCTAAGGCTCCACATCAATTCCTGATAAACCTAATGCACAATCAATTACTAGCCCCAATCAAGTGAGAAAGTAAATATCCTAAATAGGGAGGCATGCACCGGGGCTTGCCTGGCTTAGGAGCGTAGCTAACAGGGTCAGCGGGGTCAGTGTCCTGCTGCGGCTGCTCCTCCTGCACCTCCTGGGTCTGCTCCTCCGGCAGCTGGAAGTCCAGTGGCTCCGGAGTCGTCTCTGTCACTACACGTTATGACAAGGAAAACAATGCAAAGTTAGATGCAAGAATATGATGCAATTCATGATTTAGTTACTTGATAGGACAGTCATTTCCACTGTAAGTGCAAATGATTAACTTTGTTAATTAATTTCGTCCGGAGTATTTCCTTCATTAACTTTTAATTAAGTTCACCATTAATCAACTTAGGCAAGTTAAATGAATAATGTGATTTCGAAAGTGAATTTATGTCCAGTGGAATTTTTCTGGTGAAGAGTGCCACTGGAAGTAATTTATGGTGAAGTTTCATGATTTATTGCAAAGCAGATTATTTATAATAATTTATACGGTGCAGAACATTATTTAAATCATAAGAAAATAATTAGACAACATGTGACAGTGGAAAAATGCTCTGTAGGTGTGTCATCAGATTCTTGACAGGCATGCAAGATTTCAGGATTTATTGTGCAACAGAGAATTTATAAGGAATTAAATAAGATCTGGACAGATGTATTTTCCAGAAAATACGCAATCTGCAAAAGTGCGTTTTGGTATTTTTGCTGGACAGAGGATGTTACATGGAGTCCAAAGAAATTGGATTTGTATTTTTCTGATGTGTATTTTATTTTCTATGCCTTTTTGAATTTTCTGTGCATTTTCTGCAATTAAGTAAATCGGGAAAAGATTTAAAACAGGCGCGACCAATCAGATCTGAGCCACATATGGGGCTACACAGATCGGGCCGCACCGGATCTGGGCTGGCCACACCAGATCCAACATCTCGCGTGTGGGAACACACGGAGGGCCACGGAGTTAGCCACACGGGATCCTGTGTAGCCACACGAGATCCACGCCCTGTGGTCTCCAGTGCGCAGGCCGGAACCGTCGCTGGAGAGCGGCGGCGCTACTCGCCGGAGTAAGCTCCAGTGAGCGCATCGGCCAGCGAAGGGCACGAGCGGGGGCAGAGTGAGACGGGGATCTCACCTCGACGACGAGGAGCAAGCGGGGATGGCCGGAGTAGCGTCGGCGACGAGAGGCGGCGGTTGGCGGAAGTGCGGCGACGTCGCGGGCTCGCGGTGGTCGACGGGGAGCTGCAGCTGCTGGCTCGCGAGCTTCATGGACTCGCCAGGATCTTCGGCGTCCAACAACGCGACGTGGATAAGGCCGGGAAGATGGTCGTCGTCGGGGAGCCTCCCGCGACGGTGAAAACCGGTGGTGGGGAAAAGCTCAAATCCGGCGATGCGGCTGCGAGAGAGGGAGAAATGTGAGGTTCCGGCGGCGCGCAACACTGAGGTGCACCACGAGATGCGATGAATCGACGCGAAACTAACCGAGGAAGGAGATACGGATGGTGGCGCGCGCTCTAGCCCATGGCTGGTCTTGAAGAAGACGGCTCGATTTGCGGGCTCGCAGCGCGGGGAGACGAAGATGAGCTCGGCACTAGCCCCCAGGCCACATGGCGAAGCTCGGAGGGGAGTGATTCAGCTGGAGCTGGCGCGACGGCGATGGGGCGAGCTCGAGTTCGACGGCGGCAATGGCGAGCTAGGGTTAGGCGCGGGGAAGCTCGGGAGAGTGGAGAGGAGGAGTGGATTCTGCGGCGTTCCGACCGGGGAGGGCGACAAAAGGAACGGTCGGAGCGGGGAGCGGGCCAGGGTGCCGCGGCGTTGCGCCGTACGCCGGCGTCCACGCGGCGCGCGACATCGGGCGCGGGCAGTGAGAGGAGAGAGGCTGACGAGCGGGCCCGATAGCATCTTTTGAATTTTTCGATTTATTCAAATTCTGATTTTCCCCAATCTTTGGCGCTCGATTTGAACTAGCAAATGAACTCCAAAAATTGCAAAACTGGTTGCATTCGAAAGGTCATCAAATGCTCTTTCCAGTGACATAACATGCACATCTCAATTCGAAATAGAATTCAAATGGCAGCTAGTCAAAGTTGGACAGTTTTGGAACTTTGGGGATTTATTTGAGCATCGAAATGAATTTCAAAAATCACCAAAAATTCTCCAAAATTTTTTTGGTTGCTCGTGTTGTTGTGCAAAAAGTTGAATTCTTTCACAAGCTATGGTTTGAACATCGTTTGAACTTTGAATTTCGAATTTTGAATTTGGTTTGATTTCAGTCTTTGTTCAGTTGGGTTTGCACTATTCTGAAATTCAGTGACACGGGGTGTCACAAGTTGATCTTAACCAACCTCCGTCACTGGCTCAACTTCGCCAATGCGTCAGTCTACACAAAGCTCGGGCAAGGTGCGAGACGCGTAGATGAGGCGAAAAAAAAAAGGAGCGCAAGTCAAATGTTTCGGCTCAGCCGCTCAGGAACGAGCTTCTCGCCGACAGCGTAACTCTTGCCGTCAGAAACCGCGGCGCCCAATGCGAGTGTGCTAGCGCCATCCGTACCGTACGGGAGGGCATAGCCTCCGCCCGTGTCAACTCCAGAGCGTCGTCCGCCCACCCCCCATGCTGGAGCACGCGGCCCATGTCGGCCCATGTGGCCAGCGCAGCCGCTTTCTCTTCGTCAACCTCAAGCCGTATGTGTCGTGCTCGTCATCTGCGCCTCCTGGGCTCCCCGCGTCCGCTGGCTGCTGTCCGCGCCTCGTCGGCGGCGTGAGGATCACGCGGCCAGCTCCGATCCTCGCGCCGCCGACGAGGCTCGCTGCACTCCGCGTACAGCACATGGAACAAATTCAAGCACACGGAACATTGTTCCTGGAACAAATTGTTCCAGAACATGGAACAAATCGTTCCATCAATTTCGAACAATTGTTCCAGAAATTAGGAACAAATGTTCCGGTGGAAGAGGAGGGCACGGCGACCTTGGAGTTGAAGTCGTCGGGGAAAAAGGGGAGGGTGACATGGAGCCCGGCAGAGGAGCATGTGCGGGGCCGGCGAGCAGAGGAGCAGGCACGGAGTAGGGTGGGCGCGGCGGAGCGATGGCCGCAGGTGCCGAGCGAGCAGGTCGGAGGAAGAAGAACGACAGACAAAGTTGGGCCGATTGGGCCGGATGGAAGCATCGCACACAGAAGGAAAACGGGGGTGGGCGGAGAGTGGTTGCTTATTGCGGTGGGCGGAGGCGATGAATCCCACATCCGTACTCCGTCGGGAGCGGAGCAAATTGAAAGTGCATCTAGGCCCCTAATCATGTGTTTTGTGTGATTGACGTCAAAACGATCAAAAGGACTAATGTTTGCAATGAGAAAATATTCAGCTAGGTCTCACAATGGAGAATCAAAATGATTTCAAAGTTACAATCTTGTCATGTGTTGACAAGAACGGCATAAAGTGCTCAATGGACAAGATTTATCTCTTTTATATTTTCATTGAGTCTAGGAATGCCGTACTATCAAGAGGGATGGTAATCATGTGTATTTTGATGTCACAAGAGTTTTTTGCATGAACCAAAACCAACCAGTTTTCAGCTTGAGAGATTTTCCAATTTCCAGTTACAGATGCGTCCCACCAGAAGATCCGGCACACTGCCGGAATATCCGGCTATCCAACTCAGTTACAGTTGCTTCCCACCGGAACATCCGACCCACTGCCGGAGTATCCGGCCCTGCTGAAACCCAGTTACAGTTGCTTCCCACCGGAGTATCCGACACTGTGTCGGAGTATCCGGTAGGACCTAACCTGCAGCGCAACGGTTTAATTTTTGGCCGCGCCTATAAATACCCATACACCTCCAACGGCCATTTCTCTTGGTCTCCACTGAAAGAACAACACCCAAGCTTCCCCCTCTCACTCTCTACTCATTCCCAAGCCAAAGATTTGTGTGATACACTCAAGGGAGTGTGTGAGAACAAGAGATTTGTGTTGAGAGCAAGCAATCCCACTCTTGAGCTTCTTGTGGCATCATCTCACTTGGTTTCATTTGTTACTCTTGGAGCTTTGTACTCCTAGACGGCTAGAGGTTGCCCGGGAGCTCCCAATTCGTGTGGTGAAGCTCCGGGAAGTTTGTATTACCCATTCCCGCAAGGGATTTGCTAGTGGAACACTCAAATCGGTCTTGGTGACCATTTGAGCGAGGTTTAGGGTTGAGAGCAACCCGGTCCTTTGTGGACTCCTCAACGGAGACGTAGGGTACTGTGTGTGACTGAACTTCGGGAGAAAATCGTGTGTCAATTTGTCTATCTTTTGATTGTTCTTGTTGTTCATACTTGTTCTTATCCATATTGCTTATATAGTGCTACATTGCCTCGATCTACTTATCTACTTGTTTCCTTCCGCAATTGTTGTGTAGATTCACTTGATAGCATCTATACAAGTCTTTTGATTCAAGTAGAATTGCTAGAAACTTCATAGTTTTCAAATTTCGCAAGATTATCCCCTGTTCCGGATTGTCCGACACAGTACCGGATATTCCGGTACCGGAGTATCCGGCAGTGTACCGGACTATCCGGTAGTTCTGACGATTTGCTTAAGTCCTAATTTGCAGAAGTTTTTAGCGTTGCCTATTCACCCCCCTCTAGGCAACTTTCACAAATGGGAACGGGCCAAGCAGGCTTCCGTGGCCACACGGCGGCGCAACGCATAGCAGCTCGACGGCTGGGGCGGGCCTGGTTTGGTCTATTGCAGCCCACAATTAAAATTTAAGTAATGGACCGAAGTCCAACCTATATTGTGTGAATTGTGGATGGAATAAAGGATATCCATCGATTCTTGTTCAAAAATAAATTGGGAAAGATAAAAAATAGCATAGGAAAAGGAAAGGAACCCATCTAACACCCCCCCCCCCCCCCCCCCACACACACACACGCACACACCCCAAAAACAAACAAATTCCAGTAAACCATGGAAAATGCAAGGAAGCAAAAATATATCGAAATAGAGGGTGTTACAACTATTACACCTGCAGTGACTTTCGTCCCACTTGAGAATAATACTCAAATTAAAAGATAAAACAAATAAAAAATTTAATCCCCGTTCAAAGCTTGTATGTCGCTTTTTATTTTCTAAGAGTCGCCATTCATTTATATATTTCATTTCTTCGCAGTTGAAACTTGTCCATGTCTCAACTAAAAACCTTAGGCCCTTGATCGTTTTGTCAAGTGTGGCTTTTTTGCTAGGTTTGAGTGCCAATGCAATTGCCTGGTCAAGTGTAGGTACTTATGGTCAATCTGTTAATCTGTGCTGTCTGAGATAGTGAAAAGGATATTGGAACGAAATGTGAATTAACTTATCTATTCCCTAATATTCCTTAATTGCTTTATTAGTCTCATCCATGTCTTGGGATTGTGAAAATGTAATGTTTGAACAAAATTATAAGTAACTTATCAAATCCCCAACATTGCTTATTTGCTTTATCAGTGTCATATATGTCTAATGAACTTTAGCACAATATGCTTACCGGAGAAGTGAAAGGACAGAGACCCATATATGGAGGTAACTACTCATATTTGCATGTTAATGTGATTCCAAAACGTCATAGCTGAGTGTTAAATATCTCAACCTTTCATAATCAATTTTTAAATATTTATATAGTTTAATAATATCAGAAAATCCGAGCTACAATAATATAATACACTTAATAATATATGTATATTTTTAGATTTACCATGAGAAAAACTTTAATTTCAAGATATAATTCACAAGTATATAGACTATATAAAATTTTCAAATTAGTGGCCAAAATAGCGATATTTTACTTCACCAAAAACTACAATTATTTTGAAATGTAGGTAGCACTTAATTATACATATTACATATTATATTATTTTTACCATTGATGTTTGTTATTTATTATGTTGTAACACCTATTAAGTACATGTCACCTGATAATATCTTTACACATGCGTCCTACACATGCACAACTTTTGGTTTTTCCACGAGCTAAATCCACCTCAAAAGTGAATCCGCTCCCTAGCGTGATGGTGCAGTACCGAGGGCAACAGTGACGTGGGTTTTTGATTTTTTTTTTCACAATACAGGGCCGGTCCCTCATTTGAAAATTTTAAATTTTGAAAGTAGAGTTATATAATCGGTGTGTCCTGAGAAACAAAAAGGGAACGCAAAAATATGATCGACATGATTAAGGAAAGGGCGGGTACAATTTATGGTGCATATCGTTCATAGCGAGATTGTCGAGGATCTCAGGTTGCATTCTCCCTCCGTTTCTTTTATAAGAAAAGCAAATTCTAATAAAAATTGCAGTAAATCCATTACAATTATAGGCATATGAACATGCAAATCTACCTAATTACTTTACATCTTTTGTTTAATCGAAAAAAAATATTGTGATAGTACGCTTTTGTTTGGCGAAAAAGCACGCTTCCACCGCAACTGATGCCTTCATAGTTTAGACTCCCATTTATTTACCTCATCAGTTATTGATTGACCATCCCTCCGTCCTGGATTTTGTACTATTATTTTGGAGCCTGAAACCCTGCGCGCATCCAGCCTCAAAGCGCATCCCTCCCATCCCCGTAATTAAGAAACCGCCCACTCCAAAAACTCACACAAAGCGCACTCCACTTCCCCGTCCAGAACGCACGCACCACACCGGCCGGCGCACATGGACTGGCGCCGGGCCGGCAGCCCCACCTACGGCCGGCGCCGCTCGCCGGCCGGGATCTACTCGGCGCCGGCGTCCCCGGCCCACCCGCTCGGCCCGCCGCCTTCGTCCACGGCGTCGCCGGTCCACCCGCTCGCGGCCCGGTCCAAGGCCCGCGCGGCCGCGGCCATGGCGCACGCCATGTCGCGCCCGGGCGCCAACAACTACGACGACGAGGACGACGACGCTGGCGCAGCGACGACGACGGCCGCCAACGGGCGGTACGACGGCGGCCGGAGCCCCCTGCGCGGCGCGTACGGGTACGGCGGCCGGAGCCCGCTGCACGCCGCCGCGGCCGCGGCAGCCGCCAGCGCCGCCGGCAACGGCAACGGGACCAAGGACAAGTACTTCGGTTTCGCTCTGCCTAAGGTACGTATTTTTTACTTACTGCTATGTTAATTTTTTTTTTAGAAAAGTACTTACTTGCCGTTCCTGAGGTTCCTCTCGCCGGCCGTACCGTAGTGATCACTTGCCTAATTTTCTCTCGACATTTTGGATGCACGCGATCGCTTGCCATGTTTTCTCTAGCGTTTTTGGATGCATGCGTTTCGGTTCCTTCTTTTTCAGTTTTACTTTGGACGTTTCCTTGCTGGCTGCTTCGTACGAATGTACGCGCAAGAACAGGAGGAGCAGAGTTCGTAGCAGACGGCGAAATTAGAGAGAGTAATCAAAGTGCATCCCTGTATCTGTATACATATGCTTCCACCGCGTGAGCTTCGACTGTAGCCAGGACAAGGAGAAACCATATCGACCCATATCCGTCTAGATCGACCATCCGGCCTGAATAACTTATTTTATCAGTACCTAAATCTCAGAAGATTATTCATAATCAATCTCGTGTGAAATCAGTGCAAAATCTCTGAAAACTTACACACCTAATAAAAAGCCTCTTACTTTGAAATACAGCTCGTTCGATCAGATGGAGTTTTTTTTTTTACTGGATTAAACAGTGAGCTAGTGGTATTAATTTAGGTTGATCGTTTTGAATTGTTTATAATAACGTGTAGCCAGTGCAGTCAGAGGCAGGCAGGGCCCGAGGTACGTGGGCGCAGGGGCGATGTTTAGCTTAGGAAACTGAAAAGTTAATTATTGAGAATCCCGACGCGGTCTGCTCGATCCACGGCGCCACGCACCCCTCCCTCCCTGCATGGATCCACTCGCGGTCAACGTGGCCCATCAATGCAAGCGTATCCTTGGCTTTCAAAGAGAAAAAGAAAGTGAGATGCTTTCGTAGGCGCTGACCTCGCCGCTTCATCGAGTCCATACTGGTCGACTCCACTCAGTGAAGTAAGGCCGATCTCGCTCGCACGTGCGCGGCCACGAGCCGGCCGGCGGGTCAGGTGTGGACCGGGCGGTTCAGATCACCGGCCGGCGTTGATCCGGTGATCCCGCGCGCGAGCCAGGAGGTCAAAGGTTCCAAACGGGTCCAAGCCCAACGAGTGAAAAAGCTTCTCCCATTTTCCTCGCCCTTGTCCCTAACCGTAGTAGTAAGACTAGCGGTAAGACTAGCGTGGCGAACAGGAGCTTTGCCTTGTCCATGTAGTGCACCGTAAAATGCATGTTTACGAGTAACTCAATTTCGCTCTTCATGATACTTCAGTATGTGAAACTGAACCAGCAATTAAAGAAATGATGGATCTATCAAGACAATTTGAGATGTAGCAATTAGTTATAACACCAAAACTTCAGTTAATGAGATGTCGAAGATATGTAACAACCAGTAGTACTAGCAGGGTAGTTGAAGGCTTCATGCCACTCCTCCTTTGTCACGATCACCTGTACCTATCTTGGTGTCGGCTTGTTGAAGGCTTCATAAGTGGCACAAGAAGAGATCGCTGCACTATGTAATATGGCGGTGGGCGTGTGATCAATTTTCCACGAGGCCTAGGATCTCATTGAGAGATCGATGCACGGGTCACTAGAACATTCGAGAAATTTGAGCCGACGACTACGGCTAACCCTAGTGACCATAACTTGACCATCTCAACCGTCTCTAGATTCTTTTTTTTTTTAGATAATGGGAAAATTCTCTCTCTATGGGCATGCACAAGAATGAAATAAATGAATTTACCTACAGCATAATTAATCTCTTATTCACTCCCCTTAAATCTGTTTGTACTCATTCCATGTTGCAACACAAAATTCCCCGCCATATTGTACATATCCATCTCAAGGCGTGAACATAGTCAATTAGAAAGTGGAGGGAAGGCACTAACTTTAGAAACTTAATAAAACGGTTTTGTGTCCAAAATCTACAAAATCAAATGTAATGTCACGTAGTTAAATTTGGTGGGGGCATATGTCCCCACTTACCTAATATAGGGCCTCCTTTGTCTCAAGGGCTAGAGTCTATATCACTCATCCTCACGTGGTGAACAATCCACCCATCCCTCTAAGTTTACCCGTGATAGAATTTGTGCTTAGCTGGATAGTTGGCAAAGTTCCCTCCTTCTCCTGGTCATCCTTATGACATGTTCATATGGAAATCTCCTTCTCGAGATTTTAGTTTATTCAACAAACGATCAATACAATGACTATATGCTTACAAATATAACATATTACACCCTTTGCCTTTCATGTCAAACAAATTAGAAGTGTGTATTTTGCATATTCATGTGGAATAATGATAAAACAAGGTGATCATAGCATACTACTACTAGTGTTTCGGACTAAATAAGCAAGAAGAGGTATATATACTTATGTAGCTGCACCGATAGTTGGCATTTTGCTCAGTTTGCAAGATTGACATGAAATACTTTCGAGAAAATGAAGCAATACAGATTACTCAAACAGTCACACTAAACTACGACATAGAACTTGTAGAGATGTTTGCTGCCCGAGAGATCGGTGTTGGTTGATTCTTTATGTACCAAACCTACATTGCTAGACAAATCTGCACATGCGGCGCTTCATCTTTCCAACATACTACTCTGGTAAATATATTAAAGAAAAACTCAAATATTTGCAGTTTGGGGTCACAGCCCACTGGGCCACTCTCCTCTGACCAGCCCTAGGTTCGAGCCACCAGGTCAAATACCACTTACTGCTGGCCCAGTTCTGCAGTCAGCAATACTTAATGCTCGTGCTCTTTTTTCAGACTCAAAAAACCTCATCAAGAAAGGAAAACAAATGGAAGCGCATCTAGGATAGCAGGACCAAATTAAATAGCAAAACAATTGACATTTGCGTGTTGATCACTTTTCCCCCCTCGGCAACTCATGTGCTCGTGTTCTTGAGTTGATCGGTTCAACATTAGCACCAGCCTGTTCCACGTCTTACCCTTAACGCGTCAAACGGTTTTTTTTTTTAATGGATCCCCACTAGCCGTGTCCCCTGTTCCGTGCACACCTGTCTTACCTGCTGACTGACGGGTGGGGTTAGGATGCGAGCGAAACAAGTATTTGGATGTTATATTTAAATCGCGTTTTTGCGCGGCTGATCTTTTTGCTGTCTCGAATGATTTGGCGCGTTATGTCTGCCTTCCAGTCTCCTTGCTTTACCAACATTTATGCCACATTGCGCTAGCTTCATCGTGTTTAAAATCAGTAAAAGAATCCCTGACTTTTCTAACAATGGGTATCAAAATTGGAGTGTGTTTCTTTTGTTGTTTGTGCTACATTGTGGAAACCACATCAGTTGCTTTCGTTCCGCGTAAGCACCGAACTTTACCAACCAAATTACCTGACCCAAACTCTACCCAATCCATGCCGTACTTGAAGTGCAATATAATCTTCCATCAAGTGGATAAAAAAAGATTGTTGATATCCTACTATCAGACCGTTTCTGTCATTATAACATGGCTCTTCGAAGCTACGTTGAGTAAAATTCTTCAATAGGTCCTTTGAAGAACTGAATTTTTTTCTTGCCTCATGGGACACCTTAGGCAGCTTGCTTCGTTCCATCCATGTCTCAAAAGTAACATGGATGCCACGTTTAACAAAACAAAGTCTTTTTAACCAGGATGCTGGTTTGTACAACGGCAATTTAGGACTTTTCATAGGAAAAATACGGGTTGGGGGAGTTTTGTAGCTTGAATTATTCATCTTATATGTATAACTCGAACATATCGAGGACTGGAAGGATAGATACCGTGAAGAACTATATCAAAGTGCTCCGACACATAAATTTACATGTTGGAAGCAGTCTCTCTAAATCGAAAACAAATTGCTAATATCATACGGGCTGGAGAGCAAATGGTGGGTGGATCACCATCATCCCTTTCCAAGTTCCATCCTTGTCCCTCTCCAGCCTTCCTCGAAACGCCCAAAATCCGCAGCTTCTCTCCGGACCCAGTAGAGACAGACGAGTTGGCAAGCAAAGGTCAAACGAAAAGTCAACCGGCGGCGATCACCCAATGGACGGCCCCGCCGCGGCCAGGGGCGGCGGCCGAGCGCCTCCGGCGGCGGCGGCGGCGGCGGGGCGGCACGCGCCGCCGCGGCGCGCGAGGCGATGGCGCGCATGGAGGAGATGATGCTCGCGCACGCGGGCGCCGCGGGCGAGTTCAGCATCATCCTCGACGCGCCGCTGCCGTCGCTCCAGCAGTACCGCCGCAACCCCACGCCGCCGGCTCCGGTTCCGGCGCCCTCGCCGCCCCGCCACCGCGGCGGCGTCACGCAGAACGCGGGAGGAGGCGGCGGTGGGCGGCGGCCGGACGAGGGAGGAGTCCCCGCGCGCCTGCGCCGCGAGGGGAGCCTCCCCGACGCCGTTGGCGACGCGGACGCCGCGCACGCCTCTCGCCGCAGCGCGAGCGGGACGCGGCCGCGGCCGGGCGGGAACGCGGAGGAGCGCGAGCCGCCGGTGCGGCTGGTGGGCCCACGGAAGCCGCCGGGCCGGGGCGAAACGCCGCCGGAGAGGGTCGCCGAGCGGAAACGTGTGGTCGCGGAGGAGGTGCCGTCGAGGCGCCGGTGCGGCTGGTTGACCCGCGGAGGCCACCTGGGCCGGGGCCAAACGCCGCCAACGAGGGTGGCGGAGGAGGTGGTCGAGCCGCCGGTGCGGCTGGTGGACCCACGGGGGACACGGAGGCAGCCAAGCCGCGGCGAAACGCCGCCGAGGAAGGTCGCCGAGGTGAGACGAGCGGTGGCGGAGGAAGAAGAGGAAGAGGAGACGCCGCTGCAGCTGCTGGCGCGCGCGGGCGGAGCTTCGAGCGCGACGAGGCACGAGGAAGCGCCGCGGGAGGTGGAGGAGGCGGCGCGCCGCCGCCGGAGTAAGGCCGTCGAGCCGGCGGTCGAGGCGGGACGGCGGCGTAAAGGCCTTTGCGGCCGAGGATGACGAGGTGGAGAGCGTTGACCGATTGAGCAGCCGTGGGAGCGAGGACGGCGGGGAGGAAACGGCGCCGGCGTTCTTGCCCAAGCCGTTGGCGGCCGTGGTCACCGGTGCCCGGAGCAGGAGCAACTCGCCGGCGATAAGTAATGTCAAAGATTATAATGTGCTAATATAGTTCGTTTCAACGATAAATAATCTAATCTTATAACCAAGAATAAGCAAGACATAGATTAAAACTCTTCTGCTGTTCCTAGGCTCTGTCATTTGATACTCTGCTTGTAACGAAGCGAGCAGAGTGAAGATCTTTCATTACAAAATGTGATTCCTATTTTTCATCCCCCTACGATTTTAGTTAGCATTTCAGGGAGTAATGTAGTTATTGGAAATGTGATTCCTATTTTTCATCCCCCTACGATTTTAGTTAACGATAAAAGAAAGTATAGTAAAAATCCTTGATTCTTGGCGTTCTGCATTTGATTGATGTTCTTTGTTGATACAAAATTTTCGTCCTACTGTTGCACTTGATGTTTCATGTTGACACAGTTTTTTCATAGTGAAGTATGAAGGGAAAAATGAGTATGCAATATCCAGACAACCACTCCTTTTATGTTCCTTCTTAAAAGATTCTTAGGAAACTAACAAGCATGTTATGTTGTATTAAAGTAGTGATGTTTTCAGTTCTATCAATGGTGCGCCTTATTTCCTTTGTCCTTGTTCACCTAGTTAGGTCGGAATGGTGTGGACTCAAGTGCAGCAAATCGACCACCATCAACCGGAAGGTCAACCTTTGCACCACCAGTTGGAGCTAGCGTGAGGCCTCTACAAGTGGAAATTCCAAATGGAACTCCTAGGGATAGAAGGTGAACTAACTGGTTATCTTGCCACATATCATTGAAGTGTCACTCTGTTCTGAGTTTGCTGCCTATGTTGGCCGGACACTGTTTCTTTTACAATGGACTAGTTTATTCTACCATGCATATTTGACACTATAGCTCCTCTTGTGCCAAATTGGTAGTTCATTTTCATACATTTTGTAACATATTTATCAAATGTTTTCTTGACTTTTTTGCAGTTTCTGGTTGAATGGTAATCTTGTATACTATTCAATTCAATGTCTAATTTTTTTCATTGAAACCCCCTTGCAACTCAAATAGGTTTTACCTAGAGCATATTATGTTTTTTTTGTCACCATGTTATTCTTATTTGCAGACTCAAGTGTTTTTCATATTATAGATCTCCAAGAAAGTTCGAATCATTTGATCGGTTTAATCAGAATTAACTTGTTCTGTAATGTTGAGAGTAGAATAGATATTTTTCCCTGTCATGAGAAATTGATTCAACATCTTTTCACAACGTATTTTTTGCTGAACAAATTTGGTCCAATTTTAGTAGCACCAAGATTGCTGGGATTAAAGTTTTATATTGCAATATGCTGTAGGGCTGTCTACCCAGATCCAACTTATGCTCAATCCGCAAGGTCACGTGACTCACATGACAGTTCCACAGTAACAGAAGAGGTTTGTCCAATTGTCCTAAAGTTTAACAATCAACTTTTACATTCGTTATTTGTTCAGAGGCATTTATGATGAACATTAGTGAATTCGCAGAATGCGTTCATCAATAATATTGAAGTAACCTTAATTGAAGAATTCTGAATGATGATGCTTCTTTTTTTCCAGCTTGAAATGCTAAAAGACGAGAATGTAAATCTTTTGGAGAAGGTGTGTCATGATCTTCCATGAATTCTAATGAATTTCGTGAACATGGGAAATGGTTTTTTCATCTCATTTATAACTTGTATTAATACTCTGTTTTCAATACTCAGCTTGGACTAGCAGAAGAGAAACTTAGGCAATCTGAAGCCCGGACAAGGGAACTCGAGAAACAGGTATCTTGGAATCATTTCACTAAGTTACTATTATCAGCTAGTACAGTGACATATTTTGATATAGTCATCGATACCTTTGATTTTCATGTATTGATCCCCCCCCCCCCCCCCCCCCCCCCCACCCTATTCTCCTTTAGTTATGTAGCACCTTTCAGAGATCTGAGATTGTTTTAAGGAGTTTGAAGAATTTATCATCATGCATCCAGGAACTGCCTCCCCCCCCTTCTTGAACACGCAGGAGAGCAAGCTGTGTGCCATGTCATTTAAGAAGTAGTATCATTGAACGGTTCAATAAAAATACAGCCAATGTTCTTAGATTCAGAAGTTTATTATTATTTGGTGGCATAATCAAAATGGCATATTTTCTTCTCACAAATGTATTATACATGAGAACTGTTTATTTCTTTAAACTAATGCCTGCTTATCAGCATTTTCTTTTCTAATGGATCGATTTGGATAATAAGAAATAACACGACCAACATGGTTTGATTATTTACTTTGGGCGAGCACACATCATATGCAACTAATATTTGTTGTGTTTAATATGTTAAGGTAGCAAATCTTGGTGATGGATTATCTATGGAAGTTAAGCTTATGAAAAGGTATTCATATATTCATTTCAGATCTCTTGTAAACTGATTTTTCTGTCACATATCGATGATTTCAACTTGTCGATGCAGGAGGGAGGAGATGCTCGTAAGAAAGGAGGTATATATTGAGTTTGAGATGTTTATGTGATTCTGTCAACAAAAACCACTTGGATTACCTGGAAAAGAGTCAGTGGATTGTTGTCGAGTAAATTCTTTTCCGTTCTGAAAGATGTTAAATGATGCACTAGGATTTCTTCATTCATTATATGATCTGACCACATAATGTGCTGTTTGATCAGATTATTGGAACAGTATTTTCAACTCTAGGTAGTTTATCTACCTGCTAGGTGCTACCATGTTACTTAAGGACCTGATACTGATGCTTATGTTTTTTCTGAAATAAAAACAGCAAGAAATAAGAAAAGCTCTTATATCCAAGAATGGTAGAAACGAGGAACTGACTACTCTTCAACAACAGCTACAGGTAAGGTGTTAACTTATGCTCTACAATAAGATACATTACTGGCTCAATACCAGTGTTCAGGATTTTTGTTTTGTATTCTAGGCTTCAAGAGAAGAGACAACAGCTGCTGTAAAGAAACTCAAAGAAGCGGAATCCGAAACAAAAGATTTGCGTACAATGACACGAAGGATGGTCTTAAGCAAAGAAGAAATGGTTGGTTTCGTTTTCCTTTATACTCGAAAAATGCAATCAAACATTTGATGCCAATTTGCTCGTTGATGTGCTGATTTCAAATGTATGTTAATTGAACAGGAAGAAGTTGTCATGAAAAGGTGTTGGCTTGCTCGCTATTGGGGCTTGGCTGTTCAACATGGTAATTCAAAAGATCGGGGAATTTTGTTTCTTGTGACGAATTCCTAAAAACTGAACACAGGATTTATTTATTAAATCAGTCATCCGAAAAATACTAGTCATTAATGGATTTTGTAATGAAAATGCTCTATTTACTTGCTTTTGAAACTTCCATCTGAAAGCAGTAACCCGAGCCCTCATTTTTTGTAACTTTACCAATTTTCTCTAGTAATTAAGTGATTTTCAAAATTTGCAGGCATCTATCCAGATATCTCTATGTCAAAACATGAGTACTGGTCTTCGCTTGCACCTCTTCCGTTTGAATATGTAACATCTGCTGGACAGAGGGCTAAGAATGGACCTGATCATACTGGCAAGTTATCGACCATTTTACTGCTCAAAATAAATATCTTAAATAAGTAAATGATCCCTATAGTCTTGTGAAACAGGGAGTAATGGTCTGGAAGAAGCAGACAAGCTTGTTCATGATCTGACTGTTACAGCGGGGGAGGGCAATGTAGAAACTATGCTTTCGGTTGACAAAGGACTTCAAGAACTAGCTTTCCTGAAGGTGCTTATCTTTTAACCTGGCTTTTATTCACATAGATTTTGGATAAACAAAGTCCACAGAAGGTACCGGCACTCAGGTAGCCTGGTGCTAAAAAACCCTTTTGTCTTCCTTGCTGTCCCTCTTTTGACACTCCTAATTACTTTTGGAGGTTGAGGATGCGGTTCTTTTTGCTCTTGCCCAACATCGTCGTTCTAATGTGAATGAACCAGCAGATCCAGGTCTTTTCCTGTTTTCTTGCTGATAATATATCCAGAAAATTTCGCAAATTATTACTGAGGATATTATGTAATTAAGCATTGACGAAAAATTGTTGTTCTGTTTTTACCATGTGCAGATATTAAATCATCTGGTGACGAAAAATTCACTGAAGCATTTGGTACAGTTTTCGATTTACTTTCTGTTACATTTATTTGAATCTAGCTAATGGGACTGTTGTTCTTTCAGAACTAGTTGACAGCAGCATCGGCCTATGCTATATTTGTTCTGTTGCAAATTCCTGATCATCACTGAATCTTGTTCTGCAGATCTAAGCAAGGAGGAAGAAGAAGATGTGCTGTTCAAACAGGTACTTCCCTAATATTTCCCTTTTCTCTGAGGCTAGGGCATGGATAAGGGAGTCGATTGATTCTGTGCCAATTTGCAACCAAAATTTGTATTATCGTGTACAGTTAGTTCTGCCTGTGTGCCAGATGTCTGGTACTATGTTTGTTTATCGTCTACATGTATGTAGCAAAGTTTTCAGAGGTGAAATTGTTGAATGGCAATCTTGTAATGTTATTTCACTACATGGATGACCCTTATCCACGTTGGTAGGACAGTAAACTGAAGCACCATGTATCTTTATTTCAATCAGTTCTATCCAACAGGGGAAAAAACCAACTGCAATCAATCATATGTAACATATTTTTTTAGTAAATTATTTTTTACTTGTGTTTGTTTCTATTTACTAGCATAGCTTTTGGGTACTGCATACCACAAACTAGATTATTAGGCAGATGTTCATAGCGTTCTCTTCAGTTGTTGCCTATCATTTTTCATCGTATATGCCTCTGCAAATGACCCTTATCTTTGGTCCCACTCAGGCTTGGCTCATCTACTTCTGGAGAAGGGCTAAAACCCAGAATGTGGAGGAAGATATTGCCGATGAACGACTAGAGATGTGGATCGATCGACATGGGCAGCAACCAACTTCACATGACGCTGTAGATGGTATGTCCTTGTAAATAGCTCCTATGTTTTAATTATTGTTCTCCTTTTGCTGACAAAATGTTTCATATCATGTTGTCATTATCAAACTGTTTTTGGTATCATCTCTTTTAATGTGGACCTGCAAAGATAAGGAAGAACACTTTTGACATTAGTTCACTCTTAGGCTTCAGTCTGCTATCATGTTGCAAATTTCAGATGATAAGTCGCAGTGCAAAACTCATTGATCATGATCGATCAATAAACAATTTTTTGTGCTTGCATTTTGGGTTTTTCCTACTCATAATATACATTTTCTGCAGTCGAGCAAGGCATACATGAGCTGAGGAAGTTGGGGATCGAGCAGCTGTTATGGGAACTTTCGCGCCAGGAGGTGAACCTTGAGAAAGGGGAGGAGACAAACATCACCAAAGGCGATCGGTCAGATGGTGAGGATCTCACCTAGCTGCCTCCACAAACAGAGACCGTCACTCAAATCTGCTTCAGCCATTCATATGTATCATACAGCGACTGTAGGACAACACAAAGATGTTTCTGTTTTTGTTTTGCAGTTTTGATACAAAGTGTTCATTGAATTTTTTTTTCTCTTCCGTGTACATAACTTGCACCCCACTGTGTTACTAAAAGCAGCTTGAAGGGTGCTGATTTAATATAAACCTAGTGATGTACTTTCCCTGGGCCTAACAAATTAAAGTTGATGCAATCAATCAGTGCCTAGAATGTCATCGCATCTGCGGTAACTGTTTGTGAGTTAGTCTAAAGTTTCCTTTTCGGTCATTCCAGCCGCATCAGCAGTAAGCTAAGCTGAGGCTAAACCCCTTTTAACTGAACAAGCTTGTGACAGGCAGGGAGGCTAAGCCCCTTTTACTGAACTAGCTTGTGACCGCTCACTGGAATGGCTACTTGTGTAGGCATCTGGTACCAGTAATGCACGGCGTGATGTCTCGCTTTCGGCTGGAAATACGTTTATTCCCATCCTTGTCATGTTCTAACAAATTGATGTTTTGTCCGATAGTATATACTTTCTTAGTATATTGGGTGTTCGTTTCTTTGGCTAAAATTTTAGCTATTTTGAATATTGTCATTTAAGAGTACTAAATAAAGTCTAATTACAAAACTAATTGCAGAATCTTGTACTACTTCGCGAGACGAATCTAATAAGGGTAATTAAAGCATGATTAGAAGATGGTTACTGTAGCATTACTGTAGCAAAACATTGATTCATTAGGCTCGTTAGATTCGTCTCGTAAATTAGCACCCATTCATAAAATAATTTTGTAATTAGACTTTATTTAATACTTCTAAATGGCAATATTCTCTTTGATGTGACAGTGCTAAAATTTTAGCCAAAAGAAACAAACAGAGCCATAGATTCTGAAACTTGGATCAGCGTTACTAATCCATGTCTTGATGCCGAGTTAACGCATGTTTCCTTTTGGAATGTGGCATTCTTTTATATGCTTCCTTTTGGATCAGCATTCCTACCATCCATATTTTGTTTATGTTTGAGGTAGCATGAATCCATAATTGAACAATCTGCTGTTGCTGTGAGCCTGCGTGGGAAGGTGGATGGTGATGATTAGCAGTGGTCGTCAGGACCACACGATCCCCATCCGAAGGTCTCGAGGTGCTCTCCTCTGCGATGGGTGCTCACTCGTATGTGGCGTGGCGAATCAGAAATAACAACAATTGTTTTTTTTCTTTCAGTTGTTTAATTCCGAGTGAGCTTGAAAGCAGAGGTAGTATGTCTCGTGACTCGTGAGAGCTGCCACACGGACACGTGGGACCGGACGTGCTGGCAACGACGGCCCACAGGCACTGGCTCCCGTTTTGCTGCGCTGCACACCGTACGTACGTACGTACGTGCTGGCTGTTATACGGCACAGGGGAGAAAGTTGCGGCGTGCCTCACTGAATTTCTGTACAGCGGCAAGGCGAGTGACGTGGCAAAGAGTGATGATGACTCGCACTTGCCCGGGGAGGAGAGGACCACGAGATCTCGATCCAATGGCGGTGAGCGCGCCCTCCGAGGCCGCCCAGCCCCACGGGACTCTCACGTGATGCACCAGCATGGTAACTTGACTTGGTCCATTGCGCCGTTGCTCTTGTATTTTAACGCTACCACGTTCTTTTTAAACTGCAAGTCTGATGCATGCCGAAGAAAATTGTAAATCGAAGCCAAATACTGGATTAGATTGCAGGGTTTTTGTTCTTGGGTTGCAGGCAGGAACAAAATTACGATATCCTGGCAAAGAAAACAAGAAAAAGAATTATGACAACTCTTTGTTTTTAGGGAAAACTGTATTATCATGCATGATAAGTGATAACTACTCTGCCTCTCTCACATCACATGCAGTAGTAGTAGTGCACCTCCCAAAAGCCTTGGAAAAGCTGGCCGCTGCAAACTCTCACACACACGCCTAAGATTCAGCAGCGCACTTAGTACGTGAGTACACACAGTGCACTACCGGCGGCGGTCCACGCAAGGGAACAAGGAGATGGAGATCGTGGCTGGATAAAAAAGCAAGCGGGGTTTAAGCCTGCACGCAGGCTGCAGCGGCGAATCATGACGGCCACCAAAAAGGGTGCTGCCGATACACGGTGGTCACCACCACGTTGGTTTGTCTCGTGCAAAGAATATGACAAAGTCTCAATTCTCAAGGATATACCCAGCCGCCGTACGTCTTCCTCCTACATTTTTTTTTTCTCAAAATTGTTTTCACCTGTCGTAACGCCGTTTATGTGTGACTACTATGGGGTTTCCCCGTTGAATGAGCAGACCATTTCTACTACTAACTGTTGTATATTTCCCGCGACCTGTTTATTGGTCAGCAATGTTTAATTTGATCATTAGTGAAACTGAAAATTCACACACACACACACACACACACACACACACACACACACACACACACACACACACACACACACACACACACACACACAAAATAGACTTCATCAGTCCGTGCATGAAAAAGGAGTCACCGTGACATAATTTGCACCTAGCTATCATGTACATGTGGAAGCTTATGCTCTAGTAGTAGTCCTTGAAGACAAGGATGCCCCACGGTTGAGGCCACCGAGCAAACCAGAACAAATGGGCAAGCACGCCAATGCCCGCAGGCTTTTTTATCGGGAGGGCCTCCGCTCCTCAGGCAGGAATGATTGCCAGCCTGACAAAATAATCACATGGGGAGGCAAAAAGGTTCATGGATACGCACAAATTTCTTTTCGGCCCAAGCGCTCACCAGAGCCCACCACCATTGTGTCTTGCTACTTTTTCACACTGAAGCTATCCATTTTATTTATTTTGAAAGTAAGAAAACAACAGTCGAGCTAGCCAGGGCTGGAATATGGGAGGGAACAAACAAGCTCAATAGCCCGATTTTCGTGAATGACAGGGGAAAAATTCTAGAATTGTTAGAAATATCCAACACAAATTAATGGTATTTTCTTGTAATCTGAAAAACAAGATGAGGGAGTTTGCCTTGATGTAAAAAGGGCGTGGATCCAATAGTAAAAAGTAGCTTCCATTGACCATTTAGATAGTGTGAACGAATCATCGAAGGGTATAACCATATAGACTGTAGGAATATTATAAGTCGAGTTTAACAAGTACAAAAAGATCTGCTTAATTTAGTACGGTTAAAATCTCAATCACAACTCAACGCCCTTCATCTTAGGCTTTGCAATAGCGCATAGCTCAGGTAAGAACTAATCTACTGGATGTAGATATGGATTGCACAATGCAAAGCTACCAATCCTTGTGTTTTCATAGCCATGAGACCTTTATTTTAGGTGCAATAAATTAGTAAGTAGCAACCTGGGAGAAGCTAGAGACGTAGATACCATGTTAATTGGGCAAATGGGGAACAAATTGACTATCAATGTCAATCAGGTCGCTGATGGCTTCATTCATGTAAAAGTTATCCATTGCACTTACTATGCAGGGAGATTAATTTGTATCATATGGCTGGAAATGTAAATGCTTTTTATATAAGGTAAAAAATGCACAAGTTTTATCCCTTATTAACTGATTGTGGTCCTGTTTAAAGTAACAATTTTCCAAAATAATAGCATCAGTAATGTTTATCGTACGCTTAAAAATATTTCCACTTTTCTAAAAAAAGGGTTCATATTCCGATGCAAAAAAATTACAGTTTTTTTTAAATAACAGGTGATGAACACTAGTGTTATTCACAATCCTTTCCAAGCCAATTGTAACACCGAAACTGAAAGCGCTATGGAGTTGCATACTTGGCCATGATTTTATCTCATTTAATTTCTTTATTACTTTTAAAAGTAAAACCTCAAAAAAAAATTGCGAAGAAGTAAAACCTTAATTCATAAGAAGAACTTTGAGATTTAAAATTTTCTCTCAATCGCAAGGAGTAAAACTCACTCAAGCTAGAGCCCACTAAAATTCAGAAATTTGAACCTAACCTTTTACAGCATGAAACACTATGAATGTACCTGTCGCCAAAGCTACATGTAGAAGAATTAAAGCCTCCGCTGCACCTTTTTACCTTCTGAAGCAAAGTGAAATACAGAGGGACAGACAGTGCATCTTTTTACCCCGCATGAAAGTGAATCCCACTCGACTGTATCATACTACTAGTACATGCACACAGGTACGGTGAAACCGTGAAAAAAGAAAGGGGGGGGACAAAGAGAACAAAGATGGGGCGGCTGCAGGACATGCAGGAAAAGGCCAGCCGCCATGTTCTACAGCATACGCACTTTGGTCGCATGGTTTATCGATCGCTACACGCAAAGAAGGGACGAGACGGTGCACTGGAGGGAAAGCCTCCAACCTGCACTGCGACAAACAAGTAATGGGGGCAACTAGACTAATTATCCGTTCAGCACTGTAAAAGAAAGGAATTAGTACTCTTAATAGATGTGCATGCCCACTGAAATTTGGATATTTTACATGTGACACTGGAATGAACATGAAAAGCAAGTGTCCTGTAATGTTATTTTAGTTCGTACTCTATGTGGGATTTTACTATTTTAGTATGACAGTCTTGACAGTATGGCAATTCTAACGTTATGTACGAATCACATTGATGTTTTATTACACGATAATGACGGACATTAAATTATTTGGCTTACACGTTGTTGTACCACCTAGCACAAGGACAAAAGAAACATAACCTAGAAAGCACGTATATGCTACTGTTTGGTGCCATGTTGTATCCTCTCATCTACAGCAGTAATTATAAGCATAGCCGTAGCGTACGTACATATACGTGGGACCGACAGGCACTAGACGTTCGAGTAGATTGGACATGATATCTTTAGGAAAGCTCATTTACAAGAAACGTTAGCAAAAGAGACAGAAGTGAAAAAGAGGAAGAAAAAAGGTGTTATCAACATGATAGATCGAATGTACTGAAACATTTCCTGTCCAGTACACCTCGTCCTTCGACATCATTGTTACAAAGAATTTGATTTTTGTTGGAAAAAAAGACACAGCCGGCTATTTTTTAGATCTGCAGTTCCTCTGTATATATATCATCAAAATGTTTGCATTTCCAAGACACAAATAATGATGGTAGATCATCACTCCATCTCGTAGACGTTGAGGAGGAAAGTATTTGCGTGCGTAGCGGGTTGCCAGGAGTTACTGCTGAGACTCATGTGTCGTGTTACCTTGTGTTTGTCTTTCTTTGGAGAGGTTGAGTGTTTGTTGTTTCTTCGGTTTTAAGGTCCCCAAACTAGCCAGCTGCTTCTGCCATCATCAGACTGCATGGGTGCCGTTTGAATGTTCGCATTTTGTTTTCAAACTGCACATCTAAGACATGATAGTCCCTACGTTTCAATATATACTCTGGTTCTCTAAAAAACATGAGTACTCTGCAATAATCAGTATTCGTGATCTGCCAAGACAAGAATCGGTTCAAATATGATATTAATTATTCTATGAAATATAACTATAATTTCGTACTATTTCATAGTATGTTGGCAAAGGCTCACATTTGGAAACTATATATTTTTTTTTGCGAAAAGGGAATTTCATTAATATTGAAGCATATTACAACCCCTGATTACAGTGACATCCCAATCAACACCTACTCCATTGATGAGAGACAAGAAACATTTGGAAACTATATGGTGGTGCCTGATGCCTTTTCTGGACAACATACAGTTGCATTAGCAAATGCTTTCTTTGTTCATAATTACCAAGTACTTAAAAATTAGTTCACTTACAAAAATATTGAGATTATTGGCCAATGATATTATTTCCTGATGCCTTTTCTAGACATTATTGTAATTAGAGTCAACTCCAGACTTGTGTAATTTATTTTTCTTGCTCAAGCTTTATTTTCCATTGGAAGGATTTGACTAGAAAAAAACAGAATTTTTCTCGAGGGTATGTTTGGACGCCGAAGAAAACTCTCTTAATTTTTTTTGTGGTGAACTTTAGATTTTGCCATGCGACTGTAATATATGATATAGCGTCTAAAATAGACCCAGGCCCAAGCCGAAATTTGGTTGAACAAAAGCCCAGATGGTTTTGAGCATAAATTAAGTGGAAACCGAGACCCATGCCCTATGATATCACTTGATAAATAACCAATATAATTAATAAATCCTTACCGTTCTCTCTCAAAAAAAAACCTAGACATAAGAAAAATCAGCTCTCTGCCTCTTTTGGGCTAGGGCTAGGGCTAGGCCCGAGCCCATTCAACTTGACATACTTCTACCCAGCGTGACTCTTGCGAGTGAGTCGGGCTGGGCCCATGGCCTGTCATGTCCAGACCGAACTTGGCCCTAAAGCTGAGCCAAAGCGTTGCGTGAAGGAGGTAGATGAAGAAGAAGGATAGCCCCAACGGACACAACAAGACATATGCAGAAGCTGCAGTCTGTTGCTGCAGAAGAATAGATGGCGACCTTACCCTGCTACCATCGCCCACCACAATAGCGACCAGAATTGACCTGCCGGATCGCGCAGAGCTCGATCAAATCGACCATCGATCGGACGGCTCCTCGACGACGATCATCATCAGACGGTACACCGCGCGCAGTCCATGGCCGATCGATCCTTTAACGATTAGCACCCCAAAAGGAAGGAAAAACATCTGATAAGGCTTCGCTTCATGCGCCCTCTCGTTGCAAACTCTGAGAGCGGCGCTCCGTCCATCGGACGTCCCGTCTCGCTCGACGGCATGCATGGACCTCCACGTCGGTTATGATGCGTGTGCCAGCCTAGTGGCCCCCACGCGGGCCCCGCATGACAGTCAGAACAGTAAGACGAGCCCACCAGCAGCGAGGCAGTGCAGAGCATGCTGCATGCATGCATGGTGTACGTACTCCTGATTTCTTTGTCTGGAGGCAAGCTTTTTTTTTTTCCCCTAAAAACATGTTGGTCGTTGACGCGTGACCGGTCGGAGAAGGGTCCCGGAGCCTGACGTACGTGTCGCGTCTCAGAGCCGTCAGATCAGGCGGCAGAGAGGGGCTCTGATTACATGGCGTGCCCGGCTGCGCGGCCGTCCGGAGATACGGCTCGTGTTGTTGTCTCTTCTAGCCGGGGGCTCTGGCCGATGCACATGAGTGTATGACACTTTTGTTAGTGCGGCTCTGCCCCGAGCGAGGCCTCGTTTTCTTCTCGATCGTTTTGAGATTTGCAATATTAGAGGTTGATTGCTAGAACCTCTAGTAGATTAATTAGGGGCTTTGGTGATTGTGCGCAGCTCAAAAGTTCCGACGACTTGCAGCTCAAGATGTACGTACAATCCAAACCTACAAAACCATCCCATCATCACAAGAGGCGCAAATAAAGTAACCCACATACACACAGTTGTTTATTACTAGCTAAGATTAGCCACATTATCCAATGCAGACTATGCGATGTGTGAGCAAACATCTGGGAACCATATGAGTCCACGGTTCTAATTGACGACAGATCCAGCATGTTAATTTGACAGCCAAGCAGGGAAAGATGACATGGTTATTTTGCTTCATTGAGATAGAGGTATTTCAAGCATTTTGCGGGTTAACTACTTGACCCTTTAGTAAATAAAGAGGCTTGGTGAATGTGTACGGCTCAAAGGTTGATGACTTTTTCATGAAGAGGGCATTATCCTGTTTAACATACATCCAAACATACAAACATTTGATAAAAAGAGGTAAAATAAAGTAATGCATAGTCGAACCCGATGACATGAATATTATCCTAGCTGCCCCTGTGATTTGTGCACAAACATCTGGGGACCATATGCGTGCACGGTTATAAATGACGACAGCTCCGGCATGTTAATTTGACAGCGAAGCGGAGGCAGACATGGTTAATTTGCTTCTTTTAAGGCGAGCTCGATATAGCTAGGGCCTGAACTCAACGTGGAATGTCTGCTTGCGAGGCCACCGATTCCATTCCACCACGCAACGCAATGCAAGGTCGTTTCCTACATGTACCTAACTCCTAGACATTCACGCATGCAAGCTTACTTTAATCACTTCGTGACCTCACATCAACGGCAGATCACGGGCAATAAGAAAGGTTGGTAGTAGATAATAGCCACATATATAGACCGTTATATTAAATACCTAAGTGCGCCCACATCAACAGTTTGATTTATCACCACTGTCAACCAAAGGGCCCTTTCCTGATCAATTGAGTGAGCACATTGCCATGATACAAGCGTATGGTAGTAATTAAACTCTCCATTTTTGTGCTTGATACAATATAATATGCGACAGATTTTGTAATGATAAATATATGCGAGAGATTTTCGGATCAACACAACAGTGTGACCGATGACCACTGTGCTGAGGTTTATGCGTTAGCCATTTGTCACGACTTCATCGCTCAATTCTCAATGAGGTTACAGGTAACGACAAGAGGCAGGATCGATGGCAGCCCACGCTCGCCGAGACCAATGCAAGATCTTCACCTGGGAAGAAGGAGAAAGAACTGCATGCGAAGTGGAATAAACAAATGCAAAAAGAATCCAGAGAATGATATCATCGACGAAGAGAATCTATCCGTGAACGCTGCGCGTGCCTGCATCATATTGTTGGCTTGCGCCGGTGCCCTCTTGTTCTCTAGCCTGTCTGCCTGCAGCTGCATCACCCGCGTATCACTCGTACGCGCGCGCGCGCGATCGCACACGAGCGCAGCGACGCAGGCAGGAAGACGTGCATGCGGACACAGGTGACAGCAGCAGCAGGTACGTGCGCATCACATACGCAGGTCACACACGTACTCATGGCCTCATGGGTGCAGGCTACCTAGCTATACTACACACCATTCGGTCAGTAGGAGCACGTACGTACAGTCGTCGTCGAGGCCTGCGCCGCGGACGTATACGTCCAAGAACGGTTGCAGTATCGATCGCAGACAGTACGTAGTCGATGGCTAGGGTACATACCAGGCCAAATTCTGATCTCTTCTGGCCGGAAAAAGCGTTCATTACATGAATCATGGCACACACGTACCAAGGAAGTCCATGCACGTATATACTGTCACGTTAGTACATGTTTTTGTCTCCGGCTGCTGCATGCATACAACAGTGATACAGACGTGCAGTGGCGATCGATGGCAACGCTACGCAGGAGTAGGGGTATGTGGAAAAAGGCAGGCTTGCGCGAAACAGGCTGACAAGATTCCCTTGTGCTGATGCGGCAGCCGTTTCATGTGCCGGTCTGGGCGTGCCCCGTACGTGCAGGACAAACGCATGGCCTGGACGGACGTGCTCTTCTGCAGCTAGGGATATGTCATCAGGGTGGTCTTGCTGGTCTGAGTTTTTTTAATAGTTTTACGCGAGTCTTCAAAAGGGCAGACGAGTCGACACCATGCCCGGTTCGTCTGGCCGGACGTGTACGCAGTACGCATCCTAGCCTAGGAGAGAGTCGTTGATGTTGTTTTCTTGTGTATTGTCGTCATTGTCTTTCGCCTTTCCTTTCGCTATATATATATATATATATATATATATATATATATATATATATATGTGATGATGACATAACCAAGAACTTTCTACGACCTAGCTACAACTTCGATATAATGGTCACAAAAATAATATATCGAAGGGAGTGTTTGGTTGAGTACAATGGATGTGAGTGTACCAAGTATGTTTCGTCGTCTCGTCGTTCTACACCGTTCTCACGTAGTACGTAGGAGTAAGTACGTGTGTGCGCGCACGTGACAAGTCTGTTTGTATGTGTCATCTCAGTTCTTGTATACCTAAATGTCTGCGCGTCACCAACAAAAGGACAAAGCCGACGAGGTGGCCGGCCAACGACCGATCGTCGTCGCCGCGGACAAGGCCGGCACTGCATATATCCACGCAACTGCACGCCACAGCCTTTTTTAACACAGGCGGGAAATTTTGTTCCCATGTCCGAGCGATCCGGTGGTGCAACGCCCAAGCGCATACTACTATATGCATGCAAGTGTAGTTGTTCCCATGTCCGAGCGATCCGGTGGTGCAACGCCCAAGCGCATACTACTATATGCATGCAAGTGTAGTTGTTTCCATGCCCGCCCGATCAGACGATCCACAAGCTCGTGACACGGATGTCAGCATGCCATGTGTGACAGAGCCAGCTGAGGAAGCATCGCGCGAGACCCGAGGTGATCAACGGCGCCCGTCTGCTCGATGACGATTCAAGAGAGAGAGAGAAGAAAAGGGACAGGATTGCCCAGTCATCCAAACTGATTTGTAAAAACAAGAGAGCAGAAACGATGTCACATGAGGTTAAACTGCCTCGATCGATCGGCCAGTCAGCACCGGTGAACGAGACCGTGCAAGAATCGGCATCTTTTTTTTTTTTTTTTTTTTTTGCCCCTTCACTACAGCCAACTGGACTGGAGTCTCTGGATAACTGCAAACATCGCATGGCTGAATGCGCCGGTGCCTCTGCTGGGTTTAGGTACGTGCGCGCGACGACGACTACTGATGAGCAGCGTCTTGGAATCCCGAGGAAAAGCGACGCGTGAGAGAGAGCTGCGCGTTTTCTTTCTTTCTCGGACGAAATTATTGGAGCCATTCCCGTATTGGCCGGCACGGCAAAGCATGAGGAGTGTAGCAGCAGTACAGTGTACACGCCTTGTACTGTTCCGTTTGCTGACCATGTAGTGGAATCGGGAGGAGCGGTGGGTTTGGCTTCATCAGGTGATGGTGAAATGTCTGTGGGGGAGAGGGAGAGGAACTGTTGGGAAAAGTGTGAGCATCCGTGGGAAAAGAGGAACCTCTTTCGAAGATTCACGTACGAGTAATCTTTTAGATGGTTTGTTTGGGAAGGATTTTGTTTTCTCCATGGCTTGAGACAGTTGACCTTTTAATTTATATCAGGGTTTTTCCTTTTTGGCCCACGCCTATCTGACCAATTCAAGGGTGAACCAATTTTCGGCGCAGGATTCTGTGGCCAAACGTTTTGGTCAGCGTCAGCGTGTAAACAAAAGCTTTAGCTCAGCGCGTGGGCTGCCAAACCACGACAGTAGCCTAAGCGTGTGTTTGGATGATGGGCGAGGGCTGGATGGTGTCTGGCGGCCCAGTTTTTGAGGATGTTTGGATGATGGGCGAGGATGGTTCGGGCCGCCACCGAAGCGAATATTCGGTCCAGATCCTGGATGAGGCTGCCCGGGAAAATTGGCCGGACGGGGCGGCCCGCGTCGCTGGCCGCTACTCGCCTCACCCCCATCGCACCCTTCCTCGTTCGTTCACCACCACCAGACGCGCCTGTCCTTGTTTCTCTCTCTCTCGCTCGCAGCCATGGAGGCGATAGCGCCCCTGTAGATCCGCCCGGACCCTGACCTTCGGCTCAAATCGACGAGCTCCACCTGGACGGCGCCCCCAACGTCGACCCTCAGCCCCGAGCGCCATCCCCAACTCCGCCCCCGCGCACGGCTCATCGACCCCCTGCCCGGCGCCCTTCAATCGGCGGTGAACTGCACATCCAAGGTAAGCTTTTGCTCACTCTCTAATCTTTCAATAGTTTTGCTTTGAAATCCCGAGTGGATCTGATTTGTGCACTGTAAATCCTTAGGGTTCTTGTAGATTTGGGAAACTGAAATTGTGAGTGTAAAATGAGAAGAAGTGTTGATTGTTTAATTGTTATGTGTGCTTGTAGATGGACCAGAGGACCAAGCTTTTGATTTATGTTGGTGCAGCACAAATATTACTTCAAATGATGGCCATGATTATTACTTCTAGAAAGAGGAAAAGGGCTGTTAGGGAACCAATTAGCTATGGACCAATGGATGAGAGGGATAGGATTAGAATTGAGTACTTGAACAGCAAAATATGGAGGAATGATACAACTTGCGTGAACATGCTTAGACTTACAAAACCTGCATTTTTTCGTTTTTGTCAAGTTTTTAAGGATCGTGGTTTGCTTCAAGACACCATTCATATGTGTGTGGAGCAGCAAGTGGCTATGTTTTTGAACACTGTTGGACACAACCTTAGGAATAGGTTAGTTGGGACTAATTTTGATAGATCAGGTGAGACGGTTAGTCGCTATTTTAATCGAGTCCTCCATGCCATTGGTGAGCTACGATCTGAATACATAAGGCCACCTTCACTTGAGACCCCAACAAAGATTGCAGGCAACCCAAGATATGATCCTTACTTCAAGGTGTGAGGCTTGGCTCTATCTTTTTTTTATTCCTTCAGATTTTAGGCATCTACCTAATATACAAATATGTCTATATCATAGGATTGTATTGGTGCCATTGACGGCACGTACATACGAGCATCAGTTCCTAAGGACATGGAGCCTTCTTTTCGTGGTAGGAAGTCCTATGCTACTCAAAATGTATTAGCATGTGTAGACTTTGAACTTCAGTTCACATATGTCTTGGCCGGATGGGAGGGAACAGCCCATGATGCTCTTGTTTTGCGAGATGCTTTAGAGCGTGAAAATGGCCTTCGTGTACCACAAGGTAATAGATCATTTCTGTAGTATAATTTGACCATGATATTAATTCCACACTTAGTTAACGATAGTCACTTTTCACTCATGCTAGGTAAATTTTTATTAGCTGATGCTGGATATGGAGCCAAGCCTGGATTTTTACCCCCTTTTCGTGGTGTGAGGTACCACTTGAATGAGTGGGGGAACAATCCTGTTCAAAATGAGAAGGAGTTGTTCAACCTTAGACACTCATCTCTCCGTGTGCAAGTAGAACGTGCATTTGGGTCACTCAAGAGGAGGTTCAAAGTGCTAGATGATGCGAAGCCATTCTTTCCTTATCCAACTCAAGTAGATATTGTGGTTGCTTGCTGCATTATTCATAATTGGGTCATAAGGGATGGGCTGGATGAGCTAATCATACCTGAAGATAACAATTGGGCTCCTCTTCAGCACGCTTCATCCTCAAGCGGTCAAGCAAGTGAACATGCCTTTATGGTTAATTTCAGACAAGATATTGCTGATCAAATGTGGGCAGATCGTCAAAATCACTATGGAAATTAAATTAGTGTTTGCTGGTTCATGTATTTTATTGTGTGAACATGTGTTATTGATCTCGATATGTAATTTGCATTCGTAATTGACACTTAATATGTACTTATGGACATGTACCTTGCTGAGTTGTTTATTCTCTAATAAATAGTTACTGAATTTGCTGCAAATATATGTATGTTGTACCCATATTTTTGTAGGAAATGGATGCAAGTGATCAGCAAATGGGAAAAGCTGAAGGCAGTGGGCAATTAGTTTGGACAGCTTCAATGTCTTCCTACATGTTGGCCCACTTGACCGGTTTGGTGGCTAATGGCATTAAAACTTCTTCAGGCTTTAAGAAAGTGCATCACAACTCTTGTGCTAGGGCTATCAATGAACACTTCAAGATGAGGATCACCGGAGATCAAATTGCTTACCATATTAGGACATGGAAGCGCAAATATCAAAGAATCTGTGGTCTAATGAAGATAAGTGGTGCTCTTTGGGATGAAGACACCTGCACAATTATGCTTGATCACGAGCACTACACAGGATATATCAAGGTATGGGTATTTGCATTTTTTATATTTTTGGTTACTGAAATCTGCACCCCTTTTGCCACTGAAATATGCACCTTTCTTTACCACTTCTTTTCATTGAAGGATCACAAAGCTGATGCTGAATATTTGAACAAGCCAATTGAGCACTACAATGACATGTTGACAATATTTGGCAATAGTTTGGCAACCGGAAAGTTTGCGAAAGGATCAAGTGAAGCTCTAGGTACACCTGAGAATGAAGGTGAATGTGAGGAAGTGGATGTTAGTGCTGCAGCTGCTATGCGCAAGGCTTGTGCTAATTAAGTGATGTACTCATATAATTAGATGACTATTTGAACTCCTAATTATGTGGCTGGTACTTATTTATTTGAGTGCTCTCTATTATATTTTCTTTGTGTTATACACAAATATTGATGTCACATGTTATAAGAGGGGTAAGCTCACCTTTGTATGAATTTGGTGACCACATCTAACTCAACCATGTCAACCCACCAACCAAACAAAAAACTTGGCCGCCCCAACCAACCTACCAAACAAAAAACTTGGCCGCCCCATCCACTCTAGATGTTTGGTAGGATGGATGAGGTCATCCCAAAAAAACTTGGCGGCCACGACCCATCCAACTTTGCCCTCCAACCAAACGCACCCTAAATGCATTGCCCATTGCGGTCAACGAACAAAAGTTGTGAACACAACAAGTTGGAAGAGCCAAACAACTCCATATCTATCCTCTAAGCCAAGAATGCCCCTGACTATATTGGACCGCAACCGTCCGAAGTTATGATATTGATGACAATTTTTCTTAAAAAGCCCCAACCAATTACCAAAAACTCTGCAGCTTGTGTTTTCCATTTTGGGGACAGATGGATAATTTTCGCAGGAAAGAATTCTCGTTCTAGTGTTTTTTAGAACATCGATCAAATTGTTTAATACAATGCCCTTCGGTTTTTAATCTCGGCAACAAATGGATAATTTCATCAGAAAATAATTCTCGTTCTAGTATTTTTTTTTCGGTTTGGTTGTTATTTATGGCTTGCCGCATTGTAGGAAATAGGTGTTTCATCAATCAACACTTCACATACAAAGGAGATTTATCTTCACTATAATAGCCGCAACCACCGTACCATGATACACATTAGTCATGATTCATCAATTCATATGTAGTAACCATGGTTGCTGGGGATCATGAACCTCGGTTAAGTTCAATTTTTTTTTTCTATTGATAAGAACGAATGATAGTAACATGTTTCTGTCATATATTTTGAATAGGACATACTTTTATAGTAAAATTGTGGACTCTTACAACAAAAAAAATCTACAGTATAATGTAAGACAAGAAATATTTGTATTGACCAATCTAATTCCAGACAACATATTCCACTGTCACTGAAAAATGTGGAGATCATGCTGAAGCTAATGTTGTTACTAACCATAACAATAATTACCCTTAGAATGATCTCCAGCAACGCGGGGGGGGGGGGGGGGGGGGGGGGGGGGACAGTATCGTTCAATCTATTTGCTACAATTTATCATCTTGCCTACAGGCTACAGTATAAAAAAAATGAAAAAACAAACAAACTCTAAAGTAGGAAGTATATCCTCCTTTAATTGCATGCATGGCTTCCAGAAGGGACGTGATTCTCATCCGGCTTTTCCCCAAAAGGCGCTATAACATGAGCACACTTAAAATCTACAAGCAACAATAAAAAAACCCTCTGCGCAATTCAAGCTTTGAGTACAGTTAACTCGAGGCCTGAGAGAAAGCTCGCAACAGAATGCATGTGGGCCGTACGGCAACACACGCTATTTCCTCAAAGACAGGGCATTAGCAGGTAGATGTATTCGTGCCATCTTTTTAGACCCTCCTGCTGCTGCCAACTTTTGTTTGCTTAGTTTTTGATTGTCCTAAAGCTAGGACCGGCAGGTTGTATTAACTCAATAATTGCATGGGGTTGCCTTGTTTATCCTTTATAGGAAAGCATGCAGTCCTGTCCCTCTATAACTAGCTTTAGTGTTCAGCTAGCAGATCCTCCTCAATCCTTACTTGCGGTACTCCAAGTACATACTGTATCTATGTCTCCACCAATAAGCTATGCCAGTTCCAGTCTTGGTTTGAAAATATGATGGATCTGCCAACCTTTGTAAACTACTACAACTTAACGCCCAAGTAGTCCCCCTTGCCTCAGAAGTTAATAAACGAAGTTAATGCCACTTCTTAACGCCCAATGGAATCAGTCAACAAAATAAATTTGTAGGTCCTGTATCTTTGGAAGACAAGGAGGATAATATTTTATTTCTCAACAAAAGGGGTTGAGAAAAAGAGAGGATAATCTGACCTGTAAATGGTATATCCTGGTTCAGTCACACTAACAGTGCACTCTGCTCCTTTATAGTAGTTCAGTGGACAAGTATGAATATGGAAAGGAGGTTCGGAATCTTGGAACATCTTGGTGTTTGCATCTGTAATAATACTGCTTTTCTCCTAAAGATTGTTCAGACAATGGGGCTGGGGTTTAGCGCTAAAAGCCCAGCTCTCTCCACCATCAATCAGTCAGTTCACACACACAGACACACACACTTGGAGAGAGAGAGAGAGAGAGAGAGAGAGAGAGAGAGAGAGAGAGAGAGAGAGAGGCTGGGTGGAGGACAAGACCCATGCAAGGAAACAAAGATGTGGAGGGCTAATATTCCAGACAGCAGCTTCGCGGCTCCCCTGAATGTCTCTCCTGGGTAAAAAACAGGCGCATGCGTCCATATGCAAACCGTAATTAGCGCGTGTTTCCATGTTTACTGCCCTAAGACCAGCACCAGGCATCACCTACGCGTAGTACGGTGCATGAATTTATTAATAACCGTGCCACTATTTCATTTGTTTTTGGGAATAATATTTTTCCTTGAACTGCACTGTACATGTTGAACGTGAAGCGCCACATGACTGCATGAGCACTCTCCATGTCGAAACCAGCGCCATGACATGGACAAAAAGCAGAACATGGTTGCTTCATCCCACGATTTAAGGCCAATCTTTCGGTGGCAGCTAGTACTGCCTCAAAATTTAATATAGATTGTTTCAATATATATGTTGCAGAAAGGCTTTGCAGCAGGGCAAGGGAGTGACACATTGCAAGTACCAACACACCTGCATTGGAAGCGGGCTAGAGACCATAACAGCCAAATTCTTTCTTTGTATCTTTTCAGGTGGAAAAAATATATAATTATATATGCTGCCACAATATTTATATTTTCTTGTGAAGGGGATAATGAAAATGCTTGGAGAAACAAACATATGGAAGGAACCAAAATTGTCACCTCGAGCTGTTGCTTGTGAGTCATGACACTGAGAGATGTGGGGAGCAGGGCCCACCGTTCCTGCACCGGGCAGCAGTATAAACAAAAAAAGCTTGACTGTGGAAGGCCTAGCTAAAAAGCCTACTTTCTGTAATGCAGCAAAGGCTTTTGCCCCCTTGGGTCCATCTTGTCCCTCTCTCCACTCTCGTGTCATGTGACCCACTAAACTATCCACCCATCTCTTGTTTATTTCTCCTATGCATTTTTCATAAAACATTTTGAATGCAGATTTAAATTTGATACTTGGACTTGCTTTGTTGTGCTTCTACCTAATGTTTTGTCAGTGTGTTGTTTGTCAAATTATGCACACATGCAGTGGCAGCATCTTACAGCCAATGCACTGACTATTTCTCACGGGAAACTTTGCTAGGAAGTCGTGCCTCACATGAATCACGGACAATGTGATCGATCAGCAATGCTAAACCTAATTTTCTAGAACTAATCCTAACGCCAGTTTCACAAGAAGCTTTAAGTACAAACTGAAGCCTGAAGATCGTCCTATACTTCCTGAACCTTGTCAACAACATTCATGAGTAGCAGTTGAAAGTTGAAGCTCCCAACCGACTTTAATTTCAGAAACAGTTAACAAATACAGATCCAGTCCTGATCCTGATAAGTGCATGCTTATTTAAATGAAGGACTGACAAACACACCAACAGTCCTAACAAAACGTACCTTTTATTCCCTTTTCCCCTGCTATATATCCCAGAGCCCCAAGCAGAGAGAGCTGCATCTCCCAGTGCCACTCTCTCCCACTCAAACCTTCACCTTTCGACATAGTTTTCTCCTCTCAAGGCAAAAGAGCTCACTTGACTCTTGTCCGGCAGTCCACACTCCTCACTCCTCTCTAATTCTCCTATCTCTCTCTCTCTCTCTCACTGCCTTGAAGGCGATGATGCCATCTCCAGTGTGCTTCGCCAAGCCATTGGCCCTGGCGCTGGCGCTGCAGCTGGTGCTCGTTGCAGCGGTGTGCCGTCTGGGTTCTTGCGACGGCGCCGGAGACAGGATCAGGAGGCTCCCCGGGCAGCCGGAGGTGAGCTTCGGGCAGTACTCCGGCTACATTGGTGTGGACGACAAGGGCAAGAGGGCTCTCTTCTACTACTTTGCAGAGGCAGAGGTTGAGCCTGCCACAAAGCCTCTTGTTCTCTGGCTCAATGGAGGTGAGTGAGTTCTTTGACTGAAATCTCGGTGCAGAGCTTGCTCGTTCGTTTTTGAGCTTGGATGGATGCAGTCTCTTGCTAGCATGTTCAAGTTGTCTGTTGATTTCCTGGTGTTTGTTATAGCTTGCTCATGTTTTAATTCAAGTTAACTGTTCCTCTGTTTCTTCCTGGTAATTTGCTATTTTGAGCATTTTCTCTAGTGAACCGGACTCACCACCAAAACCTTGCTCAAAGTGGTGTGCTGATTTTTGTTTGCTGAATTAGTGGCCTTTTCCTGTACCTTGATCCCAATTTTTGTCATCTACTCCTCCTTTCCTGCCTTTCTGAGATTCCTTTGGTTCTGTAGGGCCTGGCTGTTCATCCCTTGGCGTAGGGGCCTTCTCAGAGAACGGCCCCTTCCGGCCGAGCGGGCAGGTGCTGGTGAAGAATGAGTACAGCTGGAACAAAGGTGCGTGTGAGGCCATGAGTGCATCCTCTCTGCCTTTTCTTACTGCAGATACTTTGCATGCTGCTCGTTCCAATTTTCTTGACCCTTTTTGATGGCCCAAGAAAGTTGCACTTGTGGCTCTGTTATGTGTGGTGGTGTAACTAATGGTGTTTTGTGGCTGTGGATGAAAAATTATTTCAGAGGCCAATGTGATTTACCTGGAGACGCCGGCTGGAGTTGGGTACTCCTACTCTGCTGATGCTGCTTACTACCAGGGCGTGGATGACAAGATGACAGGTACTGAATTTTCCTACGAGGTTGATGCTATGTCTGTTTATACTTTTTTGTATATTGTTGACTTCTCTACCTCTGTTTCTTTGTAATACTGTGTCTCTGTTTCTGATTCTGTTCTGCTTGACTAGTTTTTACTGTTCATATATGCCAGACTGAAACCTTGCACATATGCCTTCCATGGAACAAAGAAGTACAGTAGTTATTTTTATTCTATAGGATCAGCACTTTTCTCTGTCTCTTTGATAAATTAGCATCAGAAAGTGCTAGTTTTCTAACTGAAGGAAAACATGACAAAGTATCATGTATGAGAAAGCATGCTCTGTTTTCTTTGGCTGATAGCAGTGCATGTCACTGGGAGTGATGATGAGGTTCTAACTTTTTGCTTGTTCACTGGATGATTGAAGCCATGGACAACATGGTGTTCCTGCAAAGGTGGCTCGAAAAGTTCCCACAGTACAAGGGCAGAGAGCTCTACATTGCCGGAGAAAGCTACGCAGGTATTATACGCCTTACACATATACAGCATCACTGGTTATTCTTTCTGCTGTACTAACTCATCGTCTCACTAATTTCCCAACATCTTTTTTGTTTTTGTTTTTGATTAATCAGGGCATTACATCCCACAGCTGGCCGAGGTCATGGTGGAGTTTAACAAGAAGGACAGGATCTTCAACCTCAAGGGCATCGCTGTAAGCTACCTGAATCCCGAACTGTTGTCTGCATCAAAGTTTTTGCAATCAGATTATTTCAGAGTAGCATTTTGACATGTAATTTGTCTCTGACAAATGTCACCATCATCATGGATCAGCTGGGCAACCCGGTGCTTGAGTTCGAGACGGACTTCAACTCCCGGGCCGAGTACTTCTGGTCGCACGGCCTCATCTCCGACGCCACGTACCGCGTCTTCACCTCCGTCTGCAACTACTCCCGCTACGTCTCCGAGTACTACGGCGGCGCGCTCTCCCCGCTCTGCGCGCGCGTGATGAACCAGGTCACACGCGAGACCAGCCGCTTCGTCGACAAGTACGACGTCACGCTCGACGTCTGCATCTCCTCCGTGCTCTCACAGTCCAAGATCCTCACGCCCCACGTCCACGTACGCCCATCATATCCCTCCTCCCCTTGCTCATCGGAATTTTCTTTGTTCATTTCTGAACGAACTCTGAAGAATGTTCAGAATTATTCAGTCTGTTTTCTCCTGTCTGAAATCTGTGTGTTTGATGCAAGCAGCAGCAGGTGGGGAAGAGCATCGACGTCTGCGTGGAGGACGAGACGGTGAGGTACCTGAACCGGAAGGACGTCCAGGCGGCGCTGCACGCGAGGCTCGTCGGCGTCGACAAGTGGGAGGTGTGCAGCAGGTGAATATGCTGCTGATGATGTTCCTTCGTATGCTGCTATAGCTGTTAGAATGTACTAGATGGATGAAGTTGCCGATGTTCGAATCGGACTAACTGAAGTTTCGGTTTTGCTACAGTGTTCTTGAGTATGAGCTCCTCAACATACAGATACCGACCATCAACGTTGTTGGATCGCTGGTCAAGTCGGGCATCCGGGTGCTGGTTTACAGGTAAGTAGAGATTGGGATTCAGTTCTTTTTTTTTTTTTGGTATGTTCCTTTTGAACTTTTCTTTGATCAATCATGAAGTTAAAGAATCTTCAGAGGGAAGACAAAACTGAATCTAAGTGCTAGATACTAAACAAAGTACACTTTTGGACCTTTGACAATGTACGAAAATGCATGAGCTTTGTATGTGCGACCCATGTACTTCTTTAACAATGACGGAAATGCTAGATACTAGACCAATGTACTTCTTTAACAATCTAGGAAACAAAAAGCCCAAGAATCTTGGTACTAACATATACATAACACCACTGGACTAGTGCTTGATGTGCATCACTTTACAACTGAATAAACTGAAAAAGGATGGCAAAAGCTAACTATGGACTTAGTACTTTGCTACCTCCAAATAATTAAATGTGATACTACATTTTGTACCTGAATGACTGAATCTTTTGTTTTATGGCGTCCTCTGAACTTTTTGGGAAACTAAAAGCTTAGTAAAGTAACATGCTACATTGTTCCCTGAAAAATTGCAGTGGCGATCAGGACTCGGTGATTCCTCTAACGGGGAGCAGGACGCTGGTGCAGAACTTGGCGCACAATATGGGCCTCAAGACCACCACGCCATATCGTGTTTGGTTTGAAGGGCAGCAGGTGACAGCGCAAACTGATCATCCAAAGTAGTTGCAAAATGAAGAATTTTATGTCATTTCATTACTGAATTCACAACCTACTTCTGCAGGTTGGAGGATGGACTCAGGTTTATGGTAGTGGCATGCTGTCCTTCGCAACCATCAGAGGGGCGTCCCACGAGGCGCCATTCTCGCAGCCAGAAAGGTCTCTTGTGCTCTTCAGAGCCTTCCTTGAAGGACAGCCTCTGCCTCAAACCTTCTCATGATGAATAGCTTCATCATTTGCAATGCAATGCAACTCTGATTCTCTGAAGCAATGCATTTGCTCTCAGTCGTTGTGCTCTGCTTCAGCAAGGGGGGTTTCTACTGTAACTGTAAGAATGTGTCTGATGTATTCCCCTCCTGCTGATGGCAGTTTGAAGCTGCGATAAGTGTGGCGTTCTTAAGATTTTGGTCCCTGTTTCATCTGTATCCGAGGCTTTGGCAAGTGTTTAAAGAAGCTGAAAGGATTGTCTCTCACTGTCTTTTTGTGTGCGTAGTGTGTTTTTGTATGTAAAATTTGCAACAACATAGAATATTATTGTAGATGTATTGTGAAAAAGAAAAGAAAGAACTCATAGCGGTGACATAATTACTGGATTCTGAAACAGCTGGAAAAAACCGAGCTGTTTCAATATACTTGGTTTTCGCAGAAAGATCAAAGAACAGCGATCTTTCAACATGAACACTGTTGCAGAAGTTTAGGAAATGGCAATGATGCATATGAGAGTCAGCACCATCAGAGTATGCAACCGATGGACGACACCAGGTGGCAACTGGAGGCAACTCCAGATAGCTACTGCTGGCACCATGAGAGCTCCCATCGATTCATGTTCCTTCCTAACATTACGTTCTTCGCCGCCAGAGTGCCATGACTGCCGTCCAGTGAGCATACCATCATCCATGGAAGGCAGGAAAGAAAAAGGGAGCCTGTAGATGGAGTGCCTGGACAATGATGGTCACGAGGTTTAGCAGAAAGATCCATGGATGATCATTCAGGAGTAAAGGAAACTTCAGCAGAGCTGACGAGCCGTGGATCATGATGATGATAAACGCCACCACGATCCAGGGACACCTGAGACAGTGGCGTTGGTGGCAACACAGCAACACCATGAGAGCTGGCTGATCATAGGCTACTTCTGTTCGGATCCTAGCTTGCTGTAAATTCCAGTATTTCTCCACTTTTAAAATAAATGATCTTGTAAAGTTACTTAAGGTGGATGAAATTTTATTTGTTCTATGACTTCTGCTCAGTTGTACTTTCACTGTCACGCCCGAATCAAATTTCGTGCGATTTTGATAAGCTAACATATGGAGCAAAGAACAGACCATGTCCCTGCTTGCTTAGGAATAGAAATGTACATACTAAAATAGGGGCACAAAGAAACATCATGCCCTGGTTGCTCTGTGTATCTTCAGGAAGCAGTTAGATTTCTTAGCCAAAAAAAGGTAAACATACTCTTCCATATTTTCTGAGAAGAGAAGCGTTGGTACAGTGTGAGAAGCGCTTGAGCTGAAAAATTGACGCCAAGTTCGATTTCCTTAGTAGTACCGCTATCTGAACTCTGTATTGCAATTTGTTTTTTTCGAGTACTCTGTATTGCAACAGTTAGTTTGGAGCTGGAACAAAGGTTCCTTTTGTTTTAAAACTGGACAAATCAATTTAGATGTGGTGTTTTTGTTTTTGTTTTCAGGAATCGGATGGTGCTAAAAAAGGATCATCTGAAAAATTCTATTTCCTTGAATCATGTTGCAGGATCAAAGCATCAGCCTCCCGCAACCAAAGACTGGGTGTGTTTGGTTGGGTTTTTTTTGGCTTTGGCTTTCTAAAAAAGCCAAAAGCCCAACCAAACGGGTTGGCTGTCAAAAAAAGTCACAGGCAAAAGCAGCTTTTGTCTAGTTCATTTCTGAAAGCAGGTAGGAAGGTGCTTTTTTGGACTTTGGCTTTCACAAGTATGAAGAAATTACCCATATACATGTATACATACATACATACATACATACATACATATGTACACATATACATATGAATATTTATAATATTTATATATACATAAAATATTTATAATATTAACATATATATGTGTATGTACATATAGTATTTGTAAAACATACATATACATTTACATATGTAGGTATAAATATTATATAAAAATGTACATATTTATTTATAATATTTATATAGACATAAAATATTTATAATATATACATATATATATGTATATGTACATATAATATTTATAAAACATACATATACATTATGTATGTATATATAAATATTATATACAAGTGTACATTTATATACATATGAATATGTTATATATGTGTGTATATACATACGTATATATGACATGTAGTCAGTTTCCAAAAAGCCACAGCTGTTTCACCAAACGGCTTTTAACTTTCTCACAGCTTAAATCCCACAGCAGCTTTTTTCATAGCTCACAGCCCACAGTAGCTTTTTTGACAGCCACAGCCCAACCAAACACACCCTGAAAACGCAACGGGGTGCAAGTGCAAACCATCAATCTTTTTCGTTTAAAACGAGTTTAGCTGTGCGGCTTTTCTTTTTGATAAGTACTTTATACAATGAAAAGGTGATTTTTCTCTCAAAGGAAAATATAAACCGTATTGTGAACGTCCGTTTTACACGATGATATGTGCTTAAATAAAACGGAAACTTCGATTTTTTTAAAATTTTTGGGCACGCCAGTTTTTTTGCTGTCGGTGGGCATGCTTACCACGAGGCTGGGCTCCGCAGCTTATTATTGGGCCGGTCCACTGCAAGATGTGGCCCATCTCCTCCGCGCTCGCTTTTATTCTCGCCGTCCCCGTCGTCGCTGGCCTCCACTGCAAGATACGGCCCATCTTCTCCGCCCTCTCATTGCGCCGTCCACATTCGTCACCGTCTCCTCCTCCCACCGCGACCCGTCCCCTCCACCTCGCCGGCGAGCCGACCAGCCCCGCCGACCACCCGCCGCGCTCCCTCCGCTAGGAGCCGTCGCCGACAATTCCGATCGGAACGAGTAGGCGCGCCGCTCCTAGTCCTACTCGCCTGCTCCCTGCCGCCGCCGCCCCAATCGGATTCCACCTACCGCCTCGTGAAGGTCCAACACATCTCCTCCCCTCCTGCCTGCGGTTATCCTCGTCCTTGCCTCCGCAACGGCATTGCCGCTGAACCTCATTTCAGCCACTGCGCACACTCAAGCGCAGCCGAAGCTGTTCCGACAGGCGCAATGCGCCGTTGCAGCAGCGTACAACACCAGTGTGCGCAGGGGCTTACAACGGGTTCAGTGACGATGACATTGGGCCGAGGTGATGGATTCACCCGTGCACCTTTTGTTGGATCAGCACAAAAGATTAGTGGAGCAAATTTGGGCAGAGGTATTCCCCCAGTTCTATTTCAGACTTCAGAGTTGATGTCTGGACTCTGGTTTCTCCATTGTAATGTAACAGATGCAGCCATTAAGGCTAGTGTCTACGTCACATATGCATTTTTTGTTAACTTGGTAAGGTAATTATGAGAAGAGAGGAGACAAACTTTCATTTCTTGTGAGAGGCCTTTCATCCTAATGAAAGGAAGCTGGCTCTTTCCTAAAATTTGTCTTGAAAACAATGAAATGAAAGTGTGCATTGAGAATGGCCTAAGACTAGATGGGCAGTTGCAAAATTAATGATTAAACCGAAGTAATATACACATATGCTTGTCTTCTCTTGCTTCCAATCGATGCGGACTTCCCTGAAGTTGCATTTGAATCATTATTTCAGTATAGCACACAAAGCAAAGTTCATAGGATAGAATAAAACACCATAAGTTCAACTTTACAGAACACAAAGCCAGTGCTACAGCGTACAATACGACACTCAAGTCAAGTCTTATTCAGAGCGCACAATCCAACACAAGAGTCCAGTTTTACAGCATAATGATGTGGCATGTGGAATAAAAGGACAGTTACACATTTTAACCATAAAGTACATATAAACTTACACAAACCGACACACAATCAAACATGTAGGAGTGGAAACACAATTGTTCAATGTCATGATAACAAAAAGGTCTTCCGTTCGGCTGCTTTTCTGTTGCAGAATATTGTTGAAACAGAGACGTTATGTCTTCACTCTAGGCTTCTTTTCAGTTTTTTACCAAGATGGGGCCATTCGTATTTGCCGCAATTGCCTGTTCAACCCTTTCAAGATCAAAATTTCCTGTAAGCTTGACCTCTTTTAGGCTTTGAAGTTTCTCCATTCCAATGAGAGTTTTCGATCCAGCGGAAGTCCAAACTATCTTCATGAGCTTAGGGGTCGCTCTTTCGCCGAAGTTGACGATGGTTATGTCTGAGCACTCTATTACGAGGAACATGAGATTCTGGAATCTATCTTTGTAGAAGGTGAGTGTTCTTTCATTGCTTGACTCATGCCGTAACCTAATGTAGCGCAAGCTAGTAAGCTTGCCAATGATTTCAATGTCATCATTTGTCAAGAAAGTCTTATGCATAGTCATCTTGGTAAGTTCACTGAGCTTTTTCACCCATGAAGGCAACCCATTTACCAGGCCACTGATTTTTAGCGTCTGGAGGTACTTTGGAGGTATGACAGATGTCTCTTCCATATCCATGTCCCTTTCTGTGTTTTCATTGTCACCGATCCGGATCGACAGAGTGCGAAGGCTTCTGCTCAGCTTTCCAATTGCATGGTTCAAATGCATGAAGACCCGTCCCTCAGGACTCTTAAGAACCACCCCAAACTTCCTCAAGCGGAGCAGATTGGCAATGTCAACGAGCTCATCTCCGCTGCCAGAAACTGAGACATGGGATAGGACCTGCAGTTCTGTCATGGTTCCTATACTTTTGGGCATCTGTACTGTGAAAAATGGTACTTCTGACTGGTTGCTGTTTATGCTTGTGTGGTTAGTCTTGTAACCAGCAAGTAGGTGCTTTAGCTTTGGAAGCATCATGGAACTTTTCGCAAAAGACCGTACCTTTGTTTGTCGGATATCCAGAGTCTCTAGGTACTGAAGCTTGTCAATCTCGTTGGGCAGTTCAGTAATGTCAGTATTTCGAAGGCTCAAATACTTGAGCTGCATTACATGGTTACAAATGTTCTTCAGGTGTCGTTTTTTCAATTCCTTGCAATATTCCAGATCAAGCACTTGCAGGGGCTGAGCTGACAAAGGAAGTGATTCCAATAACATTTCAGTAACGTTGGACTCATCTATTTTGTCATGGTAATGTGTGTTGAAAAGATTCCAAATGTCCCAGCAGGATTTGGAACGGATTCCCTGTAGCTGCTGTGCAGCTTGTTGCAGTTGGACTGTATTGTGAATGGAAAGGCGATGAGCTAAGTTCGGTGAAATGTTGCTATTTACAAACTTCTCGTCTCTTGCAATCTCCATAACAAATTCACGGATCAAATCATGCATGGTACAGCTGTTGACCTTACCGGTGACATCTATGTCCATTGGTACAGCAAATCTGTGCTCAACAAGCACATTGAAACAGTGGTCAGCTTCATCAAGAGCCCTAAGCCTGCCTCTTTTTGTTATCATACTGTCAGCGACCCATCTTCTTACCAGCATTGTTCGTCGAAATCTGAAGCCTTCTGGGAAAATGCTGAAGTATAACAAACAGTTTTTGCAATTGCTAGACAGATCATCGTAGATGAACAACAGTACTTGCCTCAGGTTGTTAGACCAGGTATTATCCAGGCTGTTGTCCAAACCTTGAAAGTCCTCCTTTGTCCTATAAGGATTAACACAGAGAAAATGTAGGAGCATCTGAACAGCCAGGGGTACAGGAGCCAATTTTCTGAAAATGGTATTGAAAACATGCTGCAGATCAGTGCTTTGGTTGTTGTTTCGGACTAGGGCGATTGCATTGCTACTGTAAAATCCAGATGAACTGGTAGACATATCAAAGCATTCACATGGAGAAAATGAAGTGGCCACTATTTTAGCCCTTGAGGTAACTAGTAAAGCACTACCAGAACATTTGGCATCAGAAAGAGCTGATCTCAATTTGACACAGCCCACCAAAGAACTGCCCGGCCAGACGTCATCCAGCACAACCAAGAACTTCTTACCTTAAGGTTCATCCGGAGCATCTCTTCGAGCTCCTCCTCTGCCTTGCCATTCAACTGGTCTGCCTGAATGCCTAGGCTTCTCAGTATTTCCATTAAAAGAATCGAGAGCGATGCATTCATTGATACATAGAACCAGACCCTGAAATCAAAGGATCTTTCGATGACAGGATCACTATATACCATCTTCGTGGTAGTAGTTTTGCCCGAGCCACCTGGTCCTAAAATTGTGATGATTTTAAAATTCTGCACCCCGCTGCAGCCTGGTTGAGCTTCGTCCATCAACAACTTGATCAAAGAACTCTTATTGTCCTTGTCAGGAGGATTAGCTTCCGCCAAAGCAACCCGTTGAGCATATTCCTCCTCCCTGGCGTTGTCATTCCCTGCACCATGCCATGGTACGTTCTGGATTTTGGTCCCATGATGGGCGCCGCATTTGGTCGGAGCTTCCACACCGTATCTCAGCCGCCTCTCACCCACCTCAAGAGCCCGGGTCTTCAGCTCCCGGATCTCCATGGCAATGCGATGGCGTGCCGGCAGTTTCCACAATAACCAGGGCAGCCAGCGCAAGCGGCTCATGAAGCTTTGCTTTCTGGATCCTGTACCCTTGCTGAGGTTCTGGACATAGCGGTCAACGCAGTTTTGAGAGGTGTACGCTACCTCTGCAACTTGCTTCATCCAAGCACGGACCTGGTGGTCCTCTTCGCCGTCGTAGGTGGCCTCTGCAACATGCATGAGGAAACCATTCATGCTCTCCATCTCGTCCTTGATGAACTGCACGTCGCCCCGGACACCACCCAACAGCTGCGCCTCTTCGGCGAGCGCTGACGTGAGCCGGCCGAGGAGGGAGTCCACGGCGCCCTTGGCAGAGCCCAAGATCATGTCTGCCATGTCCCTCTGTCTTTCTCTGCTAGCTGGTCATGTGGAGGTGCAAAGCTGCAGTGGAGGAGTTACCATAGGCCATTGAACGGAGTGTTGATGGGGTTTGAGTGGCTAAGAAGGGGATACCGGTACGGCGATACAGCGATACCTGAGTTTCGAACCAAAACAATGATTTTATAGAGGGAGTATCGGAGTATCGCCGTATCATATCCCGCCGTATAGGATATGGGTACGGCGGCCTCCGGGACGTATCGGTAATTCAGAGTTGAGTGGAAGGGAAAAAAGGTTGTTGGAGTAGAAAATACATTAAAATTTCCAAATTTTTGTGTTCCATAATTTCTGGGAAGAAAGAAAAGATAAAATGGAAATTAAAGGAGGTGAGGGGCCACCTGCCATACAAAGCAAGAGAGAGAGAGAGATAGATAGATAGATAGATAGATAGATAGATAGATAGATAGATAGAGATAGAGAGAGAGAGAGAGGGAGGGAGGGAGGGAGGGAGGGGGAGAGAGAGAGAGAGGAAAATATCTGCTGTCTGCTGCTTGAAACGGCCAACGAAGGGGAGTCAAAACGACTTCGTTCTTATCCCTGAGTTCCCGAGCGGTAGCAGTGGCAGGATCCGTTGCCTCCATGGCGGTGAGGCGCTCCTCATCCACTGCCCTATACTGCCTCCATTCTTTTCTTGATGACGTTTCAGACAAGGAGTTTAGTTCAAATTAACGTTATCAAAAAAAGGAAGGAGGGAGTATAAAATAGGCCCTTCTTCTTCCTCGAGGAGAGCAGAGTACACAACATTGTTCCCCACTACTGCTTTGGACTAGTCAGCTGCTCTAGTCCGAGTCCGGGTCAGGTTGGCCTTGGGTTCTGCCAGGTGAAAATAAATCCTCAGGTCGCTGAGCTGCAACATCCCAGGCCACACCATGCTCTAGCAGTGGCGTCGTCATGTCGGCGCTTGAAAGCTCTCTGGGACACGTGCTTCACCACGTATTAGCTGCATTCATCCGTGCTTCGTAAGAAAATTTTATCTCTCCCTCTATGTGTTGACTGACTGCTTGAACTTGTGATGGTTTAATCCGTCAGAATTTCAGTTCTAGCTGTCTGATATGATGGTCAGATTAATATAGTTTCAGTAGTCATAATCTTGATTGATTTGACTAGAGCGAGGATTTCCATGTGGTAAGTGCACACACATTGTGTTTTGATTCACCGTCAGAATGTGTTTTTTGGGCTAATCTCTCTCATTATAGATTAGAATAATAATAATCAGAGTTCTTGTGTTTTCATGTCTTCGAATTGTTTTATTCCTTGTGGCATTCAGCTAGTTTTTGTCTCCTGTTCTTGAGTCAATGATATACTGAATCCTTAGAACCGCATCCTGAGTGTCTGCCTATACCAAGTCATTTTATTGTTTGTAGATGTGTATAATCATTGGAAGTAGAAAGTGCAGATAAGTGTTAGATAACTGGACAGGATCAACTAGCTTCAACTGAATCACAAAGGTTACCTCTTGAAGAACAGAAATCATCAACATGCTGATGGGATGTGCTCCGGTTCTTCCCAGTGTTTTCTTCCCACACTGATAGGAAACCATCAAAAGATGCCTCCTATCTGATTTATGCTCCAAAGATCAAGAAAACCCATCAATAATTAATTGATGGGATGTGCTCCGGTTCTTCCCAGTGTGGAGAACAGGCAGATAGATGAGATACGAGGCATCCAAATCCTCTCTCTCTCTCTGTCTCTGGATCAATACAACCTTTCTTTTATAGCCTTTTCTGCACCGGGGGGAACTGACATAGAGGAAATCGGTTGTTGCCCCCTGATCAAGGGCAAAACCGTAATATTCATTAATTCTATGGGCTTTTTTATTATTAATTTCCTTTTATTATTATTTTTTGCCACAGATCAAAATTCCAATGTTCTCCCCCTTGATCATAAGGTTAAAACATTAAAAGATTATTTGTCAATAAAATGGCATGCAAAGTCAACAGGTTCACAACGGTCAATTTATATACCGATCAAACACAATTACTATTGTGTACCACCTCATATCAAAACAAACTTCTTTAACTTTAGGACATCTATAAAACTTTAAACTTCATTCAAAACATAACAGTTCACCTTTTGATAAACAGTACACCAAATCAATAAATTACAATAGTCAGTTAAGTCCTATTGAATCCATTGACTATGGTTCCCCTACCCCATGCCATGGAGCCTTTTGGATCTTTGCTGTCCTCCTTGCCATCGTTGGTGGCCTCGGCGACGTGCATAAGCTGATGAACTGCACGTCGCCCTGGACTCCGCCCAGCAGCACTACTACAGAAAAGGCTATTAGCGACGGGCTTTTTTGGCCTTTAGTAACGGAAAATGGCTCCGTCGCTAAAATTACGTCGCTAAAGGTCCAACTTTAGCGACGGGTTTTTACCCATCGCTGATACTATTAGCGACGGGTTATGGAAACCCGTCGCTAAGGCTTTTAGAGACGCACTTCAAAATTCCCGTCGCTGCAGCTATTTTCGACGCGGTTCCCAAATCCTGTCGCTAAAGGTATTGGCGACGCGTTTCCCAAAAGCCGTCGCTAAGGTATTAGCGCCGATTTTCCAAAAACCCGTCGCTAATGGTTAATACAGAAATAAAAAAAAAATTGCACCATTCATCGATTCCCCCCCCCCCCCCCCCCCCCCCCCAACACACACACACATTCCATGATCTGGAGTTCTTAGAGCATGTAAATCCTAGATTACATTCTGAATCACACACGAACTCATTGGCTCAGAATAATAGCTTAGCATAAAAAGAATATTCCTCCACATATACAAGTTCTAAGATTGTACAATCTATAATTGAACTGTTCTTCATTAGTCAATTACACAAAATCATCAGACTAAATTCTCAAGCTATATCTTAAAAGGAAGGAGCTGGAGAGATAGGTCAGTAGTTGTACTCAGACACAACTATATCAATATACTAGCTGATGGTCAAAAGCAGGTATATTAAATACACCATGTACTGCATATGAAACAATAGCAGATAAGTGGTACAATTTTGTCACTGTGGCTGAAGTAAACCTTGTGAAGGTCAAGCATTCTTATCAGTTATATGAGCTCATCCATTCTGCAATAAGAGAAGGATGCACAGATTATTAATAGAATGCAAGAAGGTAGCAGACAATATTTTAAAAAGCTAATAGGACTGAACTACAAATAGTCAACAAGCATAGAAGCAACAGTCAACAGAACAAGTATGAAACATGGAAATAACTGTTAGTCTACTGATGCCATCTTGCCGTGAGTACAGAACATAGGCATTGCACATAGAATCAATCCAAAGTGTGATGTATGACGAGTAGGGGAAGATTTGTAAATATATGTTTCTAGCTTCACCTGACCGTAAAACTTATATGCGAGTAATAGAATCACTTTTACATAATGGTATTTTTATCAGCATCTAAATCACCAACCCTTCCAACAATAGAGGACTTGATTCAAAACTCCAATTGCAGTAACTCTATTTATTCTCTCAAAGTTCACCATATAGCTTGAAAAATAACACTACCAGAATTCAACAACGAATGACCATCCTTCCATTCATAATCATAAACATATCAATGTTGGAAGCAATGCCAACTCATGATGACAGGTTAGGGGGAAAAACTACAGCAGATTCAGTGGTCGTTTCTTCTAACTGGTACACCAGATGAATTGCACACTTGTCTCTCGGCTAATTCACTAATCAATGTCATGCCAATATTTGCGCAGTGAGTAAAATATAACATTGCAAATGCATTTTGAAGAACAAAATTGATTGGATAAAAAGACTGGATGTTGTTTTAAGCATACCTACCAATATTTGAAACACAACTGATTTGATAATGAGAAGGTTGGGACAGAATTATATCTGAAACAGAATGAATTGAAAATTTGCAGAATAAGCTGGTAATGCAACTGTTAGTTCAATTACTTCTGTAACTGTGGTAAGAAAAACTAAAAGCCTATGGGAAATCTCATAAAAACAGGTCTAGTGTTTGATATTAGGATACATGACTGAGCCCTTGTTTGTTTATAAGAGAGTTCACATAGGGACTGGTGCCTGCTGGTAGTGTTTACAGATCACATCATCAATATCACATCTTCCATTTAGTCAAAGGTGTGTGGACAATGTGGGAGCACCAAGACAACAGATAAGTTCATTAGTGAAATACTGAGGGGTCGAATTGCTCAAAGCTTTCATGATTTCAAACAGCTGAATATTCTACTTGTCAGTAATTCAGCTCTTAATTCAATTAGAAACAGCCATTATCCAGTTGTACAATTCAATACCTTCATCTGTACAAGTTTTCAGTTGCACTTGCTAAGGCATTGAAAATCCAAGTCAATTGTCAAGGCAAACAAAGGCCAGGGTTTGATCATGCTACACGCAAGTTGAGTTTTTGTACTTGATAGAAGATACCTGGAAGCAGCCAAGCCTCCGAAAGGCCTAGAATACTCGTGGTGAATTATCACCTGCCTCCTTGCCCTCCATGTCTAGCATGTCACACAAAGCCTTATGCACATCAACCCAGAAATATAAGGGGAAATTATATGTGAGTTCTAGTAAGCATCATTAGGCAAAGCATATGTATATGGCCATAAACTGCTACTAGCAGGGTGAAATAGCAGAAAATAGAGCCACATGGCATTGTACAAAAACTGAGAAGGCCAAATTCGCCCACATCAATATTCAGAGGACAACAAATGGATGCACAACAGCGTACTTGCTGGTCTTCTTGAGCATGTCGAGCATGTTGGTCTGGAAGACGTGGTCGACAGCCTCGACGCTGACCCCAGTCCCTCTTTGCAACATGTCAAATGAACAAGGCCAATGACAGCTCCACACGCTGGTTTCCCATCTGTTGGTTCTCCCGGTGGCCCTATCCAATATAAGACAACATGCATTTTTTTCCAGTGAACATTTGACAAGGAAAGAAATACTAATGCATTCAATTTTATCAGCACAACAAAAATCTTAGCAGTTGAAAGTAGGCAAATATTGATGGCTAATTGCCACACAACCAATTCACACAGTAGCTAACATTAAGCATAGCAAAAACTTTTTAATCACTAGTGAACACTTTTCCCAGGTCAGTTACTGCCCCGATCAGATGACCATATGATACAGAATTGATGCCATATCAAGCTGGTCACGCAACTGTTAGTTCAAGTAAGTATACTTCTGTAGCTACGGTAAGAAAAACTAAAAGCCTGTGAGCAATCTCAGAAAAACATACCTGTGAACGAAGAGTTGAACAGCAAAAAGCACCTATGGGAACAATGCACCAGGCTGAACCTCGTGGCCAACATGCACGAAGAGGAAAAATGACTGGGGCGTTCTACGGCGTGCAGCGAGCCAATACAGATCCGGCTAGGCCATGGCTGCAGGCATCGTACGACCAAGAGGAGGGAGGTCAGAATGGGGTGCAGGAGCCTCACCACGCTGTTGCAGCCTTGCGGTGTCGTGGGATTCATGTAAGGAGGGTCCGAGAAGAGGATCGAAGTGGGGCGCCGGGGCTCACGCGACTGTCGTGCGTGGGGAAGAAGATGACGACCCTGACGGAGAGGAGCTGCCGCCGATCCGCCTTGCTCCTCTCCCACCGCCATGCCACCTCGCACCTCGTGCGCAGAGATCTGAGGCGTGGGGAGGTCGACGGAGGGAGGCGGCGACGCGGTTCCATGGTGAGATCGATGGTCGCCTCTCCCATCTCGGCCGCCGCGTGCTTCTCTCGTCACGTTGGATGAGGATGAGACGAGAGATCAGACAGGCGGCGGGTATTGGGAGAGGAGAAAGGAGAGGGAAGGGCGGCTGGGATGGGGAGAGGCGAGAGAGAGGGCGGCGTTTAGGGTTTTGGGAGCGGAGCGGGTGGATATGCCTTGGGCTGGGCTGGGCCGGTCTTGTTATTGTAGTATAAGTTCAATGTTACATGGACCTTGGCGTAAGTGGACGAGTGGCGTGATGGTTAGTCCTTATGAGCTGTATGTCAAAGCTTCATGCTTTGAATCCTGCTGGCCGCGCATATATTTTTGAGTAGCTCAGGTACTAGTGACGGGCTTTTAAAACATTGTCGCTAGTACTATTAGCGACGACGTTTTCAATTTGACGTCGCTAGTTATTAGCGTCGGGTTTGTGAAACCCGTCTGTATTACTAAATTTTTAGCGACGTGTTTCTGAAACCCGCCAATAATACCTAACTTTTAGTGACGGGTCAAAATTAGCGACGGGTTTTTAGTAAAAGCCGTCGCTAAAAGTCACATTTTTAGCGACGGTTTTTTAGAAACACGTCCCTAAGAGTTTCAGCTAGAGTTTTAGCGACGATTTTTGAAATAACGTCGCTAATGTGTGTGTCGCTGAAGCTTGTTTCTGTGGTAGTGGCTGCGCCCAGTTCATATTACGCAATTAACAATCCAAGAATTCTTATTTACATCTAGATAGTTGTTTAAACTTCAATAATTTCAGCTGCAGTGTACCTTTGAAGGTTGAACTTATTCTGCTTGGCCTTGCTATTAAGGTAGAGGAAATCAATAAAAAAAAGGCCCAGCCAGAATAATATTCCATGTTCAGTTATTGCATATTAGAATGATTATAGTACAATGTGAAAGTCATACCCCATTAAGTAGAGGTCCGAAATAGTTAACCTGCCCTTATTATTTAGTTTATTTTATAACTCGATCACATGCATACTCTTTTGCAACATTTGGCCGAGTCATTGTGTGATTTCTTTATACTAACAAGTGTGGCAGTGTACATCTATGCAAAAGTCATCTTTTGAATATATGATCATACGCTATTTGGAAAAAATAAACAATTCGTATTGCTAATCTAGACCTTCATTATATTTCTTAACATAGGGGATCATTGTCAGATAATTTAACACTTGCAGGTCCCAAAGAAGAGACATGACCCATCCCCCCACCCCCATGCGTTGCAAACAACAATTAATTAGATACCTTTGATAGCTGTGGCATCTTTGATCATGATGCTTGAGCAAGAGCTTTCCTTGCAATTTGGCACGAGGGAGAAAAAAAAAAAATGTAAGAAGATACTGAACTAGGTTCCCCTCGTCATGGTTTGTGATTACTGCTATTCATTAACGGACCAAATTTACACTCTCCCTTATTTTCTTTTTCCCTCATGTTTCAGTTTTGATATTTGTATGGTTTCAGTTCATTTCCATGTTTTCTTACCACCGTTTCTTATACTTCGACTATACAACAAGTATCTTTTTATTAAAAAAAGGTATTCTTGAGTTGGCGGTACAGATAACATATTATTTCAATATGAGATCACCTAGGATTTTTTTTTTCTTTGCAGACTTCTTAAAACAATACAATTTCTCTTTACTGCCACAAAAAAATGTATTGGACCTGTCATGAAAGAAACTAAGCAATTTATCTTCCAGTAGTGTCCCTGCAGGTCCAGCGCCCAGTTGGTATCAAAGCATACTGATGGTATCCATTTACTTTCATATGTCAAGTCAATATGAAAATTCAGTTATTATTCCTGAAGCATATCCGTTTTCTTCATTCCTGAATTGGGCCGAAGTAACTCAACACAAGGTTGATCTATACACATAAGGTTGCCACCTTTGTGACATTACTCTTTGCTGGAGGTAACTCTGTTCTGAAGATCTCACTTAAAAATCCAAGTCATTCTCTGACGTTCTCTTTTTAGCTGAAATTCATAACACCTTAATCCACATAAAGATTCTTCTGCTAATTTAAATCGAATGGTTGGCCTTGGCTACATTGCTTAATTTAGTAAGTTCATCCATTACGTGTTGCTTGGTAATGTTGGCCAGTCTGATCTTGGAATGCTGCAGTTTTCACAAGGGTGCCTAACCTTATAAAATTGGAGCTGAGGGGTTGTTTCTTTACTGAGGGCCTCTTTGGTAGGGCTTCTCGAACGGCTTTTCCAACGACTTTACGTGTTTTCCAACCAAAATGGGTGCTTCCTCAGGTGCTTCTCCTTAAAAAGGGGAGGAAGCCGTATCTAAAAATAAGGTGAAGTATGAAGCCACAAAATGGTAGCTTCGTCGGCTTCTTTTCTCTATGGCGCACTCGTCTTTCTATATTTGTCTCTAAAGATATAGAGAAGCTGCAGACAAAGCCGTTTTGCTAAACGTTTTAGGCACAGCCGCAGACAAAACCGGCACAACCAATTTTTCAGAGAAGCCACAGCCACAACCAAAGCCGACACAGGCACAGCCCTATCAAAGAGGCCCTGAGTGTGACATTGGCGATTGCTACATTACACTTTAAGTCACTGACATATCTATGCAAAGTTATAGGGCATCTCCAACTGTCACGGATCTCATGACAATGATACGTCCCTTCCGTAATGGAAATTATTGCCATTTAACATGGTTTGGAGATACAAATAAATTTGTAATAATGTGACCTGTTAGTGACTCTTCAACTGTATGCCTTGTATTGTTGTAATAGAACAAGTGTATCAATTAGTTTGTTGCTCAGTATTTAGTGTTCTACTTATTTGGTTTCTATGGTAACTGGCATGTCTTAAAGCGTCTGATCTGGAAGTGTGGGTCCTTTGAATCAGGGAGTGCGTACTGGCATGTTTACAGTTTTTCAAATAGAATAAAGATTCTGTTTTAAAGTATTAGCAATCAAGCTAAAATAAATTATTGCTATCCTGTTCGGCTGATCTAACAAAAATGGCAACAACACCTTTTTCCATGCACACTTAAATTACAGTTTCATCTGTTATATTGCAAACCACTTAAATTACAGTTTCATTTGTAATCGCATTCAGACCGTTTTGAGGTAATGGTCTCATCGCGGAAGCCAAACAGGGTATCCAAGAAGCGCGGATGTTTTTTTTTTAAGGGAAGCCACCTGGCCCACTTTATTAATTAGAAAAAATAGTTACATCCTTTACCAGGTGTTGCAGAATGTGGCTAGGGGTTCATCGACTCAAGTACAATTTGTCCTGAAAAGCTACCCTAGCCAATTCATGTGCAACCTTGTTTGCCTCCCTATTACAATGCTTTATAGAGATACAATCAAAACCATACCACATCAGGTTGCATTCATTGTAGATAGCTGCTCCCGCCGACGAATAGAAACCACCATCTTGCATCGTTTGAGCAACTTCCATACAATCAGATTGAACGATAATTCGATTTCCACCAATGTATTGTAGCAGAATCAAGCCTTTCCTCAGAGCTATAGCCTCGGCCATTGGAGCATCTATCACATGGCTTAACAATTTTAAGAATTTTTGAGATGCCGCTAAACAGTTGTCACTCGAGTCTCTTATAATTACTCCTGTACTCTCTGAGCATGAACTGATATCAAAACTTGCGTCTATATTCATCATTATATTAGGGTGCGTTTGGCAAGGAGAAACGATTCGGATTCAGAGGTGAATCGGTCGGAGCGGTTCCAAACGGGGAAAAAACGAAACGTTTCGACCATGAATCGGCTCGGAACGATTTGCTAATTTGGCCTGTGCCGGTGAAACGGCCAAATCGGTGTTTCGCCTCTCGAAACGCTTCACGCGTATGCGCCTCCCCCAGATTTCGAAGATTTTTACGACCAGTTGCCATCGCCTACCCCTTGTGATGTTCTATCACCGGCGCCGCCATTGAAGACCTGCGAGGTCGTAGCGAACGAAGCCAGAGGACGACTAGCGAACTGATATTTGGGCTCTGGACTGTGGGCTGTTGCGTGTGGATTTTTGGGCTGCCAATCGTGGGTATGTGGCCCAGAATAGTGGCCTGTGTGTGCGTGCGGAAGCCCCTGGTCGCTAAGCCTTTTGATTTTTTTCTTTATTTTAATCTGTATCCTATTACGTGCAAAATAGTGCTTAAAGCACAACATAATACAATGAAGGGTAAATATGTCATTTCCATCATTCTCTCCTCTATGCCGAAACTGAAACAAGAAACTAGCCAAACGATTTCTGAAGTGATTCTGTTTCAGGTTGAGAATCGTTTCTAGGTTGAAACTGAAACGTTTCTGATTCTCATAGAATCTGGAACCGTACCAAACGCACCCTTACTTTCCGGCGGCTTCTTCCATTGTTCTTGTCTTTTTGCAGATTATGATGTCACTCTTTTGTAGTTGGTAGCTAGTGTAGAGATAGACATAGCTGCTCTAGCTGGAGTCTGAACATTTTCTTCATGGACAGCTTGCCTCCGCTCCTACCAAATGTGCCATCCACCCAATAGGAGGAGGTAGGCAATTCACTTATACACTTTAACACCCCCACTCACATGCAGCCAGAGATGAAGGCGCAAATATGGAAATAAAGGGATGCATGCACAAATAAAGCCTCTACCAGAATTTGAACCCAAGACCTCTGGTCCTGATACCATGTTAGAGTGAACGCACTAACCAGATGAACCCAAAAGCTTAAGCCGAGCCAAGCCTTGAAGAAACTAAGCCGACAGGAGGAGCCGAGCCTAACCGCATGCCAAAAGAAATAGAAGCCAAGCCGCCGAGCCACTGAGCCGATGGCTCAGAAACAAATCGAGCAGACGACGCCCCGAGAAATCGATCGAGAACGACGGCAGCGACGGGCGGCGCGTCAATCGACGGCAGCGGCGCCCAAGATTGAAGTCGATGGCAGCGGCAATCGGAGTCGACGAAGACGGCGGGCGACGGCTGAATTGCAACGGCGACGGGCCGGCGAGGAAGCCGAATCACGGGCGACGGCAGCTCCCGTCGTCGACGGCGAAAGCAGCGAGCGGGCAGCAGAGGCGAAGAACCACCGGCGATGAATCGAAGAAAGATCCAATAGAGCCGTAAAGACGAGGTAAAGTCGACGGCGGCAGTCAGATCGACGAAGAGCTTCAGGACGAAGAAGAAAAAACGCCCAGATGACAAGCGGAATCCCGATGATGAGGTCCAAGACGAAGGGGTAACCAACGCCGGCTTCAAAATGAAGAAGATAACCCGACGATGAAGAAGAAGCCGCCCCCGGGAGTTGAGATAGCTCCTCCTAGGGGCGAGTCGCAGCGGAGGACTTGTGCGCGGAAGTGCAGCGCGTATGGAGTGAGTAGAGAATTTTTTTTTCTATCCTAGCTCTAATACCATGTTATGAATAGCACTTATATTATAATGTAGCCCAAGAGGGCTATATATAAGGGTACATATGAGAGTTTTAGGAGGACAAGAGTACAATATGAAATATGAAAATGACTCTAATACTAAAGACTTCTAATAGGACACTATACCCTTAATATTGATAACACCCTCATTTTGAATGATTTCTTCAACTAAAACTGACCTAGAGCGATCAATATCCAAAAATCTCTCAACTTTGCCCCATACACCCATACTTCGTTATACCTGTGTTGCTCTGTTACAAGTGAACAACATATGTTTGAGGTCCTCACAACCTTCTGAACAAATTGGGCAGCCTCCTATACTTGTCACATGCCTATTTACAAGGATACCTCGGCAAGAAATAACACCATGCAAGACTCGCCAGCCAAAAAAATTATAGTACAAAACCTTCCGCGCCATGTTTATAGTACAAAACCAAACTTGACGGTTTTTCTTTGGGCTAATTGGGCGGACTTGTCACGAAGTTGGGCTCGGTATCCCAATGGGGCCCGTCCACTGCACGGTGCGGCCCATCTCTCCGGACACTTTATATTTTTTAGACTAAAGGCATGATGCCCCCGTTTTATATTGAAAGCAAAACCATGTTCACACTGGTGACAACCAGTTTTCACTGCGCGCATTACATCCAGATTTCGAAGCCTCTGGGCCACATGTATCAAATCTACTTAGGATTCTAACTTGATTCGAAGCCGCGCCTACCACAAAGAAGTAAAACTGGGAGTCCCAGGCAACGGTTACATGTACCGCACACCTGACGCTCCTATTACAAGACTACCAGCTGGCCAAATGTTCAAAATAATTCTTGAAGCCGTCAATGATTGCGTCCACCTTCACCCGCATCTCCGGCTTAGATAGCGATCTCCATCGATGCATGAGAGCCACCGCCCTGTGCGCCGCAGCCTGTGGAGCGTTCAGAAGCTTGTCATGAAAAATGAAATTGTTTCTTGTTAGCCCGAGCACCCAGCAAAACACTCCGAGCACAAAAAACATTATGCTGTTATGTTCATGACTTTGGTTATGCATGTTCAAAATGACTTCTCCGGGCACTTTATATTCCTCTCGCCATCCACATCGTCGCCGGCCTCCCGCCGCGCCGACGGTCCAGCGCCCTAAGTCGCCGGCGAAGTCGACCAGCCCCGCCCACCACGGCGATACCTCCTCCACTCGCCGTTACCAACGACTTACGTTGGCTGCAGACGAGTCAGTTCGGGCGAGCGGCCCCTACCAGCGCGCTCCCTGCCCGCCGGCGCCACCACCCCAAACGGACGCCGGCCCCCGAGGACGCCACGTTGGTTCTCTGCCACCGGAATTTCTTCCTCCTCGAGCAGGTTCAACTCCCCCATTGGCCACCCCAAACGAAGGCCCTCTCTCATACTGTCAAATGAATTCCCTTGGCCACTAACTATCAAGCAACTTGAGAAATGCTGCCTGTATGAGGCATATCCCCGCCACACAAGCTAACGCTAGTTCTCGCTTTTTAGACAGAAAGGGCAAGTTAAAGATTTTTCTGAATCAAGGAATTGCAAGAGGTTTCGTACCGAAATCATAGTGGTTAGATTTTGAGAACAGAGAAATGTCAATCAATTTGTTGGAGATATGGAAAAGTATATTAACGAAATTGGTTACTGTATATAGACATCCGACAACCAAAGTCCTTGGTAACTAAAGGCCTGCCTGGTGGCTAAATCTTAGTTTTCTTGTAGTGAAGAGTTAATCTGCTCCACACAGATCAATGATCGCACGTAGGAAATTTTGATAGCATGTTCAAACTTATGACCAACTCGGTAGCATCTAACTGCAATTGTTGATGAACTCCACTGCAGCAGTGGTGGTGGGCAGTGCCGAGATGGGCCCCATCTGGGTTGTGCAGATGGCCCCGCAGGCATATATTGCTGAACTTCAGTACCTCACGGAGCTTCTCATCGTCCTAATCATGAGCGCCAGAAGTGCATTATCAGCAAAATTTACAATGTGAAGGAACCATTATATTAACGGTAAAGGTAGAGTAATGAGAATTCTAACATGTAAGATGGAGTCGTCCTTGGCGATATTGAAGAGGAGGGAGCCGACGAAGGCGTAACCAGCGCCTGTGGTGTCCACAGTGTTCACCTTGAAGCCAGGCACACTGCCCTTGGAATTCTAGATGTACCGGACAACATGCAAGGTAATAAATATATAATAAGAAAGAGTCTTTTTACATTGTTCGCATGGTAATGGTCCTAACGGAGGTACCTTCATCTTTAACTAAGTAATTATATCACTCTTAATTAGAAAAGGACACAAAGAAAAGAAAAAAATTAGTAAGGACAGTGTTCTAATAATTCATATTGAGAATGTGCGCTTAGAGCCGGATGGCAGTCTGGCCACCGCAGTTCAACTCTCCTCTCTCTCTCTCACTCACACACACACACACACACACACACACACACACACACACACACACACACATTCCTCTAGCCTCTCCCCATGCCAGTTAAGGCCCGGCCCATTTGGTGTTACGTGGCCCCTGTGATGTAGGAGCATATGTTAAGGCCCAACCCGATCTTACATGGTTACCGGTCCATGTTTAAGGATAAGGAGAGAGGTTCAGGGGTTTTCTCGGCCTGCGTGGGAAGATCTTCTCTCAAAATTAAGCCCGGTGCCGTCATAGCCCCGCAGGTCGAGTTCTAATAATCCATATAAACCAATCGCTTTCGTTAGTTTTCCCTAAATTTGAGCCTCTCTCTCTCTCTGCCCTTTGAATTTTGGTGCTGGCTGGGGGGGGGGGGGGGGGGGGGACGACATGATAAAATGGCATGTCGGTTTTCAAATTACTACACTTCTGTTTTGAACAAACTTAAGGTTTTTTTTTTCTTATGCGTATGAACGGGTTGAGCATGTGCTTGCTTAGCCTGTACTTCTTTGTTGCTGATATGATCCTCAATCTTGATGTTATTTTCGTCCTAGGAAGATCTTTTGCATGAACTCCTTGATGCCTCCCCTTGACATCTGTTACATCAACTTCAATTCCATCAACCAAGATTACCTAAAGCTCACTTAGTAGTCGACCACAGCTAGCTAGCGGTATCGACAACCTCGACACCGGTTATGGATGAACGCCTTGTTGGTCTCTCCAGCTACAGCTTCCGCACCGCCACAGATGTCTATAACACTTCTGCTGTTAACCTATTGTCTTTTTTTTTTTAACCTTTGGCTGCTCCAATCTTACATTCTGCAACGCTCTTGTTGTTGGCGACGTAGCCACATTCTGGAAGGATGTTATAGTATGTTGGAGTATAATATGGAAAAGGTTAGGATTTGTATCAATCCCGAGACACCTACTATATCTCTAGAGAAGGTCCGTGGCCTCCAAGTGCCTCTGCATAGTCGTCCTCAGGATCAACAACGTACATCGGCCACATTATTTTCTATTTTATTTTGCATACAGTCCTCATCGTTCTTTGGCCTCCAGTATTCCCTCGTTCTAGATAGTAAGGGCTCATTGGCCTATGTTTTCTGTATCCTTTTTGCATCCTTCGTCCTTATCCTGAAGGCTCTTTAATCCGTTACTTTCATGCAGTGAGACCCTGACCCACTAACAAGGGCAACCTGCTTCGTGTTGCTCTTTCTTCATGGCCTCAGTTGTCCTTCGAGGACGCTGGCTCTCCTCTGAAGGTGCCTGTTAGCTTTGTTTTGTAGAGTTGAGGAAGATGTGATACCGGCAAGTAGAAACAGTGAAGGAAAAATGGCGAAGGCTAGAGGAAGATGAATTGGAGGAGAGGTGGCATCAAACTATGTGTCGAGAAGTTCCTGGCCTCTTGAATATGAAGCTGTTGAACCATAAGGGAATTGTCCACTCTTTTTCCATCAGTTTAGACTAATGGGTGTAAGTGATCGGGGGATGGTAGCTTAACATGGTATTGAGTCGGAGGTCTTGAGTTCAAGTCCTAATTAGGGCCGCTTTGAGGTATGGGGGAACCTCCATATGAGAGAAGGATGGTCAATTCACTTATGCTTTAACAAAGCTATTTCCTCTCTAGATGGACATGATTGGTTGGATTCCATGCTTGTTATCCAAATGGGGTTTGCTTGCCAAACGAGGGTTTATTGAGGTATGTGCTGGCTTATCAGTTTATTAATCCCTCTGTTTCTTAGGTGATGACGATTGGGACTATTTTTGATCTAGACAATTTTGTCCTGACGCTATCATTTAAAACCAGAGGGAATAGTCCTCTGCCTTTCCTTTTTTTTTAACTCTTTCTTTCCCTTCTAGAAATCTCATCTAGCTTGCACACTTTAATCCATCATATGTCAACAAAATTATATAAGAAAAAAAGAGAAACGAACCTTGGTGAAGTATCTGCATCCCTTTTCTCCATGACTCCATCAGTGACAACAAGGAGCTTCAGACCATCGAACCAGAGCGAGAGGACGTTCCTCTCGTCAGTTGGGTCCCCCTGGGTAAGGAAGGCAACCTCTTCATCGCTGACCTTGATGAAGTCTGCCTCCTTCCATATGCTGAGGATGCCCGACCGCGCGGCATCCTCGGAGGGCCAGAGTGTAGGACGGACGTTGGGGTCGTAGGAGCAGAGGATCCCCACTGCCTTGATGACGCGCATGGCGGCGAGGAACGCGGAGCGGCACGGCTCGGAGGTGAGGGAGATGGACCCATAGTGGAATATCTTGGCACGCAAAAGGAGTTTCTCAGCCTAGCCATAGCTCCCTACACGATTATCTATTGTTCATCCATGCTTTAACATTCGCACTTCATCGGTCTGAACCGTTAGATCTCCAACTCAGCAAAGTTGTTGAAATTTTCATGATCTGAGCTGTCAGATCTCCACCTCATAAGCTCCCAGCCGTTGGATAAGGGTGGGGAGCTCCGGCTAGGCTGAGAAAATCCGCATCGATCTTGGCACGGCGGATGATGTCCAGCTTGAGCTCCACCTCCGTCAGCAGCATGTCGGCGCTGGTATTTCTGTAGAACGTGAACTCGCGCTCGCCATTGTGCTTGAGCGTCAGGAACGCCAGCCCAGTCCTCGCGTTCCGGTCGAACAGGCAACCCTCCACGTTCACGCCGTTCTGCTTCAAGGTGTCGACCAGCATGTGACCGAACACGTCGTTGCCCAACTGCAACACCCAATCATTCGTGAAAGATGACATACGACAACAATGACCCACAAGCTACCAATGATCGAAAGGACTAACGCTAAACAATTTGTGAGCGGGTCAAAAAAAAGAACTTCACCAACCAATGACGATCACATGGTTGGCCCACCGACCTCCCTTTTTCAGAATACAGTACAAATCTGTGGTTTTCTTTCAAGCAGCACAATTGCAGATGCTGGTATATACGCACGAATGCATAATCTCTCTAGGATTACACGTGCGCGCGCACGCGCGCGCACACACACACACCGAACCAAAGAGGCGGGTTTCTTCGAAGATTTGATGCTGCCAGCAATAAACAACACCTTTTCAGAGCTTGATCTGACCAAATCTATACTCGTCGGCTAATCCTGAGCCGACTCATCGTTTAAGCTTGCCAAAGCCTAGACGTTGGCAGTAAGACTGATCAGCTAAAGTTTGCTAGGTTGTTCAGTGTTCACTGAGAGGTACCGCCCGGCGACCGTGCATGGGTAAGTGGCTAACTGCTTCATTTCTTGATCGATTCCCTCCTTTTTCTAGAAAAGGCAGCTTCGCTAATAATGTGTCACGGCACTTGATCTTGCCGCAAAGTTTCAATGTGTTAATCCCTAGTGCATTTGAATCACAAGCCAATCTGCTACACCCAGTCTTTCCGGCAAGAATCTTTCATTGTTTGTTCTCAAATCTACCACTCCCAATCCGTCCTGCAAGAATCTTCCATTAAAGAATCAATCAAGAATTAGCTCGCTATGTCATCCCAAAACAACATCAATCTCGTAACCTGGGTCACACAAAAATTAGAGAAATACATTAACTACTAATAAGCTTTCTCCTTGGCGAAATACACTGATCTTACCTTTGCTTGAGAACAACATCGCAGACTTTCTTCAGTATTCCAAAATTTTTAATACAAAGCTTCAGAATCAATTAGCTCTCTTTGACGAAATACAAACAACTTTTCTCCTTTACTTTTCTCCAATTTTTTAGCGGGAATGCTTGCTATATTGAATCGATCTTATCTTTGCTATATTTTTATCTTATCTTTGCTTGAGAACAACACCACAGACTTTCTTTATTATTTAGAAAATGAAGACGCATACCAATCAAGGTCGTTATATTTAATCATATATGATTCATCCAATACATTGCCTACTCTCTCCTTTTATTTTCGATAACAACTCCGTTCACCTAATTCACATGCTAATCTGTCAGCAAGTCCATGTGACACCCCGTGTCACTGAAATCAAGTTGGCAAAAGCATCGCAACTGAACAGAACAAAAATCCAAGTAAATTTCAAATTCGAAATCAAATGTTCAAATAATTGTCAAACCTAAGCTTGTGAAGGAACTCAAAAATTTCAATAACAACTTCAGCAATTAAAAATACCTGTGGATAGTACTTCTCAAATAAGAATTTTGGTGAATTTCTGGTGGTTTTAGAAATTTGTTTGTTGGCCCAAATAAATCCCAGAAGTTTAAAAAGCACCCAAATTTGACCAGCTTCAGTTTAAAATCTACTGGGAATCCTGATGTGCATGTTGGGCAGATGGAAGTGCAGTTCAAGAGCTTTCAAACGAGACTAGTTTCATAATTTTTGGAGCTCGTTTGCTATTTTAAATAGCATGGACAATTTTGGGGAAAACCAGAGTTTGGAAAATTCGTCGAGAAATGAAAGATGCTGTGGAGCCCACCTGTCATCCTCGTCGCTCTCGCTGAAGACGTCGGAACGCTGCCGCCGCGTGTCCGCTGGCGTACGGACCGCGCCGCGTCGTCGCTGGCCCGCTCCCGGCTCGGACGAGGAGATAAGGCGCTCCCCACCTCAGTCTGTCTTGCATCGCAGCTCACTCCCCCACCGCAGTCGACCCTAACCCTAGCGCCCGCCATTGCCGGTCTCCGAGTTGAGCTCGTCGTTCACCGCCGTCAGGTCGTCCCCGACCAAGCCACTCCACCCCGAGCTTCTCAGACTCACCCTGCAGCTCCGTCATGGCCTCCATTCCCTTGCTACCGCCTTGAACCGCGCAAATCGTCGTCATCGTCCCCAAGCCCGGCGACCACAACTCCGCTGTCTCGCTGTCGATTCGTGCACTCCGGTGAGTCCCCGTTCGATTACCCGCACCCAGAGGTAGCCCGCTCGACTTCGCACATCCTTGACAACTATTTTCACGTCTTCGCAGCTCGGCCCGCCCGAACTCCAAGTTTTTCCCCAACGCCCTCAAGCCGCCGTCGAGCACCCCTCCGTCGAGCTACGTCTTCTCGGTCCCTTCGTCGTCCTCGTCGTCATCAGTGTCGTGGTCAAGCTTTACCGCGATGCCGTGAAGCCCCTCGACCTACTCCGCCTCGTTCCCGTGCCCTACCATGACCCCACGTCGACGCTGGAGTTCCGCCATCGCCGCCTTCTCGTCGCCGACCCCGCTCCGGCCAATACCGCGCTACTCCGCCACCCTAGGTGAGTTTGCCATCTCGCTCTACCCCTTCCAGAGCTCACCGTTCCCCAAATCCCCTCCGGGAACCTCATTCCGGCGAGAGCGCCGCCCAACTCCGGCCATCCTCCGGTCAACGCACCAAGGACCACACGGTCTGGATCTCGTGCGGCCACGCGGGATCGCGTGTGGCCGACTCCGTGGTCTTCTGTGTGCCCTCAGATCTGAGTGGCTGGATCACTTTGTGGCTAGTCCAGATCTGGTGTGGTCAGAACTCTGTGGCCCCTCGTGTGGCCAGATCTGATTGGTTCGCCCAATTTTCAAATCTTTTCGAATTAATGTAATTCCTAGAAATTGCTTGAAAATTTTAAAATCGATAGGAAAATAAATACAACTAAAAAAAAATGTAAATCCAATTTTCCTGGACTCCTTGTGAACTGATCTATCCAATAAAAATGAGAAATCACACTTTTGCAAGTTATGTATTTCCTGAAAAATACATCTATACAGATACTGTTTAATTCATAACTAATTATCTGTTGCTCCATAAATCCTGAAATCTGGCATGCTGGTTAAGGTACTGTTAACAAACCTACAGAGCATTTTTCCACTGTCATAGCTTACTAAATTATTTTCTTATGAGTTAAATCATTCTCTGTATTGTATAAATTATTATAAATAATCCCTTCATCCATAAATCATCAAACTTCACCAAAAATCACTTCCAGTGGTGACTTTCACCAGAAAAATGTCACTGGACATAAATTAATTTTTGAAATCAAATTATTTATTTAATCAACTCAAACCAATTAAATGATTAACTTAATTGAAAGTCAATGAAAGAAATACTCCAGACGAAAGTAATTAAACAAATTAATCATTTGCACTTACAGTGTAAATGACTGTCCTATAAATAAATATATTTTAATTGTATTATGTTATTGCATCTAACTTGCATTTCCTTGTCATGGCATATAGCTCTCGAGGTGATTCAGGAGTAGGTGGAGGACCAGGATGCTGAGCCGCTCAGGAGGAGCCACTGACTGATCGTTGCTGACTGTGCTAGAGATAGCGTTGTTCTTGAGCCAGGCAAGCCCCGGTGCATGCCTCCCTAATTAGGATTTTATTTTCGCACTTGATTGGGGCTAGTAATTGATTGTGCATTAGGTTTATTAGGAGTTGATGTGAAACCTTAGAACTGCATTAGGACTACCATTCCATATCCTACCTTGTGTCCTATTTTTATAGATGTGGTCTAGGTTACATTAGAACTTGCTAGGCTTAGTGGCTAGCGGACGGTAGAAGTCGAGTGGTAGGTCCCACTCGCATGATAGGGACCCTGGATTGTACTAGCTGGATTTACGATTTGTTGAGACCGGACGGGGAATTGATTGTATAGGATGGTTGGAGAAGGCTGGGCCTTCACGGTGGTGTAGCCCCGTCTGTGTCGATTAAGGACCGTCCGTTGTTAGCCCTGTTGAGCAAGTTTGAACGTACTGACTCAGATGCTAGTGTTTTTATGGGCCTAGTAAACCTAGTAGCCTGCGTCGCCCCGGATGTCTGGTAGATACTTTACTCTTTCTATCATGGTATTTGGGAGAGGTAGGGTGGCGTCCCGCGCAGTCAGCCGTCCGGGACGGGGGCTGCGGTGGGAGAGCCCTTCCTCGGGAGGAGTAGAATCTGGTACAGCTCTGGTGGTACGTAGCGTAAACGGTTGCCGTATGTGGCCTTTGCCGCGTATGGCGTGTGGTCAGGTTTTCTCCTGCAGGATGTACATCGATGCCGCCGCTCTCGGTCAAGAGCAACCTTGCTCACTGAGTCACCTCGTAGTGTGATATGATTGATGAGATGATGATGCTAGTCTATTACATTACTGTTATTTACATATTTTGCTATATATACTGTCACCGTTGATGTGTTGTTACTTATACCTGTTCTAGATATATGAACACTGCTTTATTGGTTAAGTATTTAATTGGAATTAAAACTTGAAAGTAAGGACCAAGTAATTAGTGTGCTTTTATGCAAGTGAGTCAGCCTAACCCTTTGTAGCCTTTGCATTCTAGGAGTCGGCTGTAGTTAGCCACGTTGACGGGTAAGTCTTGCTGAGTAACTAGTACTCAGGGTTTGGCTCTTCATGTTTTTGTGCAGGTATAGTTTTCGCTTCCGCTGTTGCTTGGTGGAGTTTCTCAGCAGGTCCACATCGCAGGGCTTCGATGTGCGGCCACTTATCGTCGAGTGTTGTAGATTTGGTATAGTTGAGACTTCCGCTGTGCTACTCTCGTGTTTTAAATCATTTAAGACTTGTAATAACTTAAATATGCAGATTTATGCTTTTTATATGTTGTACTGTTGCGTCTGTTCATCAGCGCTTTACCGACTCGATCCTGTGAAAAGCGGAGACGCTTCAGTCCACAAATTGTAAGAATCTCAAACTATTTATTCTTAGCCAGCTGGAGCAGAACAGTCCGCGTATAGCTCCACCAATTACCCACTCTTCTCTCATTCTCTTGAATCAATCAACTATACCTATTCAATCAACAAGCCAAACAAACTAACTGAAAGGGACCATCTCTGAAGTACTCCTTTCATCTGGAAGCCACTCTGATCTTGTATCCAAACTTCCAAGGAGAGAGTTCCTATCATAAGAGCTAGTCCTCTACCAGAACTACTTGGTTTTTTCCGCACTTTTAGGAGTCAACAATGCTACTCCAAGATAACTTCAGAGCTATCCCCGACGATACAATCCTTGCCGTGAAAGCCAAGTGTGGCACCACCTGACTTATGGCCCTAAGCTTCACTATAACCAACCGTTCCCGCTACAAAAAATTGGAAATCACGCCCTCCATACCCATCATCACCAGGCGCTTGTGCCTTTTATCGAGTTTCCTTTGAACAAGACAATAACCAATGTTGGGACACTCCCCTCTTCTTGCCATCCATGTTCCCCTTTCACTTCTCCCGGAGTTTGTAGTAGTCAAGTATGTCAAATCATTTATATTTGTCGAGATCTCAAGGATGTTTGCATCAAAAAGAAAATCCCAAAGGATGCAATTTTTCATCCTGGAACTTCACACAAAGGGTATATGGCCATGCCATCAACTTGGACAAAGCATTCAACATGCCTTTAGGAGTGGAAAGTTAGGGGACTGGGTGAACCATGTCTGTAGTTATCATTCAGTTGTATTATGAGACAAATGCTAGTGAAAGTGCATTTGATTTTGTTTGACTTTTGATTATCGGTAGATACTTTCTGATTGGATGTATTAATAGGATTCTTGAAGCCAACTTGGAGAGCCTCTGAACCTTTCTTGTTTGTTAAACTGAACCTTTAGCTAAATTTCCTTATGTTGCAGAGAAACACAAGCAAGTTATGAGATGTTTAAGAGGGTAGAAGACAGCAAAAATTGATCCAACATAATACTAATTGCGGCCAAATGGATTTTTTGATTTCCGGTAGAGTGGTATGAAAGTAACTTGATGGCTTGAAAAAAATACTGAATTTGTCTCTGTTTACATTGTTTTCACTTGTCTGATCAATGTACATGTCGCTAGCATTGTTTTCATTGCGGCCAAATGGATTTTTTGATTTCCGGTAGAGTGGTATGAAAGTAACTTGATGGCTTGAAAAAAATACTGAATTTGTCTCTGTTTACATTGTTTTCACTTGTCTGATCAATGTACATGTCGCTAGCACTTCTATATATGAGGCTGTTCATGGAAACCTTTAGCCAATTCTATCTTTTTTTGCCACTTGCAGAAGCTAGCAGAACATTAGCAAAGGATCCATATCACTGTGTTTATGGTGTATGTAACTGTAAGTAGATCACTTGTGTTTCTGGATGAGATGATATGTGACTATTACTTGTACAAAAAGATGTAGTTCACTCTTGTGAGAGGATCAGATGACGTAGTTCGCTGAGGGCTATTCCCTTTCTGTATCTCCAAACAGATTTGAATGATTTTTGTATGTGGATGTGATACTTGAATGATATTTGAATGATTCTTGTGCAAAAAGGCAATTGGATGTACTGGATTAATGGCCAGATGTGTTTTTTTTTCCCTGAGCATGTTTTCCCTGAGTGTTTACCGTCAGAAAAATTATTTTCCTGTGTGCCAACCTTCAGGGAAATTCTATTTCCCTTTCGGCATATTCCTGGCTGTTATTTCCTGAAATTATTTCTGACGGTTTTTTCAATTTTCCTGACGGTTTTCAGCACACAGGAAAATTCGAGTTCTGGTAGTGCAAGGATGCAATTTTTCATCCTGGAACTTCACACAAAGGGTATATGGACATGCCATCAACTTGGACAAAGCATTCAACATGCCTTTAGGAGTGGAAAGTTAGGGGATTGGGTGAACCATATGAGTGAAGATATGGGGAGTAGGCTGAACCACATTGTGAAAGAGAAACTTCAAGGATCTGGCATTACGTTTTGATCACTGGGTGTTTGTGTGCGCATGCATGTTTCTTTGATGTCTCTAATACATCAAACGTCACTTGTCATATGTGAGGAATAAGGATTTCAACTATTATAAACATTACATTTAAATGGTCTACTTTGTTCAAACTTTCTACATACTAGTCAGCCTTCTAATTTCAGAATTCCATAGACAAAAAATAGTCAGCCTTCTAATTTCAGAACTACATGCTGATGTCCTGCTCACAAGCTACATGAAGTCATGAACTCCCCGCACTTCATCTTTTCTTTATTGGGTGGATGAGGTGCTAAATGTATGCAACATGAGAGGCTTCCATCCTGCAAGCATGTTTGCCTTGCTATTTTACTTCATGACCTTTCATCATGTTATATTACTGCTGATGCTCTGTTTCTTCCCTGCTTATAATATTTACTGAAAGGTGCTATTAAGACCCTGCTACTATTATTTACTGAAGCCCAACAGTTAACTTGTGCCCTTATTTGTGCCCAACAGTTAACTTGTACCCAGCTAGTTAGTAGTGCAAAACACAGATATTCGTACAGAAAAACACTGGTAACAAAGGCTTCTGTGCAGAACACTCTTCTGCTAGAATTTAGTCATCCGTGTTTTGTAGTACTTCATCAGGTTATCGTTTTGTTGCACTGTTAGTGTTCTGAATCAAGCAGCCAGTAGATATAAATTGTGGTGCACAGATATATGTGAGCTGGAATGATTTCTGAATCTGATGTGTTTATGTATGGACTAGCTTCTTGCTGTGTGAACTCAAATCACTTCACTGATTTCTGTATTTTTGGATTTCTTTGTTCTCACATATTGCTTTTCCAGTACCTTTTCTTGGAAAAAAACATCTAGTTGCACTATATTCGGCAGATACCAGCAGCACTTCTTCTTGCCCTATTATATTCATCACTTAATATTATTTGTTCATGCAGGTTTTAGGGAATTAACCAGACATCGAGTTGACAAGTAACACCTTCATGCATGCTGGATCAAAGAGTGTTATGGCCCTTTAAGGACAAGACCCACCGGCCTGAAGGACACGTGCCACTGAGCGGAAGGTCTCCAAGGTAGAACTACAAACACAAGATGATGCATTGGTGGCTACTGATTCTCCTACCACTGAAGCGTTGGTGGCTGGAATGGGCCTGACTGAGTATGTGACTGACTAGAACTGTGCTGGTGATGCTTTTGACATGTCTTATATAGGTTGATATCTGATATTTGGTAATTGTGATGAGTTAGCTGTATGTCTAAATTTCTGTCTCTCTATTTAGTGATTGTGATGCGTTATCTATATATGTATTTGGATGATGGGCTGTATCTGTATTTGGATGATGGGTTGTGTCTTGATTGTATTTCTGTGCATATGGGCTCGGCCCACTATCTGGTCTGTTCCAATTATTGCAGCTGTAAAGAATTAGGCCCATAGAAAAGTAATGAAAATTTCAAAAGAAAAAAGGCCTATAAAATTACTAAAAGGGCCATAGAAGAATAAAGGCCCATATTAATTCAGCCCATACGAAGCAAGGCCTGTTACTAAAAAAAAAATCTAAACAGGCTGATATGTGTAAATGAAAAATGCCTGTAGTTGGGCTTAGGTCATGAAAGGCCTGTTAGTTCATGGATGTTTGCTGGGCCAAATTGTATTTTGTGACGTTTTTTGGCTTGTCATAATTTTGTGACGCTGGAATAAACGTCACAAAAATTATGACAAAAAAAACATGTTTTCATCACAGAACATGATCATAAACGCTTGATAGGTGACGAACGCATATTCGTCACGCCATCGTCACAAATTGTCCAAGATGACATAAAATTGAACTTTTGTGACAAAAATCAATCGTCATAGAAGGCCAAATTTCTTGTAGTGACTTTCAAACTATCAATGGGCCATTAGTGGGCTGATCCACACCTTTTAAACTTTTTATGTTTCAATCATGAAGTTCATCAAGATTCTTCATACGGAAGAAAAAAAGGAGTTGGAACAGAATCTAAGTGCAAGATACTAGACCCATGGACATGTTTGCAATGTACGAATATGTGTGAGCTTTGTATATGGGACCTCTCTAAATTTTGAGGAAACATAAAACTCAGGAATCTTAGCATCAACACTACTACTTGATATGCATCACTTTACAAGGGAATAAAATGACAAAGAATGGCTAAAGCTAACCTATGGAATTAATTAGTACTTTTGCTACCTCAAAATAATTAAATTTGGTGTGGCTGAAGTTGGTCACAATCCAAACAAGCTCCAGATTAAAAGAAAAAACAGAAATGTTTTGACCCGGCCGTGCGATCCATACATGATGCTGATCCAACGGCTGGACGATGCATCCAGGGCCGGCCCTGGGGGGAGGCCAGCGGAGCAGCCGCCAAGGGCCCCCAAATCTAAGGGGGCCCACCCAGGTATATGTATATGTATACCGATATACGTATTAACGTATGGATGTCTGATCGATCTGCCCCTGGCCTTCATATTCTATAAAACTTAAACGATCCAGCCGAGATGGGCCAATCGCCAATTCACCAGCAGGAGTCCAGCAGGCCCGTTTGCTGTTCCCCTGCTTGCTGCTTGTAGCCCAATACGACAGGCAGTCAAAGAGGCACCTGCACCAATTCTTTGCGCCGCATATGACGCTAGTCGCCGCAACGCTGATCGCCAACAACGAACAATCGCCTCATGATCTTGGCCGCGCTGCCTGGTGCTGCACCGTGATCAGGCCTGGCCGTGATCTCCGCTCCTTCGATTCGCTTGACTGCGCTGAACAGAGTTGGAGGTACGTGATCTCCGGTCCTTTGCTGGCTGTATGCTAATTGATATGTCATATGCCCTAAGTTCCTAATAAAATGCTATCGCATAATTGATTTGATCTATTTTTTTGTTGAAATTTTCAGGAAGATCATGTCGTCATCACGCAGAAAGTATCCTTCCCGTAGTGAAAAGAGGAAAAAAAAGGAACAATTAAGGTAAAAATTATGTACAAACACTTTCATATGAATATTTTTGTGATACACTATTCATTTTATTTGCATTATAAATTTATATTTATATGTATGTGTGTGTAAAAATTTAATTCTTATACAGAGGGGGCCCGGCATTTAGATTCGCCCTGGGCCCCCAAAATCCCAGGACTGGCCCTGGATGCATCCTCTGAACAGGATTTGCCGATCTGAATGGTTGAATGTTGGTCCTACACGGCTACACTTTTTTTTTCTCCTCTTCAAAAACCGGATTGGCGCGCTTTCCTTTTGCAAGGGCGGCTCAGCCCGAATTTAGGCGGATCTGCGACGAGGTTCGGCTTGTTGGGTCCTAGTTAATGGGCCGAAAAACTGAGCAATGCGGTCCATCTCCTTAGCTTCCGCTTCCGTTCTTCTCCAATTCCCCTTCTTCCCCCGCGACCCGGCCCCTACCTCGCCGGCAAACCCGACCGGCCGCGGCCGCCTCCCGTCGCGCTCCCTCCTCTGCTCGCTTTCGCTGGTACGGAGGGAGGCGTTGATCGAGGATCCAATCGCCCGCGCCGCTTAGAATCGACCGCTCCCTTGCTCCCTTGCCGCCGCCGCCGCCTGCCAAACGGACGCCGGCCTCCGCCGCACACCGCACACCGCCGCCTGCCTGCGCCTCGTGAAGGTCTAAACTCTCTTCTCCTTTCGCCTCACCCCCTCATTTCTTTCCTGCTTGGTCTTTGCCCTCGGCCCCACCACGGCATCCATTACTGAGTTAACCTCTTGTAAGCCATTGCGCGCTTTTCAGGCCCAGCTGAAGATGTTCAGACGGGTGGAACACACGGACGCACGGCACCAGGGCTCGCTGGGTTAACAAGAGGTTCGTTGACGTGAACACATCAGATAAGTGAAATAAATTTTGGCAGATAAAGAAGTTTGTGTTTTCATATCCATTCTTACTCTGCTTCAGAGTATATGTCTGAGTTTGTAATTATAGCGTAGATGCAGATTAACTCTTGTAAACTGGTCAACTGGATGGAGTTTTCTCATATGCTTCTGTCTTCCTTGTCCTGCTCCCAATCAATCAGGGCCTCTCTGATGTTGCAAGTGGATCATGATTTCAATAGAACACGCTAGTGCAACACCACATGTTCAATTTGACAGTACACGAGTTCAGCTCTACAGCTGAGTTTTACAAGCACACAATACAGCACATCAGTCCTGTTTTACATGTTTTACAGCACACAGTGCAGCACATAAGTCCAGTTTTACACAATACAAGGGCTTGTCGAATAAAAGGATAGTTATATTCGTCACCGTTAAGCACTTGTAAAAAGCAACAGACATGTTTTTGGACAAACCAAACAAATATATAATAAAAACATTTTGGAGGTAGAACTCACTTATTTGATTTCACGATAAAAGAGTTTGCTTTCCTTCAGCAACTTCTCTGTCCCAGAATATCAATGCTCAATTGTGCAGTATGATTAAGTAGAAGCAAGAGAGGCCCTCACACTAAGCATCATTTGAGTTTATTTTCATGATGGGCTTGTTTGGGTTTGCCTTAGCTGCATTCTGCAACATTTCACAGTCGAATGCACCCTTCAGATTGATCTCCTTCACGGTTTTAAGGCCTTCTATACCAGAGAGAGAAAGAAACTGCGAACCACTGGAAGACCAAACTATCTTCTCCAGCTTAGGAGTGGCTTCATCAGCAAAGCAAATATTGGTAATGTCCGAGCACTCTATGACAAGGAACTTGAGACTTTGGAATCTACCCTTGTTGAAAATTAGTGTGTTTTCGTTGCATGCATTTTGCCGAAGCCAGAGATAGCACAAGCTAGTGAGTCTGCCAAGGATTTCAATGTCACCAGCTGTCAGGAGTGTGTGACGCAAGGTTATCCTTGTAAGCTGCTTCAGTTGTTTAACCCATAACGACAATCTACGCACCAGCCCACTGATTTCTAGTGTCTGAAGACACCATGAAAGCATATGCACACTATAATAGTCTCCTATGTCCACATCTGCGTTCTCATTTATAGTTATGATCTGGATGGACAGAGTGCAAAGGCTTGTACTCAGCTTCCCCATTGCATTGAACAAACTCCTGAAGACTGGTTCCGGACATCCATTTAGAACCAGGCCCAACTTCTTCAGTCGGTGTAGGCTACCAATGTGCTCTAACTCATCACCTTCGCCAGAAACTTCCACGTGGGATAACACCTGCATTTCAGTCATGGCTGCAACATTTTTGGGCATCTTTACAGTGAAAAATGATTCTTCTGACTGCTTGTTGTCATGGTTTCTGCAGTTATTATGACGAGTAGCAAGTAGGTGCTTTAATTTTGGAAGAACAACAGAACCACCTTTGGTTAAAGTTTCTATCTCCGTTTGTCTAATATCCAGGGTCTCTAGGAATAGAAGCCTGCCAAGTTGCTTGGGCAGCTTAGTAATGCCAGTTCTCCGGATACTCAAGTATTTGAGTTTGAATAAGTTGTTGCAGACACTTTTTAGATGGTTGTTCCTCAATTCCTTGCAATCTTCCAAATCAAGCACTTCCAGGAGCTGCAGCTGAGGTGATAAAGGAAGTGATTTCAAGAACATTTTGACAGCATTGGACTCATCACTGTCTGGTTGGCATCTTTTCTTGAAATGGTTGAGCTTCTTCCAGCTGGCTTTTGAATTGTTTGCATATTGCTGCTGTGCACCTTGTTGAAGTTGTAATGCACCGCGAATCGAAAGGCGATGTGCCAAGTCAGGCGAAAGGTTGTCAAGCACAAAGTTTTCGTCTCTTGCAATCTCAGTAACAAGGTGATTGATTTCATAGCTTTTGACCTTGCCGGTGACATCAGTTTCACTGGGCTTGACACATCCATGGGAAACAAGCACATCAAAACATCGTTCAGCTTCATCCGGAGCGCTCAGTCTGCCTCTCTTTGTTATTATGCCTTCAGCGATCCATCTTCTCACCAATCTTGCTCTTTTAACGGTGGTTGTTTTACGGAAGATGCTCAGATATAGCATGCAGTCCCTGCAACTGATAGACTGGTCCTTGTAGATAAACTTTAGGATTTCCTTGTGGTTGTTGGGTGATGCATAAGCAAGGTTCTCCCGTAGGCTCTGTAACTCTGCCTGGGTTCTATTAGGATTAGCACTAAGAGCATAGAGGAACAACTTGCAACATGGGATTTGGCTTCCCAATCTTTTGAAGATGTCCATTAAAACAGGCTTCAGATGAGTTCCTTGATGGGCTACTACTTTGTCCAAGTAAAAATAAGCAATATAATTAGAATAATCATTCGGCTCTCTATATAAATTCTCATGTATGTATATCTCGTAGGGGATAAATGGGTAGGCAAACTGGATGTCCTGGGTTGTAATTAGTATTGTACTCTCGGGAGACCAGTTGCTATCATAAAAAGCAGGTTTAATGCTGTCCCAGATAGATGTATCCCGAACGTCATCAAGCACAAACAAGAACCTCTTACCTTTTCCTTTCTGCTGAAGATTCCTCATGACAATCTTCTTATATATGATCCACTGTTCGTTTAAAAGGAAGTTCGCAAGTCTTGTGCTTGTGGCATACAGCAGCGAGCCTAGTACTTGGAGATGGTTGCTGATTTTCTTGTCATCAGGGACAGACGACTTATCTGGCTGGCCACCTAACTTCTTTCGGATCTTCTGGAGTAACTGCTTGGGGTGTCCTGGTTCTACTTTTATCAATTCCACGCAGTCCAGTGAGCAGTTGCTTGTCAGCCATGGATCTTCAAGCGCTACCTTGGCAAAAAGAGCGGTCTTTTCTTTATCTCCAACAAGTGCAATGACTCTGGGCATACCGTGCTTCTGTCGTTTGGCGTCATCTCCATTCTCTGTGATCCATGACTTCAGGGAGAAACTCTCAAATGAGGCTGGCTCAACTTCGGCACAATCCATGGTGCCTTCTCCCTCCCCAGCGACGTCACCTCCCCACATTGCCCTGTTGACACTGTCTGTACCACGGCCACCGTTGACTGGCACTTCAACGCCATACCTCAATCGCCTCTCCCCAACCTCATGTGCACGGATCTTGAGCTCCCGGATCCGTGTCGCGATGCGGTGGCGGATCGGCAGCGTCTTCACCAGCTGGGGCAGCTGGCGTAAGTAGCCACAAATGCCTTTTTGCCCAGCTGCTGTGGTAGATGCGCCAAGGCTCTTGACATAGAGGTCCACGTAGTTCTGCGACTGGTATGCCACATCTGCCACCTGCTTCATCCATGCCCGGACCTGGTGATCTGACTCGGCCTTGCCAGTCTCCGCGATGTGCATGAGGAAACCGTTCATGCTCTCCATCTCGTCCTTGATGAACTGGACATCGCCCCGAACGCCGCTCAGCAGCTGTGCCTCCCCTGCGAGGGATGATGTTAGACGTCCGAGCAGCGAGTCAACAGCCCCCTGGGCAGAGCCCAGGACCATGTCTGCCATCTCTCTGACCTCTCTTTGCTTACTCAAGTCTGGTGTTCAAGCAAGGGTTCAGAGCTGCTATGATGGAGCTAACGAGATGGAAATGAGCCATTGAATGGAAGATCCATGGGGTTGGATGGAAGGGAGGGGCTATGGCCTGGAAAATGGGTCGGCATTGTTGGAAACCTGGAACTGGAATGTAACCCGCGGAGCTCACATGGTCTTTCAACTTTGTAAGAGGCAAAGCGTTCACATGTGGGTCCAGGTTGTTAGAGATAGAGATGTTTTGGGGTTGTGTGATGATTAGAATTGTTTATATAACAAGTAGAATCGTGAGTTATTGATTAAACTAGTCTTCAAGGTCAAGATGATAAGATGTATTCTCAGTTTGATTGAATTGATATCTCTATCTGTAAGCCCCACCTAATGCTCTCCCAGTCCCAGCTCACTGCCCCTAAGGGGGCAGCACGCGCTTCACCATTTGTATAGAGCACAAACAACGCAGAGCCTGATGTGCAGGTTCTTGAGGATTTTTCGACTTATAAGCCCCTACCTTATTAATAGTTGCGACAGTCAGACGGTTTTGCACATACACGACTGTTGAGTGAAGTTCCAATGTGGATAAATTGTTTGAGGGAAACGTTGATGCATACCTCAACCCTCAGCTGATTTCTTCTCGTCTTCCCTCGTGATTTTAAAGAATTGAATGATTGGTTGATGCCACATCACTGTATCGTCTACTGTAAGTACCATTTGAACCTATTACAACGGTTTGCCCCACAAACAGTACGGAAATTACCAGTGTGGTGGAAGGGAAATGACATTCGAAACTTCTCGTAGACCAGAACGAAATCTTAAGTTTGAGCTATGTGGGCTATCAATACAGCTTGCATCATTATATAAAAACAGCTTTTCTAACCCATTAGGTAGTTGGGAACAACTCAAGGAAATGTATGGTATCAAGGCACATATATAGGCTGGCATGAACATCAGAATACATTAATAAGTTCCTAAAAAATTAGCTAGGCGTATTGTTGACATTTCAGCACATAGTCAATGAACTATCATGATTCCTAATCAAGATTACACTTCTGAGACAGGTCATGATAAGCTTGAAAAGGGCATCAAAAGTATTTAAATCTTATTAGCAAATCATGAGGTTGTAGAAATAAGACTTGAAGTCTGATTGACTGATTAAATCAATCTTTTTTCTGAACATTTCGGCCCCCGCGTCGCTCCCACGCGGGCGACTCGGGCGGCGACCCTAACCCTAGCCCGCCGCCACCCCACATCTCCTCCACCCAGCCGCGCCGCCGCCAGAGCGAGCCACCGGAAACCGCGTGGTTAGCCGGGACGGCGGCGGCGAGGCCCTAGCAGCGTTTTGAGCAACCTGTGGTCTGATCCGCGGTGATGTCGGCGTTTGGCGAGACGCGGCCGAGGTCGACGATTTGAGGCGGCAACGCCTAGATCTGGCGCCTCGACGGCCGGATCCGGTCGTCGGCAAGTTGCCGCTCGGCGGATGCGGCGTGAAGAGAGCAGCCGCGGGCCTGGCTGCTCCGAGGAGGGCGCGGCGCGGTGCATGTGCAGCGGGCGCGAGGTGCGCGGCCGGGGCGGCGGCGCGCATGCTGCCGGCGCGAGATGCGCGGCCGCGGGCGTGATGCGCGTGCGGCGGGCGCGACGCGAGGAGTGCGGCGGCGGGCGAGGCCCTGGTCGCCGTGGCCGCGGGGGATGCGCACGGCGGGCGCGGTGCCGGGATGACGACCGTGGGCATGGCGTGCACGCAGCAGGGCGCAGCAGCGTGGAGTGTGTGCGACGGCCGCAGCGACGAGTTGGCGGCCGTGCATGTGACTGGCTCTTGTGATGTGTGCAACGAGCATGGCGCCAGTGATGTGTGGTCATGGTGGAGGCCGACAGTGGGCTTGAGGTGGAGGCCAGCAGTGGCGTGGTTGAGGTGGAGGCTGGCATGGTGAGGCGTGTGGTTGTTGCATCCGGGTGCCTTAGGGAGCTGTTGGTGCAGAGGGTGGAGGCTGGTTGTGATGGCGTCCATCGACGGCGCAAAGGCCGGTGGTGCTTGGTACAGTTGTTGTGTTGGTGGCGCTGGTGTTGCTACTTTGGAGCGGAATGTGGCGCGGTGGTGGTGGTGGGGAAGCACAGGAACCAGGGGAAACCTTGCTTATAATGCCGGCAATGACGACGCCATGGTGCGTAGTTTATCTCGTTGGAGACATTGCTGTGGTGTTGCTGCCCCACCCCTCCAGGAGAGTTCTTGGGGGAAACCCCAAACCTAGCTTGCTAGGTTGGGTGGCGACAGTGTCATGAGCATCGAATCCTTCTTGAAGGCGCCACCTAAGAGATTCTCTTCACCACCATTGAGGCATCAGATTCGACTTCTTGGTTGTTTGGAGGCAACGATAACCCTCTTGGGGGAAGTCAGAGCGTTCTCATGACGGTAGCAACATCGACGTCGCGGGATGAGGCTTTTGTGTCGTGAGGCTTCTTTTCCATTGAGGATCTCATCAGGCACTTTTCGTTGGGAAGTCGGAGCTGCTCGATCGTGAGTGCGATGAGCTTGGCAACGATAACACAAGTGATGATTGTTTGGTGGATGGCGCGATCGATCTGGAGCATGAGCGAGGCAAAGGCTGAGGTCTATCATTGCGAAGTCGGAGCTATTTTGGAGGGGTGGCAACGATGACATATGACGGGCTCCATCCCATGTTCTGTTGTGGTTTTCTTTTTCTTTGTAGCTTAGTTTTTCTTTTACACTTGTACGGTTTGGCCTCGTTTCCCTTAATATGAGGCACCTTCTTCTTATTAATATATGCCGGGTCACAAAGTGATTCCGGGTCTTTCAAAAAAAAAAAAAAAATCAATCTCAAAGTCGACGGGATTAGGTACAAACCATGTGAATCGTCATGTGCAGCTGGGATGCCTGGGAACGGAACATCTGGCGTGCGCATATTCACGTCAGATCGCAGTGCCACCGTTCCAATTGAATGCAACGATCCTCCTGCTCCTCTTCCCTATGTTGCTTGGTTCCTTCTGTCTAAACGACCCAACAACGATTTGAGCCCAGCAACGGAGGCATGCACAGTGCTGATTTAGTCTTCATCGCTTCGCTCCACGCTCGCCAAGACGCCATCATCCGTTCACTCATTCACTGCCGCGCTGACATTGCTGCCGTGAAGGCCTAAACATGCATCAACCCAAGCTCTCGCAGACCTCTGGAGGGCGTCGGAGCTCCAGGCTCACACCTCCACGCAAATACAGCACCAGGTCTTGGGAAAGCGGCGGGCTTGCTTCGTTTTGCCGCTGGATCTTGCGCCAGGTTCATTCGGTTAGAGCAAGCCCAATAAGTTGTACAGCCAAGCCATACAACAACTAGTCTCTTCATGGCCTTCTCGAGCGAGTATGGCTGGAGGGAGATCTCTCCCCGAGAAGATGTAGCAGAAAATTTTCTTGCGAGAAGAATGGCCATGATATGATAGTAGAATTAGCAGAGAACTTGACATCGCCATTAATTGAAGCTAGGTGATGTGTGAAAACATAAAAGGGTACTGAACGCACGCATGTGTGTAAGATTCATGACCATTGGAGTATGGAAACCCCAAAGGTATGAATGTTTTGGTGATTGGATGATCATGTTGTATGTGACTAACTCTTTTGTAGGTTATTGCCTATGGTCACATATGATGGAGGACTACGTCAACCATTTCTCTATTGGATATCTCGATGATTGGTTGCCTCGACAACTCGGGACATTGGGCTTGATGAAGTCACGGTTGAGGAGATGGATCAAGGCTAAGGACATGCTAGAACCAAGCAGGTGTTGGCTTGGTGTAGATGTAGGCTTGAGTCCATAGGAAACACCGGATTATCAAGAGGATTCGAGTTGGTTCTCTTAGTGCACACTAGTGGTAGAGATCATTGGATGCAATGTGAGGCTCTCAGAGGCTAGGGTGGCAGAAGAGAAGCTTAAGGAACCAAGAAGAGTGAAGATGAAGTCAAGGATCGAGGAGATGATCAAGATGGACTTCAGGCAGAAGTCACCGTATGATACGGTGCTAGTCACCGTATGATACGGTGACTACAGGAATTGCAGAACTGAAGACAGGAAATCTCTGCTGGAGTCACCGTATGATGAGGGGTGATAGTCACCGTATGATACGGTGGTCACCATATGGTTTTCGGGGAGTTGGCAGTTTCTGCAGTTTCAGAGAGAAGAAGTCACCGTATGATACGGTGATAGTCAGCGTATGATACGGTGACTATGGACAGGAAAATCCAGTGAAAGGAGAGTCACTGGTAGAGTCACCGTATGATGGTCACTGTATGATACGGTGAGTCACCGTATAGTTTCCAAGGGAAGTGCAATTTGGACAAGTTGCTGAATATGAAAAGGAAGTAGTCACCGTATGATACAGTGCAATTTGGACAAGTTGCTGAATATGAAAAGGGAAGTGCAATTTGGACAAGTGAAGACAGCAGGGAAGGCTGAAGATGATGTAGTCACCGTATGATACGGTGACTAGAGCACCGTATGATACGGTGGCTGCGCAGAAAAGACTGCTTTTGAGGCAACGGCTAGTTTATGAGTTGAGGGCTATAAATAGTTGGTTGCTTACCCTTTTGAGGGTCTCTTGGCCAGTGGAATAGGTGAGGTTGCCCAAGGAAAGCCAAGAGCAAGAAGAGAGAGCACTTGTTGAGGATTTGGAGTGATCCTAGTGCTAGTGAGAGAGTAACAAGAGCATCCTTTGATCTCTAGGGCTAGTGTGTGCATAGAGAGTCATCTTGAGCTGTTACTATTGGTCTATGGCAAGGCCTAGACCGGTTAGACGTTGGTAGAGAGCTTGCCAAAGAGTGTGGAAGTCTCTACAAGTTTGTACACGGTCTTCAAGCTTCCCGTGTGAAAGAAGCTACGTGAAGACAGTGCCCTTTGGACCGCATCACGTGCGGATCCTTACCTTCGGAGGAGCATCTGGAGTTGCCGACGGGACGTGCCCGCGTCTTCACTCGGAGGGTGAAGAATGCTCTAGAAGGAATCGCCATCGAGCGGAGGGAGGGATCGAGACTCCGGCGGGAGTGACCCAATGTGGAGTAGGGGGAGGCGCCATCCTCCCGATACCACGGGCTAAAAATCCATGAGCAATCTCTATCCCATCTCTTTACTTACTAGCATTTACTATTCCGCATTTACTTCTTGCTAGTAGACTTGATTGATAGGATTGCTTTGCTCTTGGTAGAATTGCTTGTGTAGGTTTGCTCTTTGCTAGTCTTGCTAGTGTGTGCGCATCGCTTGCTTCTTGTCATCACCTAGCAAACTATTAGGATTGTTAAAGTACCGTGCCGGAGAAATTTACAAGTGAGCACCGATTCACCCCCTTCCCCCCTCTCGGTACTCCGTGATCCTTACAAGTGGTATCAGAGCCTCGTGCTCAAAATAAGGCTTAACCGCCTTTGAGTAAGGATGCCGGGAGGAAGCAGGCCAGCCACGTTTGAGGGACCGATTATGCCTATTGGAAGGTTTGCATGCAAGCTTATCTAGAGGCTATCAATCCCGACACGTGGCGTGTGACAAATGAATTGGTTGAGCTTGTTGCGGACGACGGGACGGTCGATGAAAAACTCACTAAGGCTAATGCTAAAGCTAAAAATGCTTTGTTTGAGGCTATCACTAAGGATGTCTTTGCTCGCATCAAGTCCGCGGGTACCGCTCATGAGATTTGGCAATAAATACAAGTTACTCATGAGGGTTCCTCGGACGTGAAAGAGGAAAGATATTATGTGCTCAAAGATAAGTATGACTCCTTTACTATGACTTCAAGTGAATCTATTAATGATGCATATTCTCGCTTGAACTTGATTGTAGAGGACATCAACTCACTCGGGGTGAAGGAGAAGATCGAGGATGCCGACCTCATGCGCAAGATCTTGAGAATTCTACCGAGGAAAAAAGTACGACTCCCTCATCACATGCCTCTTCAACACCTCACTCGAAGACCTCACGACACACAAGTTGATCGGGAAGATCACCGCCTTCGAGAGCTACCACCTCGACTACGTGCCCGACGAGAAGCCGAACAAGAACCTTGCATTTCCGGCCGAGGGCACAAGCAAGAAGAAGAACAAGAAGGTGATCATCCCCGAGTCAAGTGAAGATGAGGGTGATGAAGATGTTGATGAAGAAGATTACTTGCAAATTTGCCCCGACGAACTCGCACTCATCATGAAAAGAAGCAACTTCTTCAATCGAAGGTCAAAGAAGGACTCCGTGTGCTATAATTGTGGTGACAAAGGCCACTTTGCAAAGGAGTGCACCAAGCCCATCAAGAAGCCTAAGAAGAAGCCACAAGAGTCTAGTGATGATGAATAAGAAGAGCCATGGGTCAAGTACAAGAAGAAGAAGAAATTTGTCAAGAAGGACAATCCCAAGGCCAAAGATAAGAAGAGACCATCACGAAGGGGCTTCGTGGCACAAGATTGGGTGACCGACGATGAATCAAGTGAGGAGAAAGAAGATAGTGATGACACATCTCACAAGGGCAAGCAAGTTGCCGGGATTGTGCTCACTAACATCACAAGTGATCTACCTCCACCTCCCATGTGCTTGATGGCAATGGACTTTGATAGTGATGATGAGGATGAGGAGAGTGGAAGTGAAGATGAAGAATTTGAAGAGGAAGACCGGCTAACCTACAAGGAATTGATGTGTGCTCTTGATCTTGCCTGGAAAATGTTAAAGAAGAAGGACAAGACTATTGCAAGGCTTGAGAAGGAGCATGAAGTGGCCGTGTTCCGAGTTGAGCAACTAGAGGGTGAGCTCAAGGACCTTGGCACTTCCCACAAGATTATGGAAGAAGATTACGAGAATCTCTATGAGAAGCATGAGGCCCTTGAAGTTGCATATCAAGCGCTCAACCTCGAAATGAGTAACAAATCCTCTTCTAGCTCATCTACTTCAAATTCATCTTATATTACTTGTGATGAGCTAACCCCCTCTCGTGAGCATGTTTCGCTTGATGAGACTATTTTGAAGGAATATCAAAAGCTCAAGGAGGAGAGGGAGATGGTGATGGATGGCTTTGAGAGGCTTACAAGGGGAAGAACCATTCACAAGCAAATCCTTGGAAGGAATCTCATCAACAACGCTGCACACAAGGGTCTTGGTTCCTACCCCGCCACCATCAACATCATCGGCAATGAAGACACCATCCCATCTTGGGTGGTTCCTCTCTTGGCGGATGACTACTATTGTGAGAAGTGTTGTCAAGATGGACACACCTACAAGAATTGCCCCAAGGTGAGGAGTTCCAATGCTATGCCTAATGCTAACTTGTTCCATGAGAACACACACTTCAAGCTCTTTAGGGACAAGAAGGGCAAGGTGAAGGCAAAGGCACTTGGACCACCGGACAAGAAGCGGAAGATTCGGAAGATTTGGGTCCCCAAGTGCGTTGTTGACCGTGAGCGGCCAATGAAGTACGAGTGGGCCGCAAGACCGGGACTTAGATGGATGGTGGTGGTGGACCAAGTGCCAAGTTGAATATTCATCGAGGTCCACCACAAGCTTCGAGTGCTTCAACGACATATCTACTCTTCAAGGAGGTAACCTTGTATCATAGTAGAAGTAGTTTTCTTTTCTTGCATTTGTCTTGCATGGTAGCTAGGAGCTCCTTTGTGAACTAGTATGATTGCATCCATGCATGTGTAAATAACTAAAAAGAAAAGAACATAAAAATTAGTTCAAGGGCTAACTTTCTCAAGATAGTCATGAGCATGGGGGATGTTTGAGTTGGTGGCTCGTATGACTCAAGGCAAGGTTTGGTTCATGATGATTAAGCTTGAGAGAGGTTCAAACTTGACTTGGAGTAGGTTTCCTTTATGCAATGTCTTTAAATTTGCTTGCATCTCACATGGCATATTTACTTTCACTTGCATTTGTATGATATGCTTGTTTCATGCATTGCATATAGGAAATCACAAAGGAGCCATCACACTATGAGGAAAGTGCTTTATGTTCCATATGAAACCACATCACATAAAAGTGTGATTAAAGGAAAGGATTGGAGCTTCATGCCCATTGAGCATTGCATAATGATCCTCGAGGTTAAAACTACTCGCACGGGTCATTGGCAAGGGCTCATACATACCCCTCCTTTGGTTTTATCACTTTTGGCTCTTATTGGGCTTGCATCTTATTTGGTTTTCAAAAATTATTATATGCCTATGTGCAACCTATATTGGCTTATTTTCAAAGGAGTGGTTGAGATTTCCCTTTCTGGTCCATACATGGTGTTTATTTGGTTTTTGTGTGAGATGTATGGACATAGAAAGAAATTTCCTTGAACTCAGCGTTTCTGCAAATCACCGTAATATACGGTGCTTATCACCGTATGATACGGTGAGGCTGCTCTGATCAGTTTGAACTGGATGATTACTGTCACCGTATCATACGGTGCCAGTCACCGTATGATACGGTGACCGTTTCTGCGTTGTCCAGTTCATCCTGATCACCGTATCATACGGCGATAGACACCGTATCATACGGTGACCGGGTTGATCGTTACTTTTCATTTCGATCTGAGCCGTTGATTTATTCCTTGATTCAATCTCAGCTGTTCATTCAAAATCAACCCTAATCTCTACGCAATTCTCCCTGTTACTGTGCATCATCTTCATTTCACCGCCGCCGTTTCACCACGCTCCTGCTCCCGCCACCGCGACGCCTTCCCGCGCGCGCACTGCCCGTACGCCTCGCCGTCAACCAGCGCCGCCCCTCTCACAGGAGCTTCACTGCAGCGCGCCGCTCTAGCTTCATCGCGCCGCCGCACCATCCCGTAGAAACCCTAGCTCGCCGCACCACCGTCGCCATTGCCGCACCCGCGGGCTTGCTGTTGAGGTGGCTGCGCCTGTTTGTCGCCCTCACGTGCGCCATCTTCGAGCCGCTGCTCGTGCGCACCAAGGAGGAGGAGCCCCAAGCTCGATTGTGACCTCGCCGCCGTCTTCCCCATCTCCGATGAGGTCCCGATGGCCTTTGATTGTTTTTCCGGCGACAAATTGATAGAATTGAGTGCTTGATTGCTTGAATTGCATAGTAGCAGGATGAATTGCTTAGGGCATCGATCAATTTCCTTCCTTTTCATCTAATTAAGCCCTAAAATTGAAGAATTCCATCTACTCTAAGCTTAGTGTGCTTGATTGCTCTCGGTTGATGGTAGTTTAGATGGTATTCATCTCCTATGTGTTGTTTGTGCAGTAAAGTTCATTCTTTTATACAACACATAGGCACTAGTGTTGTTTGTTTGTGCTTATTTTCATCATTTGCACATCACACTAGTGTTGATTCCTCGATTAGTGTCACATTGAGTTAATTGCCTTGCTTATATGTGCACTAGTTGATCTCCACCCATAATCGACAATGCCGTTGTTCTTATTGCTTAATTTGTCGGCATTGTGTCCTTCACCTCAGCGCTAGGACTTCACATAGATTTTTATGCGCTTACCTATGATTCTTGCTTGTAGATCATAGTAGGTTATTCTATACTCATATACCCTGTCTTTATTCCTATCGTGCAGTGGCAGTTGTCAGTGGTCAGCCCAGAGGACAGAGGCAGTTGACAGTGCAGAGATCAGTGGACGGATTTAGGGCCAAGCCCTTGATCCTATCTTTGGTAGTCAGCTTGTCAGTGGACGGGTTGGTGAGCCAAGCTCACTCGCCCTATCTTGTCAGAGGGCAGCTCAGCAGTGACAGCAGCTATGGGCAGAGACAGAGGTGCTGGTAGAGGTTCTGGTGATCAGGACAGAGGGAAGGGCAAGGCCAAGGTTGTGGAGAAGCCCAAGGCTAAGAAGCCTCGAGTTCCAGTTGTTCACACAGGTGACCCTCTGAACGATGCAGCTGTTCATCGAGCTCTTCGTGATCAGGGTCCACCTCCAGAGGGCAGCAGTGGAGGACCCAGGCTCTCTGAGAGGACTCCACTCAGGAGATCCACCAGAGTGAGGTTCTCTACACAGCAGACTCCGACCCGAGGAGCGGGCTCGTCGAGGACTGCTGGCCAGGAGCAGCCACAGGCCGAGGACACAGACACCAACTCTAGCTCGAGCTCCAGCACTGATGACGAGGAGGATGAGCTTGAGGAGCAGGAGGCCAGGGTTGACGGTGGGGGGTTCTTGAGAGACTCTCCTCTCCCTCAGGATGAGGCTATGAGGAAGAGAAAGAAGGAGCTGGCAAAGAAGGGCATGCTCAGGATGCAGGGTATGCCTGAAGTTCTTCAGAGGGATTTTCTCAAGGTCAACACTAAGACCTTGCAGTCTCTTAGGCAGGTGCCAGAGCATGTGTGGGCTCCTCTTGGTGCTAGAGATCCTATGGCAGGACCGAGGTACTGGACACTTATACAGAGGCAGATTGCAGATGCCTATCGCAGAGCAGAGTCCACCAAGGGGAAGCAGCTTTTCACTACCCACAAGTATGTGGTGCCAACTCGACTATCTCTAGCAGCTGGGAGAAATATGGAGTCCAGAGTGACATACATGCCTGGCTTGAGGACTCTTCTTGCAGCACCTATGAGGTATAGGACTGATATAGTGAGAGACTTCTATGCTACACTCTGGGTTGCTGACGATAGGAGTGCTATATGGTTCATGTATGAGGGCCAGCCAGTCAGACTCACTCGCTCATGAGGGAGCCAGAAGAGAGAGCACTTGTTGAGGGTCTCTTGGCCAGTGGAATAGGTGAGGTTGCCCAAGGAAAGCCAAGAGCAAGAAGAGAGAGCACTTGTTGAGGATTTGGAGTGATCCTAGTGCTAGTGAGAGAGTAACAAGAGCATCCTTTGATCTCTAGGGCTAGTGTGTGCATAGAGAGTCATCTTGAGCTGTTACTCTTGGTCTATAGCAAGGCCTAGACCGGTTAGGCGTTGGTAGAGAGCTTGCCAAAAAGTGTGGAAGTCTCTACAAGTTTGTACACGGTCTTCAAGCTTCCCGTGTGAAAGAAGCTACGTGAAGAGAGCGCCCTTTAGACCGCATCACGTGCGGATCCTTACCTTCGGAGGAGCATCCGGAGTTGCCGGCGGGACGTGCCCGCATCTTCATTTGGAGGGTGAAGAATGCTCTAGAAGGGATTGCCATCGAGCGGAGGGAGGGGTCGAGACTCCGACGGGAGTGACCCAGCGTGGAGTAGGAGGAGGCGCCATCCTCCCGATACCACGGGCTAAAAATACATAAGCAATCTCTATCCCATCTCTTTACTTACTAGCATTTACTATTCCGCATTTACTTCTTGCTAGTAGACTTGATTGATAGGGTTGCTTTGCTCTTGGTAGAATTGCTTGTGTAGGTTTGCTCTGTGCTAGTCTTGCTAGTGTGTGCGCATCGCTTGCTTCTTGTCATCACCTAGCAAACTATTAGGATTGTTAAAGTACCGTGCCGGAGAAATTTACAAATGAGCACCGATCCCCCCCTTCCCCCCCCCCCCCCCCCCCCCTCCCCCGCCCCCCTCCTCGGTACTCCGTGATCCTTACAATGTGCAGTTGATTGCTGTCATGCAAGCATACATCAAAGCGATGGTGTGAAATGGAGCAAAGGACGCGAGATGCGTGACTGCGCAGAGGCGGAAGAATTTGGCTGCTCCGCTAGTCAGGTAATTAATTAGTAATCAGATTTGCCTTCTATAAAAGTTGTTCGTTGATTTAATAACTAGATGGGACAGGTGTCAAGAGCCAATTCGCCCTGCACATATTAGGAGGTGTTCGTTTCGACAGGCTTGTCACATCAAAGAGAATCTTACCATTTTAGTTGTGTGATGTAAGTAACGGTGTTTTGTGTATGTTGCTGGAAAATTATTGCAGAGGCCAATGTGATTTACCTGGAGACGCCGGCTGGCGTTGGGTACTCCTCCTCTGCTGATGCTGCTTACTACCAGGGCGTGGATGACAAGATGACAGGTACTGAATTTTCTTACCAAGACTTCTCTACCTCTGTTTCTTTGTTATACTCTGTCTCTGTTTCTGATTCTGTTCTGCTTGACTAGTTTTTACTGGTCATACATGCCAGACTGAAACCTCGCACATATGCCTTCCATGGAACAAAGAAGTACAATAGTTATTTTTATTCTATAGGATCAGCACTTTTCATTGTCTCTTCGATAAACTAGCATCAGGAAAGTGCTAGTTTTCTAACTGAAGGAAAATATGATAAAGTAGCATATATAAGAAAGCAAGCTCTGTTTCTTTGGCCGATAGCAGTGCATGTCACTGGGAGTCCTTATGAGATTCTAACTTTTTGCTTGTCGATTGGATGATTGAAGCCATGGACAATATGGTGTTCCTGCAAAGGTGGCTCGAAAAGTTCCCACAGTACAAGGGCAGAGAGCTCTACATCGCCGGGGAAAGCTACGCAGGTATTATACGCCTTACACATGTACAGCACCACTGATTATTCATTCTGCTGTAGTAGTTCATCGTCTCATTAATTTTCAAATCTTTCTTTGTTTTGATTAATCAGGGCATTACATCCCACAGCTGGCCGAGGTCATGGTGGAGTTCAACAAGAAGGACAGGATCTTCAACCTCAAGGGCATCGCTGTAAGCAACCTGAACCTGAAACTGTCGTCTGCAGCAAGTTTTTCGAATCAGATTATTATTTCAGACAAGTTTGTCTCTGACAAAATGTCATCATCATCATGGATCAGCTGGGCAACCCGGTTCTCGAGTACGAGCTCCTCAACATACAGATACCGACCATCAACGTTGTTGGATCGCTGGGGTTAAGTCCGGCATCCGGGTGCTGGTTTACAGGTATGTAGAGGTTGAGATTCAGTTCTTTTATTGTGCGTGTGCGTGTGTGTGTGCGCGTGTGTGTTTCCATAAGCTCATTACTTTGCAAAGTTTTTTAAGATAGAACTAAATCTTGCTATGAAAATATGACTCTCCAATGGAGTGTCGGATCAGTTCTTGTTCGCGCATTAACACACCAATCTTTCTCGTTGGACACCCACTATCCCAGGACACAAATCTTTGTCCTCGTCAGTTTCCATTCTCCCTGGACACTAATCAATTCCCATCTCTAGGCCTCTATATGGTAACCAGTTGACGTATCTTCCAACAATCATCTCATCGATGCTTCAATCTGTTACTAACACACACCATTGATTTACAAAACACCCATGATTGGCTTGCCCCCCTGAACTCTAACCTGACCGGGGGAGATGGGCAGAATATCACGTCATGGCCGGTCATGTTGGAGATAAAGAGAAGGCATCTAATTTTCTTACATTTCAGTCTCATATATATGAAAAGTAGAAAATCTTCTGCGAACAGCTAATGATCCGTGCATGCAACTGAGAAAAGCAGCATAGTCAACGAATGAACGAAACAAATTGCATTGATCTTTTTTTTTTCCCTGGTACACAGTTGTAGTTTCAGAGCAAACACAAGAATAGACCACGAAGAGGATAACTAAAACGACAAGTACAATACTGATTGGGCTGGCAACGAGATGACCAGAACCCATGTTGTAAACCAAATACTACGAGAACTGACCGATCGACCACGAAGATAAACTAAACATGTCACATGACAATCACAATACTAATTAGGGAATGCAACACGAAGGATAGGCTACGGTAGATTAGACATGGAGCTAGGCTCGGCATGCATGCTAGACGATGGAGCCTCCTTCCGACCTTACATGGGTGGGAAAGATGGATCAGGCCACGCGAATCCAGCAGGACCCATGTTCGCGAGCTGCGGCATCTGGCCGGCGCCGGCGAAGGAGCCTCCGAAGCCGGGCTGGGTGCCGAGTTCCCCTCCGAAGCTGTAAGAAGCAGGAGGAGGAGCAGGCACCATGGGCGGCGGCGGCAGTGGTGGCTGCTGCAGCTGCAGCGCCGTCGCCGGGAGGTTGTCGATGGCCTTGTCGACGATCTGGAGGCGGTTCTCCACCATCCACCCGAGGCTGACGATCTCCTCAACGGAGAGGCCGGCGAGCCCCGGGTGGCGGCCGGCGATGGCCTCTTGCAGGAGCAGCTCGGTCTCGCGCTCGCGGTTCTCGCGCTGCGCCTTGTGCAGCTTCTCCCTGAGCTTGTCGACGCGCTTCCTGAGGATGCCGTCCATGTCCATCGTCTTCTTGCGCTGCTCCGGCATGGCCTTGAACCGGGCCAGGACGCGCGCCGCCTCCGCCACCGACGGCCACACCTCCGGCTGCGACTCGCCCTCGCCGTACGCCACCACGCAGGCGTCCACGCCGCACAGCGTCGCCAGCTCGCTCGCCTTCTTCATCAGGCCCTTGCGACGCTTCTTGAGGGTCGCGCGACGGGCCGAGTTGTTGGCGATCCACTGCAGGGTCACCTTCCTCCGAGCCATGGCTCGAAGAAATGGTTGAGATGGAGTATTTTGAAGAGAAAAGGATTGGTGGGCGAGGCTGGTTTTACAGCGCGCGCAGATCGATCGATTTACCGTGTTGACCGGATTGGAAGGATCGAGGCCTTGCCCCTGTATGGAAAGGATTTACCATCGAAGATATGGGGAGATCGCAGGCAATTACTATCTCAATCTTGTTGATTGACCTGCATATCTTCACGCCATAATTATTCTCAATCGCTAGCGAGAGCCAGATGATCACCTCTTCATTATTCTCATCGCAGGAAATTTGAATTTTTAAGAAATCAGTCAAAACAAACGCACCTATACCTAAAAGTATTTGCTGGACTTGTACTAGTACTACCATTATCTCTTAGTTGTCTAGCCTCCCCAAATGGGGACAAGTGATTGCTTGCGGGCCATGGTTAAAAGAAAGATTATGTGTAGGATCACAAGGATAATTAATTACTACTGGGGATTTTTTATGCCCGCGTATCACTAGCTCAATTGAGCCCTTTAATGGCCGGCAAAATCAGCCTTTGCCGCCCGTCATTACCCTTCCGCCACTAGAAACAATGAAAGAGTAGTGACGCGCGTGCAGAAACAAATAAAAAAAAGGAAAATCATGCTGGCCAGCACAGGCTGGGCTGGGCCCTACCTGCCACGCCACGCTAGCGCCGCCGCTTGGTTGGATCCGCGCTCGCCCCAGCCGTTGCCGTGACACCACTGCCGCCTGTCCAGATCTGCACTCGCCCTGGCCGTCGCTGCGCCACCTGGCTAGATCCTCCATCGCCTCTGCCGCCGTCACACAGCCAGCTGGTATCTGCTCATCGCCCCGTCTGCCACGTAGCCTGGCCGTATCTGCTCGCCGTCCCTATTGCGGCGCCGCACCAGATCTGCACGACCCCCGCCTCGTGGTGGCATGTAGATCTGGCTGCGCCGCCTCCACCTCCTCGTCAGAGCGGTAGAGAGGGAGGGAGAGAGACACAGAGAGGGGCGTGTGGGGCCGCCACGGCTGGGGGCGCACGGCGGCGAGGCATGACAACCCGGCGCGCGGGGATGGGCCACGGCGGCGCTGGCGCGGGAAGGGGAGTGTGGGGCTGCAACGAAGGCGTGGGGAGCAATGTTGGCGCTGCTGCCTGGAGGAAGCGTAGAGGAAGGAGAAAGATGGAAGGAGAAGTGGAGAGCGGGGCGGCGGCGTGGATGAGAGAGGGTGTGGGGTTTGGAGCCCTAGTTTGAGTTTATATATAGACTCAAAAGTTTGGGCTTGCGGGCCCGGGGCAGGCTTGAGAGCAGCAATATGATGGATGCTGCTGTCAGCCGTCTACCACTAGTAGTAAAAAACCAGTGATGGCCGTTGATGATGTCATTTTACCCGCCACTAGTTTGTTTGGGTGCAGTTTTGGTCTGCCGATGGCAGCATGTTCGCCACTACTATTGACTGTAGTAACAGGCTTCGGTTATCCACCAGTGGAAATAACATGGCTCCGGAGTCGCTGTCGTGTCATTTTGTACTAGTGTTGGTACATTTACTAGGACATTTTTAGTGAGTATCGAAGGCTAGCTTGTTACCAGATGTATCCGTTTGCAGCAAAATTATGCTACCTAGCTTGCATCGCAAGGATGTTTCTTTTCCCAAATCTAATATGGCGTTGTTGTTGTTGATTCGTATAAATGTTTTTAATCCCTCCCCCCCCCCCCCCCCCCAAAAAAAAACTGTAGGTATACACATCAATACAAAATTACAGTTCCAAACTCATTTATTTGTAGGGATATTAAAATTGACAAAGTAATGGTTTATAGTGAATCACTATTAATTAACTTTTTTAACTCCAAAAATATTTTGACTTATGAACTAAAATTTGGCGTGGACATGTTCCAATTCTGTTTTGATTATAAAATTTTCATTTTTAAATTGATAATTGAAGAAAGATGGTATATTTTGTATGACCTTTGTGATAGAAAACAACACCACATAGAGCAAAAATCTGTCAATATATAACAGATCATTATTCTAGCAAGGACTCGGCAATACTGCAATAGGGTCACACACCAACGCGCCCGTCTCAGCTGAACAGCATCCACAATACCTTCAATTGTGCAAATCCATATTCCTTGTTGTGTAAAAGGAATTTAATTGATATTAAAGCTTATTACAACTCCTGATTACAACTCCTGATTACATATACAACTCCAACTTTATTGATGTGAGACAAGAAACCTTAAAAGATTCACAAATTCTACTATCATGTGCCCTGCGATGCTTCTTTGTGTGGCACTACACAAAATTTGTCGATGTGCCAAAAAGAAACTTATCCCGTCTTCTTCTGAACAAACTAAAAAAAAATTCCTTGATGCCACCCATGTCCGAAGTGTATGCTACGCTCCATATTTCACTAGCGTCACACTGGTATATGTTTCACTAGCAGTGAGGGGCGCCCTCTTCGGAGGAGATAACTGTAACGCCCAGGGAACAAAAAACAGTTAACCCTTTGTTTTTGGGCTTGATTAGTGGGTTAATTGGGTAGTAAACAAGGCCCAAAGGAGGAAAACGAAACTTCAACCTACCCTGATCCAAAACCCACGTCCCTTCCCCTGCCGTTCTCATCTCACGATTGTACTCGTTACAGAGAAAAAAAAAACAGAACCGCCGCCTCTTCGGCTCTCCTCTAGATCATGGCGATTCCTGCTTCTTTTGATCTCCTTGCAAGTTGAGGTACGAGAAAATGGTTTCCCCTTGGTTTTCCCCATCCTGTTCCCTCCTTTTGGCCGCTCATCTATGCTGTTGGGTAGGAGGAAGAGAACGCCCCGATCTGCGGCAGAAGCCCAAGGCAGTGCAGAGTAGAGAGGGAAAGGGGCTGGCAATTGGTTGGAGAAGATCATCGATATTCGAATCTCTGCACTAGGTACTGGTCCAAGATCGAAACCCCTTGTTTCCGCCTCTGTTTGGTCTGGTTTAGACCTAGTAATTCAGCCCTAATCACCCTGAAAACATCATGCTAATCACGTCCCTATGACAGTCAGTTTTACCCGTCGGTACAGTATCTGTTTATTCAGTATTCGTGGGTTTAGAGTTAGGATCTGAAAATTTCGTGATAACGAAAGTTGTAGAGGGCGTCAATACCTTTCCAGGGAGTGCTAGAACTCTTAATTTGGTTCAGTAGAACTGGAGATATGAATTTTTGAAGATAGGGTGTTTGCAGTACAATGAGTAATCTGAATCTCTGTTTTAAGTGTCAGTTTAACCCAGCTTGCATTCAGAGTTAATTTTCGAGCTGAATACCAATCTTGTAGATAATTTTTTGAAGTTTATCATAGTGCTATCATTTATCCCTTTCCATGTTGTATAAAAATAGTTATGAAAATGTTAAGCCGACTGTCCTGTGTAGACAGTTTTTGACATATTGGATTGTTTTGGGTTTTCTTTATGAACGACCATAAGAACGCTTTACATTATATTTTTATGTGGTGACGTGGCTTTAAATATGTGATCGCTACTGTTGAATCAGGTGGTAGTGCTTTCAACTCTTGATTTGGCGAGTTATCTTCATCGTCTTCGTTGGTTATGAGGCAAGTAACGTAGGGGTTGTGGCAAATCGCTATGTCTATATGCATGTTTTGCATCTTTTCTGAATAAAATGGCAAACACAACAAAAATATCATCAATTGCTTTATTTCTTGCTGAATCATTGGTGTTTGATGATCGCCCATTTGATTTTATTCCGTGATGCATGGAGAATGATTGTCAAACTTTCATTATGTTGTATGCTTGACGCTTGGATCAGTTTTATCTATGTCATTTATAATACTTGATGAATGTTTATATCTTGGACTGGTTGGAATCAGCGGTATTATGCATACTTGTCGTTCACATGCATACATATGCATTAATTCATCTGAAGATTAAAGGCCTGTCATTGCCATCGTGCATGACTAGTACCGGTACGTGGAGTTGCATGAGAGGTTGGCGTCGTCCAACATAAAACTCTCACTGAAGTTGCATCATGGCATGCATACATTCTTGTTAATCGTCAGAGGATGTTGAATTATCATGGAGATTGTGATATCTTGTATTTGGAGAATTATGGATGGTCGATTCATATCTTATCGTTTAATTGAAAGTGTACCTTTGGTTGTTTATTTCCTCTCGTGTTGGCTGTTCATTATTCATTTTTTTAAAAACTAATAAACAACATGTGTGAGATATGTGTATATTCATAGCCGTTGCTTGCTGAGTTTATCTCACCCCTTTCATCTTTCCAGGTGCAAATGAATAAAGCGAGCATGTTGAGCATGGGGAGTAGCTGAATTGCACGTGCACTCATGTTTTAGTCTTCGATCATCAGTTTTCTTATGTTTAAGACTTGTAGTTTGATCACTTTGTTAGTTAATGCAACGGGAGTGTTATTTCTCACAATGTGCTATCTGATGGCTTCCCTTGTTTATTTTTTTTTCTAGCCTTGTTTTCTTGATCAATGCTAGTTTTTAGAGTAGGGTGTTACAATAACATTGATAGCAGGGAAATGCAAAACAAAGTTGTTCGGACTTTGGAGAGCAAGACAAACCTATATCAGCTGTCCGGCAGTCCACAAGTAATGTATACTTGAGAGGTATATATGTATTACTAAACATAGGACTTGAATAAGCTACCAACCAATGATAGGGCATATAGAAAGAAATGTTGCTATGAAATGGGGTTTATGAGGGACTCCACCAGAAATATATGGAGTGGTATATATAAACAAACAGAGGGCTTGGAAGCAATGAGATAGATGCGTGGAATTAGTGAATCTGACCTACCCTCCTTTGGGAGCTGTAACACCCCACAACAATTTAAGTTTTTTTTTTGGGGAAATGTAACGCCCCATATCAATGTAATTAAGTCTATTCTCTTTATGGGTTTAATTAGTTGGTTAATAGGGTATTAAACTAGGCCCAATTGAGAAGGAGGAAACCCAGGAATCCCTCACCACGTCCTGCCCCTTGCCGCAGCCGTCATTCCCTCATCCTCGTCCCTATCTTGTCGATCTGATCGATCGTGGGAAGTAGGCGGCGTTTGAAGTCCTAGCATTCTCCTCGCTGGGTCAGGCGCTCGTCCAGGCATAGACCCTTGAAGTCGTTCAACCTCAGCACTTGAGAATCGATCTCCTGCTGGTGCTTGTTCCCCTGCCCTCTCTTGTCTACAGATCGATCACCATTGCCGATCAGGACAGGGCAGGCAGGGGCGGTAGCAGGCAATAAGGAGCAGTAGCAGTACACATCGAGAGGTGTGTAGAAGAAGGATTATTGACCTCACGTAGGTAATTAACCATACCAGGCCTTTGATCTTTCTCTGAGGTATTAGATTTGTTAGACGGCAGATGGGATCAGTTTTGTGACTGCCACGAGATTAGGTTGCAGTTAATTCAGTCTGAGCTGTACCTGTTAATTCTTTATTTTCGACACCTTATGGTTTCGAACTGAGAAACCCAAGAACACGAAAGTTGTAGAGTACTTCGTAAGCTTTCCAACGAGTGTTTATTCACAGTTTTTGGTTCAGTCTAGAGGGATTTATGCATATCTGAACATGACTGTCTGTTTTCGTCAGACCTGCCGTTACAGTTCTGTATTGCGACTTTGCGTGTTGAATCTAGTGATCCTTGAGACCGAATTGGTCTGTCATGAACTAAGTTTGTTGTATATATTTGTTTTATCTTTCCATAGAGTGCTTAAACTCTGTCTTTGGTGGAGAATAACTGAAATTATGAATATTTGAAGATCAGCTGTTCGCAGTACATGCAGTAAACTGAATGTCTGTCTTGTGACTCAGTTTTACCTAAGTTACAGTTCGAATTAATTTTGAGTTGAAAACCAAAGTTGTAGATAATTTTCTGTAGATGATCTGAGTGTGCTCATTTACCTGTTTATCTGTTGTATAAAAATAGTTACAAAAAAGATAATGCTGACTGTCCTGTGTAGACAGTTTTGGCGTGTGGGACTGTTTTGGGGTTATTTTTGCGAGCGGTCGTAGGAGCGCTTTACTTGATGTTTGCTTTATTTGTATACTTGATTTTGGTGCTGAGAATTACTTATATTCAAGTGATGCATCTTCAGAGCAAGCCTAGCTCATTCTCTTGAATTGGTGAAGGCAAGTAAACGTAGCGTTGTGGTCTACATACTTTAACTTTGTTATTCGGGTTACCTCCATTAAAGTGCAGTATCACACACTAGCCACTTATTCTGAAGCTATTGTTACTTTCTTTTATATTGAAGTGTACTATCTTATAGCTTGTGGTACTTTATTTATTATTATCAAAATATGAAGTGCATACATTGCAATCTTGCATTTGCACTTTTCCATTTGATATGCATAAGAAGAAACTGTAGCCTGATGTTGGTGCAGTAAGTACCGGTACAGCAACGCACGTTGAATTGAGCAATGTAGTTGCAGCCCTCACTTCCTTCGTTGGGATTTGAAGGTAGAAGTGAAGACATGCATTGCATTGCATTGCATCATTTGCATATCACATAAGAAGTATGAAGTCATTGAAGCTCTATGTGTAATCTTGAAGATATCCCTTATGTTGTTTATTTACAGCCATGCTTTATTCAAATTGATGTTTAATCAATTGTGATTTGAATAACCACGTTAAAGTAGTTTGTTTGCTGAGGTTTTCCATAAACCTCATACGCTTTCTTCCCCCTCGGGTGTTTGAGCTCGGATGCGGTCAACGCGGGATGGGAGTAGAACACATGAGCGCTATTCATAATAAAAATTTACTTTTCAAACACTTGAGATGTCTTAATAATTTTTTGGTCGTTTGGCACTTTATTTTTGTTGGACCATCTTTAGGAGCTGCTATTATAGATAGACTTTATTTATCACTACTTGTGTTACTATTTATTTGTTTGAATGCTTCCATGTACTCTGATGTTATCAAGTTTATTGCTCGTTTTTGGCAATTCTTATATATTGTTGTTGTAGCGTAGCGTAGTAATGCTTAAGAATTTTCTGAGGTGTTACAGGAGCACAAGGCAGGCTGCCCAGGGCAGCTACCCACGGGGAATTTCCCTGCACACTGCCACCCGGGGGCGCTCTGCCTTGCGAGGGGGGGTTGCGCTGTGTCAGCCTTTGGCAGCAGGGGCCAGAAAATCAGGGGGGGGGGGGTGGGGGAATGCACCGAAATTTTGAAAAATTGAAAAAATCTAAAAAAAATAAGGAAAAATCGAAAGTGACTCCGAAAATTCAGGAAATAAAATATATGACTATGAAAATACAGGAAAAACGAAAAAAAAACACTCCGAAAGTTCAGGAAAATCGAAAATAACACTAAAAAATTCGGGAAAATCGAAAAATGAGTCCACAAATTCAGGGAAATCGAAAATTGAATCTGAAAATTCATGGAAAAATCGAGAAAAATTCTGACTAACAAATAGTCAACATCCCACCATGAAAAACTTCAGTATATTGGTAACAAACCATGAAATAAATCATCGATACATAATTCATTTTGCTACAAGGCATCTCGAACCAAAGGCATATACATCATTTTGCTAGCAAATGACTAGCATCCCATCAATAGACATCATTTCAGTGGCTTCAAATACATTACTACAGCAGCAAATTGTTAAAGTATAATATACAAATCAACTTAGCGAGTTTTCATGCATCCAAAGACACCATTTCAGCCTCTCCAAATTACTACAGCTCCAAATACATTACTATAGTGACTCAGCGAGGTTCCAGCAACTCAGCTAGGTTCCTGCATCAAAAAGGAAGTGAGCTAACAGAACAAGAAACAGGCTGCCATGTTGAACTTGGACAATGATAGCATTAAACTTCCATGCGTCAATAGCACAACTCTCAGCAACCACGACACATCAGTGCATATTCCACAACTAAGATTCAAAGCTAAACTGCTATAAAAACTTATATCAATACTAGCAACCACAATAATGAGCCAAAATCACTGAAGATGTTCAGAACACTCCACTTGCACCACATAATTATCAAGACAGAACTTATCTGAACTGAAACAACACTAGACTGAACTCTAAACTGAAACTAAGACAGGACACCACTGACTGAATGCATACAGAAACGAGAGAAAAAGTTTATGCTTCTCGTTAGAGCATCATGCAAGAGAACAGATAGTCAAAAAGCTCTAGAGCCACTAGCAGATCAAGTAATAAGAGACACAGTGGCGTAGCCAGCTGGGTGGACGGGTGGGCCGCGGCCCACCCTGGGATTCTGAAAAAACATCATTTTTAGCACTGTAGCATCTATTTTGGCACACAAAGTTCCACAACCCATTCCTTTTCCTTTTGCGGCCCACCCTGGCTGGCCACTTTAGCTACGCCACTGAAGAGACAAAAGAAAAGAGAACTCTAAACACATGCTACCTGTTCGAATTAAAATCAACCAGCTACATGAACTGATGGAGTGATTAAGCTAACAGGAGCTGATTACTCAAACAAATAAACAGCTGCTCAACCCAGCTCAGAAGCTCCCTAAGCAGACCATGCTCACAATACAAGACAAAGTTGTACTACTAACCCTGTGATCAGCATAGTCATGAGGCCATCGTCAAGATTTCGCTGAGCAATTCAGGTTTCGTAAGAGAAGGGGATAGACAGGACACTCATCCGAATGGAGAAGTGTAGATACCGACATGAAAAAACAGAGCTTGCCCTCTCCCATGCCATTGCCAAGCGAGAAAAGAAAAAAAATCTCAGCTCGCTACGTAGAGAATCAACAGTACATAGTGATGCCAGTATATTTTTTCTATTAACATGATCGCACCTACACTGAACTTCACATCTTCAAACTATTGACAATGTCATGACTAATCATCCAGCTCATTTTTTAACCGCCGATGCTTCATTATAAACAGGATATCACAGCAGTACTAGTTCTAGTTTTTGATTTAGATCCTAATACAAAAATTTAGAAAAAGCTAGTTACTAGAGTACACGTGTGCAGAAGTGAACATATGACCACCCCATCAAAAGATTTAGGTATAAGCATCGCAGAACTAAAATGAACGATAGATATAGTTTGGTAATCAAATAGAATATGGCATCACAGAACAACTGGTTAGTTTATGCCTCTACAATTACTAGAACACTTTGCAATCATGGGTAGGCTTTACTACAACTTTAACGATAATTGTTAAGGAAATTATCGGTATGGAGCAAAATCGAATCTCCCAAACTGAAGATTAACCAAAGGCTTTACGATAACTTTAACCGCTATACCTGAAGATTGGATATAAGATGCACAAAGAATCCACAAAATTGGTCCTCACGTTCTACTGCACATCCACCAAAGTCACCTGCTCACCTTGATGTCACACTAGATTCCTTGTCTTCCATGTCTATGCCGGCGTACTCCTCTTCCCTTCACCAAGATTCATTCTGCGTCTGAAAAAATAGAAAGAAGAATGAATAAAGAAACCCTAGACGGAGAATTAGTAGGAGATCGGAAGAATACTCACTTGATCGACGGTTGAAACAGAGGAACTGGAGGTGTTCCCGAAGCCAATCTTGCACTTCCTTTCCTTCATGGGGCCGGCTTGGAAGAAGACTGCGAGCAGATCAACTTTTTTCACCCTCTTCCTCATCACAGATCTGAAGAAAATGTGTCAAATTCGTGCAACCCAACCCTAGTTCGGATTCTGAGAGAGAGAGAGAGAGAGAGAGAGATCAGTTGACAGTGAGCAGAGGAGAGGAGGGGACGACTTGCGATGGCCGACGTCGTGCGTGTTGACGGGAAGGCGACTGGCGTCGTGCGTGTCGAGGGGGAGGCGGCCGGACTCGCGCGCGTCGCCGAGGAGGAGGCCGGAGTAGGCGAGTCGCCGGTGACGGGAGCGAGGATGCGGTGGCCGTGCCATTGTTGAGCAGCGAGGCGGCGTCGGCCGTGGCGCGCGAGCGGGATGGGGAAAAACGACGGGGCTGCCTGCCAGGAGTCCGAGGACGGGGGCCGCTTCCCCGTCGAAACCTGTCCAAGCCGGCGCAAAACTGCCCCCTGCCAGGGTCTTCCAAAGTCAAGGGTTAGCTTCCCGGGGGTCTCTATCCGCGAGGGCACCCGGTGCGGGGAAACGGCGGGGATCCCGGCGGGGGAAGCGGTTCCCAAAGGAGGCCTAATGGTATAGTAGAAGAAATTCTGCAGTAAGAGCTCATAAGCAGGCCCACATACATTTACACGCGCGAAGATATTATTGTCTTGCTATATAATGAACTTTCAATATCGAACTTACTTTTCACGATAAATATGCTGTTGAATGTGTTCCCCCAAAATTTTTTTATGTTGAATGTTAGCCAATGAAGTTGACATCCTGGACCGGCCATTAGCATAGCAGTGTGATACGTTTTTTGGCCTTTTATCGGGTTATGCATCTTTGGATGGTTTGATGTATTTTTCAGTGGACCTTAAACGTTCTCTTCATCCCCATTAGCAACAAGAAAAAAAAAACGAAAGAAAACTCGTTCCAATTCTTTTGCAGTTTAATTTGGATATATAGAGATTTTCAAAAAAAAAAAATTGAGGCAAACTGGAGGGGCGCACCCCTACAGCACTTTATTTAATAAATTAAAGAGGTTCAAAAGTAAAATGTACAGACCATGAAGGTCAAAAACACAGAAAACAAAAATCAACCAAAAGAAAGCCACTAGAACTATTCTTTTAAGATTTTCTAAATTTGAGCACCTAATATATAGCTGATGCTTTTTGGTTACGGATCCTAGGTGTGGGATGGATGACTGGTTATAACTAGTCAGATGAGTGCTAATCCGGGTTAGGTTGTGATATTCTACAATCTGGAGGCATTGTTTTTTAGTATCAGCTTCAGCTTGTAAAAGTTAAAAGCCAAAAACTCTTGTTGAATCAAATAGGCCTTGAGTAGTGACATGCACGCTATCTACAGTGACTGGCAACTGCCACTCGGTTGATAACTTTTTTGCTTATTTATTTGGAAATAATATTTTAATAACAACAATTTTCACATTTTTTTTATTTCACTTTAAATAATATTTCTCTATGCATCATAATTTGGAGATTTCTCCTTGATAAATGATACATTTTTAGGTGATGCAAAAGTAATTATCTCCAAATGAATTAGAAAACTAGCAAATTAATTTGACTACATATCTCGTCAGCAACTTGAATCTCTAGTTCTTCGGACTTTGCTGCGTAGCATTTTTCAGCGTCAAGCACTTGGATCTCTTGTTCTTCGGACATGACAACGTTGTCTAGTCTTCCGCAGTAGTGTCCACCGAGTCCACGAGGCTCTGCTAATTCCAGCTGACGGGCATCTCACCACAAAACAACACCACGAATGTCATCTCAGGGAACAAGATCGTCAGGTGAAGATGCTGTCACTGTTCTTCCTGCCGGCGGCTTCCACCTGAAGAACGCTCAAAGCATCCATGACTCCTTGAGGAGGTGGTCATCTATGCCATCCTCGATGTGCAGTATATGCACCAGCTCAGGTACGCCGCGCGGCCTTGTCTGTGCAGACAGCGTTGGGATCCCCTTCCCTGCTGCCCTACGACGGACCAGTGTTGCAGACTACGTGCTAGGCCCCTCGAGCGCCACACAACGTTAGGTACCCTAGTTTGTGGAGTAACGACAGCACTTGTGTTTCTAAGTAGGAACGAACAAGTTTTGGTTTCCTCAAAGGATTTTCCCTGATGCCACCCATTCCCAAAATGCACACCACAGCACTACGTACGCAGATAAGTGTACAAACAGTGGTGGCCAACTAGGTAAAAGAAGGCGAGACCAGGAAATGCGAAATGCGTAACCATCTGATTTGGAGTGCAAGAGAAGCAGATGTCGGTTGGCTGGCACTGGAAGGAGTCAACAAGTAATATATGGAGAAGTATATACAAATAACTCAGAATTCAAATAAAAGATACAACGTTAAGAATTTTTATTTTTATACAGCTTGATCATAGGTTCGCTGTGAGGCGAGGCATTAAAATGCGAACGGTATTTGGAGTGTCCGAAGAATATATAAAAATGACGTTAGTAGTTTCAGAAAATATATAAAAATGAGGTCGGTAGTTTCGGAAAATTACCGTACCGTTTTCGATTCCGACTCCGAGAGAAAAATACACGAGTGAAAGTGGTTTAAGATATTTCCAGATCATTTCCGACCGTTTTCATCCCTACTCACAACCATTGTAGTTCCACTTGGTAATGTACTTTCTAGAATGTGTAGAACAACCACATTTCCTTCCGCAATGTGGAGGCATTAAAGCATGATGATTATGTGATCCTCGACATGCACCAGCTCAAGTACAACCAGCACGTCACCACCACCTTGCTAGACGTGTAATGTCCTGTGTCTAGAATCCGCTTGCTGTCCAGCCTCCATGTGGGAAGGAGATGTGTAAACGAATAGATTTTTCTCGTCCTTTCATCTCCGCTTTTTGTAAAAAAGGTTAACCTATAGGTGTTATATATATATATATATATGTAAAGAAAATGGCCTATGTGTTGTTCCTCACAATCTATATTCACCTTGTGGGACTATTACTGTTCACTTATGAGCCTATTTGGCCAAACTTTAACGATGCCGAGATCCCCTACATGACGGAGCGAATTAGGGAAATCTTCAACCTGGTGTACTACCGGAGGATGCTTGCACAATTCTTGCTTGGTCACGCTCGTCCTCTATGACCTGTTCTGTGAATTTGCATGTGGGCCACTTTGGATGCAGTGCAACGTAAAAGTGCCGAAATCTTTTGTTACTATTATGCACATAAAGGTGCATTAGATTTGGGCGCGAACATGTATGTACAATACACCAAGTTGAAATCCTCAATTCTCTTAAAAACCAAAATACGACAAACAAGCGGTGGAGTACAGTCAGCTGCTGTATGGTTACACGTTGGCATGCCCTGAAAACCCCAAAGTTGAGCCAAACCGTTTCCCAGTGTGCATACTTCAACTGAATTAAGTTCAGCATGCTGGCCTCGGAGAGCAAGCCCGTGATGAGAGTTGAGATGCGTGATGAACCCCGGCAGCTTGGTACTTGTTGCAAAGCTGATGTGACCGCCGCTGCGGCGCTGACTGTGGGCAAGAAATTCTCGATGCTTCTTGTGTGGCTCACAAAGTTTGCTGCTGTTCCAAACAAGAAACTTATGACATCCTCACCCAGCTCTCTCGCGAACTCTCCCCAACAGTACTTTTCTGAGTCGTCTTCTCCGCCGCTGATATTGGCCCCTCCCCTCCTTCTCCGGCTCGCCGCCGGCGTCGTGTAGGTTGAGGGTCCCTCCCCTGTACAGTAGTAGTTGTAGATCTAGTCTTTTGTTTTGTTGAAGTGCCTTTTTCGGTTCGCCTTGCTTGCTGTTGTTCGTCCATGGCGATTTGTTCCTCTCCGGCGCCAGTAAGGCTCTTCTTCCCTTGTTTTCCCTTGTGGTCGTAGGCGTGATGCCTTTTGTCTTCCCTGTCGGACTCCTCCCCGGCGGGCGTCCCTTTTCCCATTGCTCTTTCTCCAATTCCCCAGATTCGGTACTCTGGTTCGGCGATGATGCTCGTTCCCCTTTGCTTGAGCATTGTTGATGTGCTGGCGTCTGGTTGAGTGAGTGTGGTGGCTTCCTTGTCGCCTGGTTGTGTGGATGCCCTTCTGTCAATCAGCTGGTGGACAGGCATTGTGGATTCCTGGCTTGGGTTGATCGCAGGTTGCTGCTGATCCCCGTCTGTGGCCAGAGATTCCTCCCTTCAGTCGAGCCCGGTGTTGCTTACTCAAGATCTACGGCTTCGACCTCTAATCCCCCTGCTACAGTGTTCGTGGAGGCCGTCGGGCAGGCCGTCGGCGTGCCAAGCAGGCTGTTTGCAGTGGCCCTTTTCCCATCTTTGCAGCGAAGTTCTGGTGGCCTTGTGCTCATCCCTTCGCCGCGGCCTTGCAAGGATGGAGGTGTCGTCATTTACTTTCCAGCTTCTACAGCTTCGGTGTGTCCACCTTCCATGGTGATTTCGGCGGCGGCTGCAGTCTGCTCCCCGACGTCTACGTTTATCTTCGAGGATCTGATTGTAAACTTTTATTTGTTTAAAGTCCTCCTTTCGGTGCTCAAGGGCCTGAATGTTATTTATTATCTCTGTAAGGGCCTTTCTGCATATGTACCGAACCTTCTGGGTTAATGGAGAATATATAGCCTCTTGTGGGCGTCTTCCCTCAAAAAAAAAAAAAAAAAAAAAAAAAAAACTTATCTCTGATTGTTCAGGCAGGCCAGCATTTTCGTTGTTATCTAGGCAAGAATCTGCTGCTCTACGGGGATTTTCCTTGATGCCACCTATTCTTAAACTCGATCTCTGTTTTGTTTGAATTGTACAAGCGACTTCCTGCTTTGGGCATTTGTTTTTGTGAGCATGCTGTGGGCATTTCACTTCAGGACCAAACCTAGTGAATATACTTTATAGAAAGTTCATTTTACAAACTTTTGGGGTCAAAAGTTGCCTGGGTGTAAGAGCATCTTCAAGATAGCCCTATAAACCTCCTTTAAATTTAGTTATTGAGATTTTAGGTAAAAAACTATTTCCAACAGGGTTTCAAAACAACCCCCAACTTTCTCATAGCCTCTAAACTCCCCTCATTTGTAGCTACAAACAGGAGAAGAATTGGGCCCCCATTCTTTTTTTTCCCCACTACAATTAATGTTTTTTGGCCCCAAATGCTGATGTGGCCCAATCAAATTTATTTTGATCAACTTTTAGGGAGAGACTGTTGGAGGAAGAAAGACAAATTGTCCCTTATAATTTTTTGGTTGCTCCTAAAAACAAGTTTATGGGGCCAATTTTATGGAGTTCTTTTGGAGATGCTCTAAATCGCCATTATGGATCGCCCGACGACCACAAGGAAATCCTCATGTTCATCTACAAGGACCTGTCTATTAGTTGCAACGACTGCATGCCATATCTGAGCATCTTCCGTTAAAGAACAACATTTAAACATTGTTTTCCCAAGCGGAACTAAAGTCGGTTAAACGGAGTCTAAACAGCTGACCACCATCTATGCCTAAATGGCTGTTTGGACTATTTATTTAAGGGATTATTGTGTTTCTACCCCTGGTTTGCTTCTCAATTACGATTTTATCCCTCTTTTTTCAACTTGGTGATTTTACCCCTGGTTTTTCAAATTGAAGCGTGACTTTGCCCCTAACAGGGGTAAAATCGCAATATTTTTATTACGATTTTACCCTGATAGGGGTAAACTTTGTCTTTGTTTTGAAATTTCAGGGGTAAAATCGCAAACCCTAAATTTCAAGGGTAAAATCACAATTGGAAGACAAAGCAGGGGTAGAAACGCAATAGCCCCTATATTTAAAGGCCGTTTAGCCTGATTAAACGATATTTCAATCAGATTATACGCTAAAAGATGGTCGTTCAACGGTATACCGTTTAGCCTATTTATTGGTCGTCTAGCCTGATTAACCGGTCTTTTAAGCAAATTGTACGTTAAACGATGGTCGTTCAACTGTATACCGTTTGCCGCCTAGGAAAACACTGCCTTTTAACGACCAAGATTGTTAAGAAGATGGGTCGCTGAAGGCATAATAACAAAGAGAGGCAGTCTGAGCACACCGGATGAAGCTGAACGATGTTTTGATGTTCTTGTTTCCCATGGATGTGCCATGTTAAAATGATGTCACTCGCAAGTTCAAAAGCTATGTAATCCATGAGCTTGTTAACGAGATTGCAAGAGACGAAAACTTTGTCCTGGACAACCTTTCGTCTGGCTTGGCACATGGCCTTTCAATTCACAGTGCATTGTAACTACAACAAGGTGCACAGCAGCAATATGCATCCTCAAAAACTAGCTGGAAGTTCAATCATTTCAAGATAAGATGCCAACAAGACAGTGGTAAGTCCAATGCCATTAAAAATTGCTTCCTTTATCGCCTCAGCTCCACCCCCCGGAAGTGCTTGATTTAGAAGATTGCAAAGAATTGAGCAACAACCATATAACAAGTATCTGCAACAAGTTATTCAAGCTCAAGTACTTGAGTATCTGGAAAACTAGCATTACTGAGCTACCCGAGATACATAATTTTTCCAAAAAAAAAAAACAACCAGTAAAATAATTGTCACATTCCAATAATGTTTTTTAAAAATAAAATTTATTTCATATCAGGGGTGTAATATAGTTTTGGTCCTAATAGGAAGTTCAATTTTGAAGGAAAGGCCATGCATGGAAAGGCCATGGAAGGAAATAAAAAATGGTTTTGATCTATATTTGGAAAGGGTCAAGCAAGGAAGCACCATTTTTTGTTAGGCCAAGGAAGGAATTTTTTGGAGCCAAAAAGGATGAGTCGTTGAGGAAAGGAACCATTCCTCATGCCAACCGTTGGAACATTGTTCTTTACATGGCAGACACGCATACAGTACTTTACATGGCAGACACGCATACATAACTGATAGCTTCAAAACGGAACATTGTTCTAAGGTATGACAACACATGTGGAATGACTTCAAAAAAAAATTCTTTTTTTACATAGTGTGGAATTACTTGAGATAGTGCAAGTCTTAAGGGCAGGTATAATAGTGTTGTTGTATAGGCCGTTTCATACAAACAACATGATTTTCAGACTGCTTATCAGACCACATGTACAATGGGTGATTGTTTTAGTTGCCTCATAGAAATTGCATTTGTGGATGAGCAAAGAAATATTTATGAGTTGCATGGCAACTATAACTCGTACAATAGTATATAAGACGTCTCGTACTCCTAAAACAACCACATCTTTCTCTCACCACCCTCTCTCTCTCTTCCATCTAATCAAAAATCCTATGTGGCGTTGCATAGATAGACTATGAGACTGCTTATGTGTAGCATTGTACCTGCATTAACGAGTTGGCTTATGTACTGGTAAGATACTATCCCAGGAATTCAAGTTTCCCTTCGTTTTGCCATGTTGTCCGTTCCAGATCCAAGCCATTTGTGACCGCTTGTGCAACCAAGTTGCTGAATACTGGCCTTCTCATCCCAACGATCCACTCCAATGAACCTTCCAAGCTAGAACAGGAGCTCAGCCTGCAGCTTTCCATCTGCACTTGATTGGTAAGATCTCATCTGGAAGCTAGACAACCATTTCCTTCTTTCCTGATCTAGGCATGAACTGAACTTTTCCTTGGAAACGCGTGTTCACCAGGGTTCTACTTGCAGCTCGATAACCCTCAGCAACAACTCGGAATCCGTGTTCATTTCATCAGTAAGACCCTTTTTCTGAGACGTGGCAATTTGATCCAATAGATCAGACTGATGACCCGAGCAAATAGTGCGATTAGACATGTTACACATTTTATTTGACTATAATCGTTTTTGTAGGTTGATAAACATCTCTAACAACCTCGACCCACTTGTGAACGCTTTGCCTCTTGAAAAGTTGAAAGACCATGTGAGATCCGGGGGTTACACCCCATGTTTCCAACAATGCCGACCCATTTTCCAGGTCACCATAGCTCCTCCCTTTCATCCAACCCCATGGATCCTCCATTCGATGGCTCATTTCCATCTCGGTAGCTCCATCACAGCAGCTCTGGACCCTTGCTTGAATACCGGAGTTGAGAAAGCAAGTAGAGGTCAGAGAGATGGCGGACATGGTCCTGGGCTCCGCCCAGGGGGCTGTTGACTCGTTGCTCGGGCGTCTAACATCAGCCCTCGCTGGGGAGGCACGGCTGCTGAGCGGCATCCGGGGTGATGTGCAGTTCATCAAGGACGAGATGGAGAGCATGAACGGCTTCCTCATGCACATCGCGGAGACCGGCCAGGGCGAGTCGGACCATCAGGTCCAGGCATGGATTAAGCAGGTGGCAGATGTGGCGTACCGCTCGCAGAACTATGTGGATCTCTATGTAAAGTGCATTGGCGAGTGCACCACTGCGGCTGCGCAGAAAGGTATTGGTGGTTACTTGCGCCGGCTGCCAAAGCTGGTGAAGACGCTACCGATCCGCCACCGCATCGCAACACAGATCAAGGAGCTCAAGATCCGCGCGCAGGAGGTTGGGGAGCGGCGACTGAGGTATGGCGTCGAAGTGCCGGTCAACGGTTCCCGTGATACAAACAGTATGAGCAGGGCACCGTGGGGAGGTGACGGCGGTGACGGCGCTGGGGAGGAGGAAGGCACCATGGCTTGTGCGGAAGTTGAGCCAGCCTCATTTGAGAGTTTCTCCCTGAAGTCGTGGATCACAGAGAATGGAGATGATGCCAAACAACAGAAGCATGGTATGCCCAGAGTCATTGCACTTGTTGGAGATAAAGAAGAGACCGCTCGTTTTGCCAAGGTAGTGCATGAAGATCCATGGCTGACAAGCACCTGCTCACTGGACCGCAATGAATTGATCCAACTAGGACCAGGATATGACCCCGACCTAGCCCAGAAGATCCAAAAGCAGCTAAGTGGCCAGCGAGACGAGAAGTCTGCGACGAATGATCACCCTGCCACTGGTTATGACTCTACCACTGATGGCAAGAAAATCAGGAACCATCTCCAGTTACTAGACTCGCTGTTGTATGCCACAACCACAAGACTTGCGAACTTCTTGTTATATGTCACGGTGATCATATATCCGAAGACAGTCATAGAGGACCTTCAGCAGCAAGGAAATGGTCAGAGGTTCTTGCTTGTGCTTGATGACGTCCAGGATACATCTGTATGGGACCGCATCAAATTTGGTTTCTATCACAGCAACTGGTCTCCTGACAGTGCAATACTAGTTACAACCCAGGACATCCAGTTTACCTACCCTTTTATCCCCTATGAGATATATGTACTGGAGAGCGTACGTACACAGCTGCATAGTTATTCTAATTATGTTGCCGATTTTTACTTGAACAACAAAGCAATTGCCCACCAAGGAACTCATCTGAAGCCTGTTTTAAAAGAAATCTTCAAAAGATTGTGCTGCCAAATCTCAGAATGCAAGTTGTTCCTCTATGCTCTCAGTACTAATCCCAATAGGACCCAGGCAGATTTACAAAGCCTACGGGACAACCTTGATTATGAATCACCCAACAACCACAAGGAAATACTGAAGTTTATCTATAAAGGCATGTCTATCAGTTGCAGGGACTGCATGCTATATCTGAGCATCTTCCCTGGGAGAACCACCATTAAACGAGCAAGATTGGTAAGAAGATGGGTCGCTGAAGGCATGATAACAAAAAGAGGCAGACTGAGCGCACTGGATGAAGCAGAATGATGTTTTGATGTACTTATTGCTCATGGATGTGTTATGCCCAGTGAAACTGATGTCACCGGCAAGGTTAAAAGCTATACAATCCAGCGGCAAGTTACTGAGATTGCAAGAGATGAAAACTTTGTCCTGGACAACCTTTCGCCTTACTTGGCACATCGCCTTTCGATTCGCAGTGCATTACAAGTTCAACAAGGTGCACAGCAACAATATGCAACCCGCTCCAAAGTCAGCTTGAAAAAGCTCCATCATATCAAGAAAACAAGCCAACCAGAAACTGATGAGTCCATTGCCATCAAGATGTTCTTCAAATCACTTCCTTTATCACCGCAGCTGCGGCTCCTGGAAGTGCTTGATCTAGAAGATTGTAAGGAAATGGGCAATAACCATCTGAGGTGCATTTGCGACAATGTATTCAAGCTCAAATACTTGAGTATCCGGAGAACTGGCATTACTGAGCTACCCAAGCAACTTGGCAGGCTTCTTTTCCTGGAGACCCTGGACATTAGGCAAACGGAGATAAAAACTTTGACCAAAGGTGGTTCCGTTGTTCTTCCAAAATTAAACCACCTACTTGCTACTCGCCATAACGACCGAAGAAACCATGAAAACAAGCAGTCAGAAGAATCATTTTTCACTGTGAAGATGCCTAAAAATGTCGGTGCCATGACTGAACTGCAGGTGTTATCCCACATGGAAGTTTCTGGCGAAGGTGATGAGTTAGAGCAGATTGGTAGCCTACACCGACTGAGGAAGTTGGGACTGGTTCTCAATGGATGTACAGAAACAGGCTCCAGGAGTTTGTTTAATGCAGTTGGGCAGCTGCGTACAAGCCTTTGCACTCTGTCGATTGAGATCATAGCTAAAAATGGGAATCAAGATGTAGACATAAAAGATTGTTATAGTTTACACATACTTCCATGGTGTCTTCAGAAGCTAGAAATCAGTGGACTGGTGTGTGAATTGTCTCTATGGGTTAAACAACTGAGGAAACTTACCAGGATAACCTTGTGTAAGACACTCTTGACAGCTGATGACATTGTAATCCTTGGCAGACTCACTAGCTTGTGCTATCTCTGGCTTCGGCGAGATGCATACAATGGAAAAGAACTAATCTTCAGCCCGGGTAGATTCCAAAATCTCAAGTTTCTTGTCGTAGAGAGCTCAGAAATCACCACGATCTCTTTTAATAAAGCAGCTCCTAAGCTGCAGAAGATAGTTTGGTCTTCCAGTGTTTTGCAGCTTTGTTCCCTTTCTGGTATCGATGGCCTTAAAAACGTGAAAGAGATCAATCTGAAGGGAAACTTCAACCGTGATGAGTTGCAGAAAGCAGCTGAGGCAAACCCAAACAAGCCCATCTTGCAATGGTCAAATGATGCTTAGCGTGAGGACCTGACACCTCTGCTCCATAATCGTACTGAGTGATTCACCATTCATATTCTGGGACAAAAGCTACTGAAGAAAAAAATAATTATTCTTGTTTCATGACATCAATAACTGAGTTCCACTGTCAAATGTTTGATTGTCTATTGGTTTATTTCGTCTGAAAAAATTGTTTGTTTCTTTGTACAAGTTTACAGGTAGTTAACGGTGATGAACCGTTCCTATCCTTTTATTTGAAATGCCATTGTATTGTGCAAAATTGGACTTGTGTGTTGTATTGTGTGCTGTGAAGTAAAACTGGACTCCTGTGTTGGATTGTGTTCTGCAAAACAGGACTGGTGTTGTATTGTGTCCTTGTAAAACTGGACTCATGTGTTGTTTTATCCACTCTGAAGATGGATTTGTGTATTGTAAAATTTTGTATCGTGTACTCGTAAATCTGGACTCATGTGTTGTTTCGTCTGAGATAAAACTGGACTTGTGTAGTGTGAAACTGAAACCGTGGTGCTGTATTAGCATGTTGTATTGAAATTATGATTCACTTGCAATATCAGAAACGACCTGATTGATTGGAAGCAGGACAAGGAAGACAGGAGCATATGAGACAACTCCGGTCAATTATATATTAGTTTATACCATACTTACGAACTCATACTTCATTATCTGCCCAAATTTGATTCACTTTAACTGACTCGGGAAAAAAAATTGATTCACTTATCTGCTATGCTGATGCAGGAAAGAGGTGCTGGACTGACTCATCGACCTCTCTGTGTCATCGTCAATGAACCTCCTGCAAAGCAAGCGAGCCCTGGTGCTGTACGCCTGTGTCCATGTGTTCCGCCCGTCTGAACATATTCAGCTGGGCCTGAAAAGCGCGCAATGGCTTACAAGAGGTTAACTCAGTAATGGATGCCGTGGTGGGGCCGAGGGCAAAGACCAAGCAGGAAAGAAATGAGGGGGTGAGGCGAAAGGAGAAGAGAGTTTAGACCTTCACGAGGCGCAGGCCGGCGGCGGAGTGCGGTGTGCGGCGGAGGCCGGCGTCCGTTTGGCAAGCGGCGGCGGCGGCGGCAAGGGAGCCAGGGAGGGGTCGATTCTAAGCGGCGCGCGCGATTGGATCCTCGATCAATGCCTCCCTCCGTACCAGCCAAAGCGAGCAGAGGAGGGAGCGCGACGGGAGGCGGGCGCGGCCGGTCGGGTTTGCCGGCGAGGTGGGGACCGGGTCGCGGTGGAAGAAGGGGACCTGGAGATGAGAAGCGAAGCGGAACCTGAGGAGATGGGCCGCATCGCTCAGTTTTCCGGCCCATTAGCTAGGACCCAACAAGCCGAACCTCGTCGCAGATCCGCCTAAATTCGGGCTGAGCCGCCCTTGCAAATGGAAAGCGCGCCAATCCGGTTTTTGAAGATGAGAAAAAAAAAACGTGTAGCCGTGTACGACCAACAATCAACGATTCAGATCAGCAAATCATCATGTTCAGAGGATGCATCGTCCAGCCGTTGGATCAGCATCACGTATGGATCGCAACCCGGCCGTGTGTGAAACATTTCTGCTTTTTGTTTAAAAAAAAATATGGAGCTTGTCTGGATTGTGACCAACTTCAGCCACACCAAATTTAATTATTTTGAGGTAGCAAAAGTACTAAGTCCATAGATTAGCTTTTGCCATTCTTTGTCATTTTATTCACTTGTAAAGTGATGCATATCAAGTACTCCCTCCGTCCCATAATATAAGGGATCGGAGGGAGTTTGATTTGTCCCAATATATTAGGGGTTGAAGAGGTCGTGTGGGGCCCACCACCAGGATCCTTTCTCCCGCACCGCCAGCACCGCACCTTATCCAATCGACATTGCACGCCCCGCTCGCCCCTGGCGCCGCCGTCCAAGCTCCGACGCCCCTTCCGCGCAGCTCGCCACCACCGCACGGCTCACCGCCACCGCGCGGCTCGCCGCCGTTGCAGTTCACCTCCAACGTCCGTCGCCCGCCGCACGAACCTCGCTCCCACCGGGCCACTCGCCGCCGCGCGCAGCTCGCCTGCACCGCACGCGCGGCTCGCTGCCTGCCACGCGCAGCTCGCCCCGGCGGGAGGAGAAGGATGAAGCCCGGCGGGAGCAGGGGCGGCTCCACGGCCGGCGCTTGTCACGGGAAGAGAAGGTGGCGCGGAAGAGAAGAGCAGCCGCAACACAGGAGGGAAAAGGGCGGCGACGGCAAGATCTACGCCACCCCTAAGCTCGCCGTCGACTACGTCATTGGCACCGAGTCCAAGATCGACCGCGTCGCGGATGTAGACGAGTTTGTGCACACGGGCAGCAGGTGACGGCGACGACGAGCGATGGTGCGGCACGTCAGAGCGCGGCTTGGCGGCGTCGAGGCGCAGGGCGGTGCTTCTCAGGGCGGCGGTGCGGAGGCGAGCTCGCGAGCTGCGGCGTCAGGAGACGGTGGTCGTGGCTTTGGAGGAGACTTTGGGGGCGGAGAGGAAGAGCAATAATGAGAGGGCATAAATGTCTTTTTACCTTGCTACTGTTTTTCTTGGTAGACTCCCCGATCCCTTATAAAATGGGACAGAGGGAGTACTAATCAAGTAGTATTGTTGATGCTAAGATTCCTGAGTTTCATGTTTCCTCAAAATTCAGAGGTCCCATATACAAAGCTCACGCAGATTAGTACATTGTTAAACATGTCCATGGGTCTAGTATCTTGCACTTAGATTTAGTTCCAACTCCTTTTTTTCTTCCGTATGAAGAATCTTGATGAACTTCATGATTGAAACATAAAAAGTTTAAAAGGTGTGGATCAGCCCACTAATGGCCCATTGATAGTTTGAAAGTAGAAAGTCAGTAGTTTGAAAGTACGTAAAGTTTGAACAAAGTAGACCATTTGAATGTAATGTTTATAATAGTTGAAATGCTTATTCCTCACACATGACAAGTGACGCTTGATGTATTAGAGACATCAAAGAAACATGCGTGCACACACAAACACCCAGGCACAAACACCCAGTGATCAAAACGTAAGGCCAGATCCTTGAAGTTTCTCTTTCACAATGTGGTCCAGCCTACTCCCCATGTCTTCACTCATATGGTTCACCCAATCCCCTACCTTTCCACTCCTAAAGACATGTTGAATGCTTTTTCCAAGTTGATGGCATGTCCATATACCCTTTGTGTGAAGTTCCAAGATGAAAAATTGCATCCTTGGGATTTTCTTTTTGATGAAACATCCTTGGGATCTCGACAAATATAAATGATTTGACATACTTGACTACTACGAACTCTGGGAGAAGTGAAAGGGGAACATGGGTGGCAGGAAGAGGGGAGTGTCCCAACATTGGTTATTGTCTTGTTCAAAGGAAACTCGATAAAAGGCAAGCTCCTGGTGATGATGGGTATGGAGGGCGTGATTTCCAATTTTGTAGCGGGAACGGTTGGTTATAGTGAAGCTGAGGGCCATAAGTCAGGTGGTGCCACACTTGGCGTTCACGGCAAGGATTGTATCGTCGGGGATAGCTCTGAAGTTATCTTGGAGTAGCATTGTTGACTCCAAAAAATGCGGAAAAACCAAGTAGTTCTGGTAGAGGACTAGCTCTTATGATAGGAGCTCTCTCCTTGGAAGTTTGGATACAAGATCAGAGTGGCTTCCAGATGAAAGGAGCACATCAGAGATGGGCCCTTTCAGTTAGTTTGTTTGGCTTGTTCCATTTGGAAGTTTGGATACAAGATCAGAGTGGCTTCCAGATGAAAGGAGCACATCAGAGATGGGCCCTTTCAGTTAGTTTGTTTGGCTTGTTCCATGGATTGAATAAGTATAGTTGATCGATTCAAGAGAATGAGAGAAGAATGGGTAATTGGTGGAGCTATACGCGGACTGTGTTGCTCCAGCTGGCTAAGGATAAATAGTTTGAGATTCTTACAATTTGCGGACTTGCTGACAGATTAGCATGTGAATTAGGTGAACGGAGTTGTTATCGAAAATAAAAAAGAGAGAGTAGGCAATGTCTTGGATGAAGCATATATGATTAAATATAACGACCTTGATTGGTATGTATCTTCATTTTCTAAATAATGAAGAAAGCCTGCGGTGTTGTTCTCAAGCAAAGATAAGATCGATTCAATGTAGCAAGAGTTCCTGCTACAAAATTGGAGAAAAGTAAAGGAGAAAAGTTGTTCTTATTTTGTCAAAGAGAGCTAATTTATTCTGAAGCTTTGTATTAAAAAAATTCGAATAATGAAGAAAATCTGCGATGTTGTTCTCAAGCAAAGGAAAGATCAATGTACGTATTTCGCCCAGGAGAAAGCTTATTAGTAGTTAATATATTTCTCTAATTTTTGTGTGACCCAGGTTACGAGATTGATGTGGTTTTGGGATGACATAGCGAGCTAATTCTTGATTGATTCTTTAATGGAAGATTCTTGCAAGACGGATGACGAGGACATCACTTCATCGGATACAACCAACGCTCCTCCACTATACATGCATGGTCCAATCACTAGAGCTCATGTACGGGAATTGAATTTACGGGTGAGCTCGTTCCTAATGCTTTGTTTCCATGGTTTCAAGGATAAAATGCTACTTAATGATTTAATTATTGTTAGGAACTACGGTGATGATGATGAGATAGCTGGAGATGAATTTAGAGGCGTGGGAGGGCCAGCAAGGGCGTCCATGTCAAGTTGGAGGGCCAATCCAAGTCGACTTCGAGTCTGTTTCGGAATCCAGGAGCAGTCTGCACTGAAATGATGACCCAGGTCGCATACGGGCTCGGTTTTGGATGTTCTATATATGCACGGAAAGATAATTTGATCACCTTTCCAATGGCACTGGTCTAAGGTCCACATACGACCGGAGTCATCGGAAATCGTCGAAACAAGTTGACATCCAGAATCTGTCTCGGTGCTGCGCTGCTGTCTTTTCGTCTTTGGGCCTTGTATTTCGTATGAGCCCAATAGAGGTGCGTCCATGGGTCTTTGCACGACCCTAGAGTCTTCATATACAGCCGCCGCTGCATCATTAGAGTTTGGGTTTTGTTTAGATTATTCTGTTAAGAACAGTTTCGCCGTTCATCGGTTTGTGAGACCCTAACTTGTGAGTTTAATCATATATCTGCAATTTGGTTGCATTCTTTCTTGTTCTTGCTTGTGTTCTTCGATTCGCAAGCAAAGATTAGCCTTCTCGGCGAGGTCGACTGTGCATTGCCGATCAATAACCAGAGGAGATGTGGTGCTGTGATTGCAGGGTTTGGAACGTGTTGTTCGGAAGTCGGATCGATTTTTGTCAATTCTCCATCAAATCGTTGTTTATCTGAACCTTTCGGAAGATCAGGACCCTAGTTCACATCATTGGGAGTGGCAGATTTGAGAACAAACAATGAAAGATTCTTGCCGGGAAGACTGGGTGTAGCAGATTGGCTTGTGATTCAAATGCAATAGTAAAGTTCTGATCGGTAAAGGACTGCCGCTCCTCTCAGCGTTTTGGACGACGTGTATGTTTACCATGAGGCCACGTCATTTTTTTACTGCACCGCTTCCTCAGTGGCCCGTCTCTTGTTGTGTTTTTTGCGCGGCCCAACCGGTGGCCAGACCAGGCCTGTGAATTTTCTTGCACGGCCTGCATGTGTTATTTCGTAGGCTATTGATTCGATTCAATTCCGAGCGGGTCATTCGTTCCCGTTGGCCGACGCACGGCCTCCCCTGTTGCAGCATCCAATTCGGCTTCACAGGTTAGCATGTTGTTGTGCTTGCATTTCGAACATTTTGTTTCTTAGGCACTGTTCCTGCCATCTACATTCGTCCTCATCGGCTAGGATTCCAAATCACCCGTTTTCGTCCAGGCACAGCGGAGCGTGCCAAGCATGCCTAGTATAGATTAACACATTGAAACTTTGCGGCAAGATCAAGTGCCACGACACCTTATTAGCGAAGCTGCCTTTTCTTAAAAAAAAAAAGAAGGGAATCGATCAAGAAATGAAACAGTTAGCCACTTACCCATACACGGGCACCGGCGGTACCTCTCAATGAACACTGAACAACCTAGCAAACTTTAGCTGATCAGTCTTACTGCCAACGTCTAGGCTTTGGCAAGCTTAAACGATGAGTTGGCTCAGGATTAGCCGACGAGTATAGATTTGGTCAGATCAAAATCTTCGAAGAAACCCGCCTCTTTGGTTAGGGGTGTGTGTGTGTGTGTGTGTGTGTGTGTGTGTATGTGTGTGTGTGTGTGTAATCCTAGAGAGATTATGTGTCCGTGCATATACGAGCATCTGCAATTGTGCTGATTGAAAGAAAACCACAGATGTGTACTGTATTCTGAAAAAAAGAGGTTGACACGTCACTAAACACGAAAAGCAAAAAAACCATTTCTAGTGTACTCCATCCAATTTACTTGGCACTTTAGCTTTATGCACAGAAATTAAAGATGAAAAATATTGGTGCATAGAAAATGACGAGAGAGACATAGATGTATTGAAATGAGAGAAGTGTGCACTGGGAAGTGAGAAATACCATGTATTTTAAGAAAACTGAATTAAGAAGCTTAGAATGACAAGTATTATTAGACAGAGAGAGTACTTTTTAAGATACCTAAAGAGAATACAATTAACATAACATCTTTTGTGATCAAACTGCTCAACAAAAAAAAAATCAAACTCAAAACTGATTTTGTGGAAATCTAATATCCCACTCTACTCTCCACATGCAAACATGGATGAAAAAAAAATGTAGATGATGATGATGATTGCCCGATTAAGAGGTTCTGCGTGGACATATTTGTGACCTCTGTTTGCTATCCACGCGCATCAGCACGAAAGCACAACATGTATAAGCCTTTCATTAATTAATTAAATTGCAATATTCTCCTTTATTACTTCTGACGGCCTCCTTGTTTCGCTTAAAACCGCCAGCTCCCCTAGACTTCGACTCGTATTGCTTATAAGGGCATACAACGCTACACGTAAGCAGTCTTATAGCCCGTCTCATGCAACGTTACCTAGGATTTTTGATGAGGTGGAAGAGAGAGAGGGAGGTAAAAGAATCGGAGCAGACGGGCACGGCATGGAACCATGTAATGGCAGAGAGGGGGCTGCAGGCACGGAGAAAGAGGAGGCAAAGGGATTTGTTCCCAGAATATGTACCTTTGTTCCCTACTTTTCAAGTTCCTTTTTTCTATTCTATAAATCGACGGTTCACATGATATTTTTTTCTTTTTACCTGAAATATAAAATTTTCACTCCCATCAATTAATAATTTCTTACAAAACACACAGATATATTGCAAGAAACATGTTCTTGTAAGTTTGCCACAACAAAAGACCATATTATTGATGATATTACTGAAGCCAAAAGGACCAAGACATACGCGATAGACCAAAGTTCAAGATAACATGGAGTCTAATCCGAAATCAAGCATTCGGATTACTTATTTATATATGGACCAAACATAAAAAGGAATATAAGCGCTATGTTGCCGGGTTGCATGGTGGAGCGAGTCTAAATGTGTCCCCCAAGTCCACGTTTTGAAGTCTTACCACCAGCAACACCTGATCTAAACCTGCATAAAGTGCAAGAGTTGAGAAATTAAGGATCTTCATTTTTGTCACTATTAATATTTATCCTTATGTAACATATATGTACAGTACACTAAGTATATATCCTGACCTATGACACAATTATCAGACAAAAGAAAGGTGCCGGCAGATCACAAAGAACTCATACGTGGTTACAATGTAATTGTCATAATTGATGTTTGAAATTTCAAATGAAGCTATGTGTAGGAATATACATGCGAAAGCACATCATATGATCCGGAAAACATCATGTTATATATATGTAGAAGATAAAAGTACTCATGGATGAAGAATGACAAGATAAAAAATTTATACATGAAGAAAGTATACTAAAAATCAAATGCAAATAGAAAAAGAAGTGCATCCGAATCATGCACTTGGCATTGGACACTTACCGTTCTCTTACCCATGGCAGAGTAGTATACATGTATATAGACTTCATAAAGCCTATCGCCTGGTACATCCCTGATTACTTTGTGGGAGATAATTCCACGTGCCAAGGTAAGCTTTCCAGTTCCACCCATAATGCTCCAGTCACCGTCAGTCGGAACAAACCCCATCACTTGAAGTGTAGACCCGGCAAACCTACTTTGAGCAATGAAGATCCAAATCCACATGTAATGAAAAGTCATGCAGCAAAAAACTATTTTTTGAAAAATAACAGCCACATGTAGTTTGCTGGGGATCAAATTTACGGATGATCTTGTATCGCGTAAGGAGGTAAAAAAAATATTGTAATTGTAATCAAAAGGGTTCTTACGTTCCGTTGTCGAACTTCAAGTTCAAGATGGACGTCCACAAGGGTTGACCGACGTGACTTGACTCGAAATGTATACCCTGTGCACGCCCAACGGTACCTGCACCACTATTAGGCCCATCGAGGATAGACCAGTCTGTAATGCCAGCTTTCCCAAATCCTAAGGGCTCGTTTGTGCTAATCACAGATACTTGGTTACGGTTTGGCCCACTTCCCAGCTGGTTTATGTATATGATCATTTCCGCCTCATGTTGTGGTTCCGCACTTCCCTCACGAAAGATTAAAGCACTCCCCTCAGGAAACGGAAAGATGAGCATGCAGAGAATAACTAGTGTGTAATAGGCGGCCATGGCTAGTAGCTTATAGGTTGTAAGGAAAGTGTTATCTACCTTCTCATATTCGACAACCATAGAGGGGGGGTCTCCATTTATAGATGGGCTGTGAGTTCATACTTCATAAACAAATATTTTTTCCCCTGCAGCATTACATATATATCTAACATGGTTCCACGTGAGGTGGGCTGTGTCTGCTGCCACAATATTTTGCATCTAAGGTGGTGTTTGGATCCCTTGTAGCTTCTAAGAATATGGATTCTCGATGTAGTTTCTATAATCTGGCTTCTCTAAAAAAAAATCTGAGTGGGAGTGTTTGGATCCTCTATTCTTAAAATCTAGTATCAGTTTCTTAGGTGGTTAATGACCAACTTGTCCTTCCAATATTTTTTTGTGAGCGTTTGCACAAGCTGTAATTACCCAAAAGCATTCAAGGGTAGTAGGGTCTTTTGACAAATAAAATCAACTGAGCTGGGTTAATGATGTGGTATGTAATCTCTGGCCTTTGGATCCCCTAGCTTTTAAAATTGGGATTCATAAAATTTTGGTGGATCCAAACAGGCCCTAATACATGCATTACAATTTAATTCAGCTCCTCCAGTGGCACCAGCTCTAGGATGCAAAACAGAAGTACCAAAGCTGCGACCGTTTGCATTCATCACACGAACGCTACACACCATGATTTATTTAGGCCACAGTCTTTCTTTTCTATTTATAATTATATAATTTCCCCTGCAGATATTTGTGTCAGTAGTAATAGTACAGCTACTGCAGATTACACAACCTAAGTTTCAATTGGGATGTATTAATTTGAACTTAGATCTTGATCTTAGCCAGCTGTTCACTATGAAATGTCAGTGGCTATCCCATAAAAATGGACATTTTACATTGTCTGATGCAGATATATCAGAGCTCAATAGAAAAAAAATAATTTTTACGCCATCTAAGCAACATGAGGAGCCGCTCCTCATGTGGATGGATAGAGCGGATATAACATGCATCCGCACACAACCTCTACCCTATGAGCGCCTCCAAATATCTGGCCGACTGATCTTGTGATTCACAAGGTCACCACGGGCGCCTCTATCGACGGGAACATCGCCTCTCACTGAAAGATAAAATAGTTGTAAATGTGCAACACCCGTGCCAAGTCTGGGAGTTGAATCCGGGTGGGTTGGTTCCATCACAAAGAACCTAACCAGCTAAGCTATGCTCGCTCTGCAGTTATAGAGCAACATCTTCAACTATGGGAACACCAAAATAACTATATACTATAACTAATTCAAAAGTCAAAATTCCAAACTTTGTTTATGCAATATTAGAGGCTTCCACATGCAGATGCCAGCGCATGCTCTATCCATCCACATGACGAGCAGATATAACATGCATCCGCACACAACCTCTACCCTATGAGCGCCTCCAAATATCTGGCCGGCTGATCTTGTGATTCACAAGGTCACCACGGGCGCCTCTGTCGACGGGAACATCGCCTCTCACTGAAAGATAAAATAGTTGTAAATGTGCAACACCCGTGCCAAGTCTGGGAGTTGAACCCGGTGGGTTGGTTCCATCACAAAGAACCTAACCAGCTAAGCTATGCTCGCTCTGCAGTTATAGAGCAACATCTTCAACTATGGGAACACCAAAATAACTATATACTATAATTAATTCAAAAGTCAAAATTCCAAACTTTGTTTATGCAATATTAGAGGCTTCCACATGCAGATGCCAGCGCATGCATCGGCAATTGGAGTGTCTAATTGAGTGCACCGACAAATTTGCACAGGCCACGGTGATCCATTGGGTTCCTCCTCCCCATTTTCTTTGGGAGACAAAGAGAGATCAACCACTGTAGTTTGGCATTGGAGTGTCTAATTGAATGCACCGACAAATTTGCACAGGTCAAGGTGAGTTGCTCGCTCGTATCGATGATGTTTTGATTACCATGGGTCGCTCGTTAAGTTGCTCACAATATTGTGATTATCACTGGGCCTTTATACATTTTAGTCAAAATTTGTGTCCTTTCATTTTGGGCCATACAATTTAGGATTTCATTGTGCTGAACAACATGCATTGGCTAGTTTGGGCTCCTGCAATGAAAACCATGCTCACCTGCCATTGCTAATTGTCGTGAAGTTATGGAAGGAAATTGACGTATTCGAATGTAATGGAAAGAAAAACACAGGTGGAGTAGATGCCAAAAATTGTCCCAAAAAAAATGCCAAAAACTTAAAACAAGATCATGTGTACTATAGTTTAGCCACGTTTAACCAGTCAATCGACTTTATGTAGGGCGTAAAGATTTGGTGGAGTGATTTATACGTCAAATAAAAAAAATCTCACCCTTCTTCACAGATGTGTTAGACACGTCTCTAGACGTTTTGTGCATGAAAAAGATAAAAAGGGAAACCGAAAACATTGCACAAAGTCTCACACTGAATTTTCGGTGCTTTGAAAGATGAAAACAGGAAATGTGCATACAAATAGCCTTGTCAGAAAAAATACGTATTCATATGCTGAAAAATGGCTGACCTTGATTTGAGGAAAGGACGTACAGATCAAGTCAACATATCCGAAAAGAATCTTAAGTTGTTTAAGACTTTGGGGGTGCTGTACTATTAATTTCATCGCAGACTGTCTGCAATAGTAATCGACGGGGAGCGTTCACCATTGGTAGACTCAAATTATTGCCATCAGTTGAAATCGCACTTCAACCAAAGAACAAGTACAAAACTGTCAAAAATTTATCAAGAAAACAAACCAACCAGAAACTGGTGAGTCCATTGCCATCAAGATGTTCTTCAAATCACTTCCTTTATCATTGCATCTGCGGTTCCTGGAAGTGCTTGATCACACTAAAACAATTTTGACATTCTATGACGATGGAATTTTGTCACAAAAGATCTAACATTCGTCACAAACTACCTTTCATGACGCAAGGGTGACGAAAATCGCTTCGTCACAGAAGGTGCATAGCTGATTCTCTTTGTGACATTTTCACTGCTTTCGTCATAAATTTGTGACGTTTCATTGAAACGTCATAAACGTTTATGACGTTTGTGATTTTCGTCATTAACCATTGGACCGGACCTGGCAAGGATGGCCGATTTTTGGCCTATTAATTTTCGTGGGCTTTTTAACTTTCGTCCCATTAATTTCACGGGCCTTTTAACTTACAGCCCACCAAATTTGCAGGCTTTTTTACTTTCGGCCCACCAATTTCACATGTTTTTTTACATTTTGGCCCACTATTTTTCCGGGCTTTTATTTTTTCAGCCGGCTTATTTCGCAGGTCCTTATAGTTTCAGCCCGCTTAATTAGCAGGCCATTTTACTTTCGGCCCATTAATTTTGCAGGCCTTTTTACTTTCAACCCGTTTCAGCCCGCTTAATTAGCAGGCTATTTTACTTTCGGCCCATTAATTTTGCAGGCCTTTTTACTTTCAACCCGCTTAATTAGCGGGCCTTTTTACTTTCGACCTGCTAAACTAGCAGGCCTAAACCTTTATTCTACTGGTCCATGAATTCCTTTGCACCATCAATAAATTTCATTCCAGTAATTCTGGCCCAACAGTATCAAATTGTTCACGGTATTAATGACCAAATCAATGGTACAACAATCAAAATTTTCACAAGTAACCGTTCCAAACATAACAAAAAAAAAAAGGGAAAGACCACAACCATCAAAATTTAGTTATGTTCTTTACTTTCCCATAGTACAGAACTGGATATGCATATGAAGGCAACCACTCAAGGTATATAAACGCTACATTTCACATGTACAATATTCTCTATGCTAAACCCAGGTCAGGCATCAGATATAAGCATTCTTTTGCTATACAGATCATGGTAATTAAGAATCCAAGGTTTATTATACTTTCTACTTTAAAATGAAGTGGTTTAGTCCTCCATGCGCAGATCGCGGTTATGTTCATCGTCCATATCAGATTGCAGCAAGCAAAGATGCCTTAAAACCCTTATCCTAGTACGGAATAGTGGTTAAAGCAGACATTCAAAGCAATGATTGAATGAATTACACGAACCACCTGTGCAGAGGAGGAATAGAATTCAGACAGGGCGTTAAAATAAATATTGTGCGTGTAATAAAAAAAATTTGTGACAAGCACACATATCGAGGCTGTCAATGAGCCTACAACAGAGCCAAGAGGACTGCCCACCGATGATTCATAAACATGCATTGTCTGAGTTGATTCAAACAACACTTACAGCTATTAAGGAGCTTATGTTGTTCCGGGTCGCCAACAGCAAGAAATGTCTCTGCCAATTACAAATACATCAACATGAGTTTTTCGCATTTTCATTTTGGAAAATATTCAGTTGCTAGAGCTGCAAGTAGTTGGACAAAGAACATAAGGCTCATTAACTTAGATTGCGCTAGGTTGTCACCCTGTAAATGTCATGAACCATCAGATAATTAAAGAACATTCAGATAATGGACCGTAGTATTATTAGAATCTAACATCATTGTCAAGGAAAATATGTGAAACATAAAAAAAGAGAATAATAAGGTTGTAATTCTCATCATCGCAACCTTACCTTGCATCTCAAGCACTTTGTGGACAGTCCAAATGAAAGAACCCGGGCAGCAGCAATTCCATGATCGTCTCCCCTTCCTTGCATCATCACAAATGGTTTTATTCAGGGGATTAAAGAACTCCTGAGGATAAGCTGATGCTGATAGTTTATAAAAGAGAGAAAATATTGTTAAATATTGCATCAATGAACATTGCTTTATCACAGAATATATATCTTTATCTAAAAACCATTTTGAGGACTTTTGTAAAACAGAAATTGTGATGTAACAGGACATGGCTCCTGGTTTTTTCATCAGTGTCGTTTCATGATACCTAGGTTTTTTCATCGCCGAAGACAGCTGCGTTTCATCATCCGATCTGATGGGGCGTCCATCAAATCTGTCATGGCCATCGAATCTTTGAATTGTCCAACATAGGTGTTTTACGCGCGCAACACTTACATTGCCGCTCTGCTTCTCTTTTACGCTTTGCAGCGAGCTCTTCAAAAACTTGGATGCCATTTTGGTCTGAATAAGATACAGACGACGTCAGAAAAAAAGCCAGAAAAACATGAATGTGTCAACAACGGGAAAAAGGACAGTTACCAGCATTTGAATTTTCAAAATTATCCAACGCAACCCTCCGTTAACTGTTTATTTCCAGAAAATTTGTGTGCTGCATATCTCTGCACTCTTGTGTGATACGATGCCATAAATACTTCATCAGTGTGATCAATATAATGTTCCAATGACTTATCGTGATACATAGTTTGACCTTGATCGCCACGGGCACACTTTGACTCTTAGATCATGACCATGAGAGAGGTCCCTGTCTTTCATTCCACAATGGTGCCCCCTCCTCTAAGTCGCTCTACTCTTTCCATTCTCTCCAACCCCATCAATACCTCCATTCAATGGCCACGGTAGCTCCTCCCAGTGACAGAGCTTGGGCCACAATGGTTTCTTTTTTTTTTTGGGGGGGGGGGGGGGGGGGGGGTCATCCTATACGTAGTGCACACGTCAAGTAGCATATATGCCGATGCCATGATTATCAAATTTCTGTTACCCCCTTGGAAATTCCACGATTCAGCAAAATCTTCAGGCTGCCCTTTTTGTCGAGGAAGAGAGAGAGCTAGCGTTAGTTTGGGTGGTGCCAAACCCTGTGTTGATGAATGGAACATAGCTACATTCGCTTATAATTGAGAAGTGTCTGCAGTGCTGCTGAACTGCAAGGAAACAGTGTCACTATGGCGTTGTCGGATTCCAAACAATGACGCCCAGGTCACTGACCTCTGGTGTTCCTCTTTTTATTCGATGTGAAATGTTTCAATGAAATTCAGGTGGGGACTACCCCTTCCCACCACCACCTCGACTGTCAAGGAAAAACAATTTTGAGGCAGCTCCGGTGTATGATTTTAGCCAGTGCTAAGAAGAGACAGGAGAGGTGCAATACATTGGAGTAGTGGTGCTACATTAGCTAACATGGAGCACGGAAGCCAATTTTAGCTCCTGGTTCTAGGAATAGAATATTGCTTGTAATCAGTGCCCAACTCATTTCTCTCTCTTGCTTCTACCGCTTCCTACCGAACGAAAAGGATTTTCTACTTGATTGTGGGACCCATGTGGAAAGGCTATACACTGGAGCAATTTTGGCTAAGCTAGCACTTGATGATGTGTCAAACATGGGCGTTCTTTGACAATATCAGAGAGGGTCCTCATTTGGAGGACAGGGAACACACAGGGAAATGAATAGCTTGCTCTGTCCAAAAATCCTTTCATTTACATCAGTTTGCAACAAACAGTTGATCTGTTCCCAAATCCTAACGGGTGCGTCTAGATTCCAGAAAGAATCATGTCTATCTCTAAATGAGAAACCAGATAACAAATAGAATTGTCCTGAAACGAAATTGTAAGAGCCCTCCTCTGTATTGGAACACCTAAGCTGCGCTCTAGTGTGCGCAGTGGTCTACATGAGGCAGGGCCGTCGCCGAGAATTCAGGGCCCTGTGCAAAATCCTAATCGAGGGCCCTTAAACAATATGTAGTTTCAAATTATGACTAGCGACTGTGTATTTGTGCTATCAAAAAGAACTTCCGCGACAAGGTTTTATTTTTTTTATCTCACCATTATCATGATAACTTGCAACGTAGTATTCGTCAGTTGTCTGATTATTAGCAATATATAAACCTATCAAGGCCTTTCTGACATTGAGTTAGACGATCTATAACTTTATTTCTCATTACCCTTTCCATAACCAGAATCGTGCTATGTTAACCCATTTGAAGGCAGAAGAACTTGGACTTAGAGTAGTAGTGGATCTCGCAAGTGATGTTCTTATACATCAAAGTTGAAAACAAAACAAATTGACGGGCACAGATGGATTCTGATCAAATCATTTCTGATTACTGAATAAAATAAACGGGGAAGGCGAAGGCAAGTATTGGTTGGGGGCTGTAGGCGCATGATCTAACCTTGTTATGGCCAACGGAGTGATGGCGATATGAGGAATGACGCCGTGATGAAGCCGCTGCCTCTGATGGGCGATGCGATGGGATGCAATGCCGCTGACGCGTTCATCTGGTGAGACCGCGAGAACCATGCACAGGCGAGACCTAGGGCAGTATTGCAAGGTGTAGACTGCCGGCAGGTAGGCGTAGTGTGATGGCCAAATGGGCCGGGCCAAACAGGCAGGCACGAAGCACGTAATTTTGGCCCGGCCCGAGCACGGCACGGCCCGATGAATTTCGGGCCCGGGCCGGCACGGCACGAGGGTCCGGCTATGCCATGGGCCGAGGGTGCGGCCCGACAGGCGACACGGCACGACACGATATTAAATATAATATGTTACATATAGAACAACAAGCATGAAGTAGTGTAGTGGTAAGTCTCTTGCCTCCTAAGCTACAGGTTGAGGGTTTAAGTCTCCACTTTGTCATATTTTTGTTCTGTTTTTCAAGGTTTTCAACACTATTGGGCTGAAATGGTGTAAATGGGCCGCCGTGCTCACGGGCCTAGTAGGCCGTCACAGCACGATTAGGCACGAAAAGGCCATTTCGTGCCGGGCCACGGGCCGAGTGGTAGGCACGTGGGTTGGCACGTCACGGCCTGAAATGAAATGCGTGTCGTGCCGGCCTGAAAATTAAATGGGCCGTGCCATTTCGGGCTCGGGCCGGGCCGCCCGTTTGGCCATCACTAGGTAGGCATCAAGCCAGACGCCTAGCGTTCGGATCGTACAAGTCGAAGACCAACGGCCCAACTTGGGGGCCCTTGAATTTCAGGGGCCCAGTGGCGAGTCTAGCCGTCGGGGGGGGGGGGGGGGGGGGCACCCCCAGATTTAGCACTGTAGCACTAACAAAATTTTCCCTTATCTTTTTGGTTTTTTTTTCGCTTTTTTGGCCCACTCACGTGAGCTATAACTAGTTTTCGGCCCACCCCCAGACTTGGGCCTGGACTCGCCACTGCATGGGCCCTGTGCTGACACACAGTTTGCACATGCCTAAGGACGGCCCTGCATGAGGTTCAGCGTCAATATCGTGTTGGAGACAAAGGGCCCCTTTGGTTGGTCTACCGAAACTGCTTTCGCTTTGAGAAAAGCTAGAAGTCACCAAAGGCCCATGGCTGTGGACAAAAGCAACTAGAAAAAGCAGCTTTGGCGTAGTGTATTTTTCACAGCAACTTGGACTTGCTTCCTCATTGGCTGTGGGGGTGAAGATTTGCTAGAATTTACCCGACTGCCACCGTTTAGTGGATACCAGTTCGACTGTTTTCTTTTCCTGTCCACAGAACATGAGCGCGAAAGGATAGGGTTGGGGCACCGAGACGCGCAGCTCGGGCCACCGGCGCCGCATCCCGCGCCTTCCTCGCCGGCGCATCCCGCGGCGCAGGCCTCCCTCCCCTCTCCCCTCGGCACAAGAGCTAGGCGATGGCGCAGCAGTTCGTCTCCTCTCCGGCGGCAGGCGCGCGGCCCATCCGGAGCCGGTCCCCATCGAATCTCGCCCGAGCTGCGCGTCCGCGTCAACCGTGGTGCATCCCTGCTCTCCGGCGCTCCTCCTCTCCAGCCCAGGTAGGCCCTCCTCTCTAGCACGTCCCCTCCTCTCTGCTAATTTCTTGACGAAGCCATGCAGCACCTCCGGACGAAGCCGTGCTTGCATTGCTGCTACTTGTATGATGTGCTTGTTTGCTGCTACGGCTGCCTGTGATGCGTGCGCACGTGCTTGGTGCGAGCGCCTGACTTGAGAAAGTGCCCTGTGATGTGAGTGTGTGTGTACTTGCTGCTTGCTTCTACGTCTTGCTTGCTTGCTGCTTGTACTGCTGTTTAGTGACAACGCAGATCGCTTGTTATTTTGAATGCACATTCACATTCTATTTGGCATGTAACTACCTCCATTTGATGAGAAGTAACTTTGCTGTGATAACTGAATATCTCTGAATTTTTTTTTGCTGCATAGAAGGATGTCTGATAAGGCAGATTGGTGTGATGCCAATCTAAGGCATTTCATTGAAATCATGAAAAAAGAGATAGAAGATGGGAATAGGCCATTGGGACAGTATACTAGGACTGCTTGGAAAAATGTGGTAGCCAAGTACCATGAAAAAACTGGACTGAAGCAAACAAAAAAGCAATTAAGGAACAAGTTGGATAATCTGAAAAAAGAATATACTTTGTTTATGGAGTTGAAGAATAGTGCGACTGGACTTGGATGGAATGAGGCAAAGCAAACTGTTGATTGCTCTGACGAATGTTGGGACGAACACTTTGCTGTAAGAACTACGATCTGATTGTTCATTACTCATTTTCCATGTGTTCATATGTGGTGTTTTGCTAATTTTTTCCATTCCATTTCAGAAATGCAACAATCCCGAGAAAGGTATCAAATGCAACCATATGAAATTCAACAAACAAGGACCGAAGCACCTAGATGATCTCCATATATTATTTGAAAAGGTTCATGTTACCGGGGCTAGTGCCTCTTGTGCTAGCTATATGTGACTTTGATATGAGATTTATCTATGCGGTTGCTGGTTGGCCGGGTTCAGCACATGATACTCGGATCTTGAATCATGCGTTGGCAAAGTTTAAGTCTTTTCCAGTGCCTCCTAAAGGTATATATGTCTCCTTACTTGTCAATACTTGTACTGTCATTTGTAGTTGCTGATTTGGTTTTTATAGGAAAATATTATCTTGCCGACTCTGGTTATCCAAACCGAATTGGATTTCTTGCCTCTTTCAAAGGAAGCACATACCATATACCAGAATTTCGGGCTCGTTCTGGGCGTCCTCAAGGGAAGTATGAGATGTTCAATTTCTTACATTCATCCCTTCGAAATGTTATCGACACTACTACAGAAACAAGCTTTAGCGACACAGACAATAGCGACGTTTTCACAAAAACCGTCGCTAAAATTATAGCCGAAACCTTCAAATACGTGTTTCCCAAAAACCGTCGCTAAAGGTCTCAGTTTTAGTGACGGGTTTTACTAAAAACCCGTTGCTAGAGGTGAGCAAATGTAACCCGTCGCTAAAAATTAAGTACTAGTGACGGGGAACATAAACCCGTCGCTTAAAAGGAAGTACAAGTGACGGAGAACAAAAACCCGTCGCTACTAACTAGCGACGTTTTATTTGAAACGCCGTCGCTATTGGGTACTAGTGACATTGCCTTAAAACCCGTCGCCATAATACTTAGTGACATAACTAAAAAAATAAAATTAGCGCCTGGGAAGATTCGAACCATGAAGGCCTCAGGTACGAGTCAAACGCACTAACCACTGAGCCACTCGCGCGCTCGTGTTATGGTGTACACAAAAGTTTAATTATGAACATACCAGCCCAGCCCAAAACAGCCCACGACATATACGCCCGCTCCTCTCCCAAACCCTACACGTCATCCTCTCACGTCGTCCTCTCACATTTGTTGGTCACTAAAACTATATAGCAACCAACACAACCTTGGTAACTACATATAACGTTGGTCACTAAAACCATATATCCACCACAAAACTCAAACTTGGTCACTATTAATCAATTTATAGTGACCAACAAAGAAAAAATTTCCTTGGTCACTAAAGCTTGGTGACTAAAAGCATGTTTTCTTGTAGTGGTGAATTGGCTGTGTGGCAATTACCATCAATATTTGCCTACTTTCATCTGCTAAGATTTTTGTTGTCCTGATAAAATAGAATGCATTTGCATTTCTTTTCTTGTCAAAATGTTTACCGGAAAAAAATGCATGCTGTCTTATATTGGATAGGGCCACTACTGGGAGACCAGTGTGTGGAGTTGGCAATGGCCTTGTTTATTTGACATGGCGCAGAGCGGGACTGGAGTCAGCGTCGAGGCTGTCGACCACGTCTTCTAGACCAACATGCTAGACATGCTCAAGAAGACCAGCAGGTACTTTTGTGCATCCATTTCTTGATCTCTGAATATTGATGTGGGCGAATTTGGCCTTGTCAGTTTTTGTACAATGCCATGTGGCCCTATTTTGTGCTATTTCACCATGCTAGTACGTAGCAGCATATAGCCCTATATATGCTTTGCCCAATAACCTGGAAGTTTCAGACTGCGGTATAATAGCATTGATGCACTCACTGGTTTTCTTCATGATATTTGGTGACGTGTTCCTCAGTGGAGCAAGATCAGACCCTCGGCCTTTGTTTACCTTAAGCAGTTGACGTGGATTTTCAAGGGAGCGTATAGGGAGAGGTGGGAGGGGGAATTTGCAAAAGTATTATTAAGTGGGCGGTGATTTTGCAAATTCACCCTCCCACCTGAATTCATACGCCCCATTGGATCAAAATCATGTGGTCCAGATTAAAGTTCTCATAGTTCTCACACGAACCTGGTTCTCATAGGATACGTTGCCGATTTTCAATGCCTTACCAATTACAACTGAAAACTTCTACAACTGAAAGTATTGAATCGCCCAACTGAACAATGGTTGTTTTTAATTTGAGCCAAATTATATCAGTTGTAGATGTCCCAATGTTTTCTTGCATTCTTGGTGAGCTTGTCATCATGTCGGTTAATTTAATTTAGGTGCAGCTACTACTCTGCCTGTTTTTCACATTTTTAGCCTAATTAGTCGTAGGTTGCCTTAAAGAAACGAAAAGCTGATCCTAAAGATGACATGTGACGTCTGCCTTGAATTTTGATTGGATTTAGCTTTTGTAATGCTTTGTTTTGCACAGCTTAATTAAGTACTGCAACTTGTATAGGAAGTGCCACTGTTTATTTTATTTTGTGAATGTAAGGTTGTTTCTATGATGAATATCCTGACTGCTATGATTTTGAACGGAGCCAATGTCGTACTTTTGCTTATGGAGACTGCTATGTTCCTAATTCATTGTTCCTGCTTCTCTAAGCATCAACATGTAGTCAATTTAAATTTAACATCATCTGTCTGTCTGCTAGTTTCAATGAGTACTTTGCCCTAAGTCTTTTCGTATTAGCTAAACTAATGCAAACATATGGTATAGCTCTTGAGTAACATAAATAACCTTGTTGATTTAAGATCTGGAACAATTTGTGAGTGAAAATGGATCAAGTACTGATTGTGGATATTGCCCTGTATCATTTTTTACTATGCCAACCAATTATTTTTCTTTTTTTGTCAAGATTTCTTATTATTGAGCTTGTTGTATATAATTTCAGCATACCAAGATGAGAAGAGGTGAAACAACCTGAAGATTCGCAGCTTCAACAAGCTGTGAATGTAGATTGTTGGATTCAGAGCCTAACTAGTAGGTGCCTTTGAGTGATTCAGAGCCTAACTAATAGGTGCATTTCTGTGTGTTTATATTCATGTGCTGTGTTGCAGTTTGCTTTTTATTTAGATTCCTGGAAAAATGTAACTGATTTCTGTACAATTTGGGATTCTGCAATGTCACGTTGTGTATCTGTACGATTTTGAGTGCTTGACAAGCACTTCATGCTTACCATGTAACTGTAAATAGAAAGAATAATAAAGAAAGCCCGGAATTTGATTTTTTTTTTAATTCGCAACAACTCAATAGAGACGGGTTTTGGGTTAGCCGTCGCTACCTTTACTGACGGGTATTTGAAAACCCGTCGCCAATATTAGGGACGGTTCTGGAAAACCCGTTGCTAGTAGTATTAGCGACGTGTGTATGAAACCCGTCACTCGTAGTATTAGTGACGGGGTAAAACCCGTCGCTAAGGGGCACCCTTTAGCGACGGTTCAAAATTCCGTCGCTAAGGCCTGAAAAAGCCCGTCGCTAAAGCCCCATTCTGTACTAGTGCGAGCGCGCTTTCGGAGTCTTGAAGCAGAAGTGGCGTATTTTGAAGGGCATACCAAGCTTTCCTACTCGTACTCAGAAGCATATCATTCTTGCTTGTATGGCGTTGCATAATTTTATTCGTGACAACAACTTGAAAGATAAGGAGTTTGATAGATGTGATGCAGATGAGGGGTACCTACCACGTGCCACGACACAAACACAAGATGATGAGAATGTAGAGGGGGAGAACGAGGAGACCATGAATACCATTCGCACTAGGATACCTGATGTTTTGGTTAGAGCGAGAGGATGATAATTATGTTGATGCAGAGTTGTATTATGGATCAGATATCTTTTGCACAATGCTATCATTGTATTTATGTGGACCAAATGTTAATGGCAATATCTTTTAAGAAAAATTAAGATTCCCATTCTAAAATGATCGTTTACATGTTAATATCCGAAAAGAACACTTTTCTACAATCAATTTGCATATACACAGCGTCTCAGATCATTAGGGGCATTACAGACATTTCATAGCTTTTTCACAGCCACAACAGTTTCAACCAAACAGCTTTCAGCTTTTCCTATAGCTCACGGACCACAGCAGCTTTTTCCACAGCTCACAGCCACAGCAGTTTTTTTCACAGCCACAGCCCAACCAAACACACCCTTTGGAAAGGAGGGGGCTCAGGACCACGGAGAAGGAGAGGGCTATGAGTTTGACCTGCATTGGAGCGAGGATGCCGGTGGCGGAGGACCAGCGAGACATCTGTGGGGCCCAGCGTCCCTTTGGGGTGGTGGCGGGCAGGAGCTGCGCCGATTCACTCCTCGGCCAGCCAACGCCTCGCACCGGCGCGAGGTTGGGCACCGGGTCCGCCTGGCAACGATGTGTAGAGCACAGAGAGAGGGTTAGTGGGCTGAAATATAACCAAAAGATATATCACAGCTAAAAAAGATTTGGTCCGACAAGCTGGTTAGTTGATGGGTTTTTGTTGCGCCATTTGTATTTTATGACGTCTTTTGGAGTGCCATAATCAGTGATGAGAGAATAAATATCACAAAGAATTATGATGAATGGCATGTTTTTGTCACGGAAGATGATACTACACGTGCAAGAGGAGGAACACAGTTTTGTCACGCTAGCCTCACTAATTGTTCATCACGGCACAAAACATAGTTTTTATGACATTATTCAATTGTCACCCAAGGCTATATATATATATATATAGGCTGACGCTATTTAGCGCACTGCGCGCTAAATTATATTTAGCGCGTCAGGCCCTGCCAGGCGGAGGTCCGGCGAACGCCCCCGCGACCGTAAAACTCTGGGTTTCCTGCTTCCGCAATAATAAAACATTTGGACGCTGCTTTTGTACCCGGCGAAGGCCGTTGCGACCGTAAAAAATCCGGGAGGTGGTGGTTCCGCAACAATAAAAGTTCTCAAGGCTGCTGTTTTGACCAAACGAGCGTGTCATTGCGGCGTAAATTTTTAATGGTTGAACCTCAGATGCAGACACAACCGTAAAACAAGAATTTTCTGGCATGGAACGAGTATTCCTCGTGGACTTCGCAAGTAAAACTTTGACTCTTAAGTTTGTCCGGTTCCAAAGGGGCTGTTTAGATTTTTTTTAGTTACGAAACCGTTACACTTTGAAGGGATAAGTATGTGTACCCGGCCATGTACGAGGTGTGGCATAAAAGATGGACACAACGCCGCAACCTGTCTAGAGAACCCAAAAAACAGGGAGAGGATGGCAAAACTGAATGAACGTCCCGTCAGGAAAAGGGGACGCCCATTTGGTACTGGAAAGAGTGTGCGTCAGGAACCTCCAATTATTAAAAAGACAAAAACGTGCAGAAGATTGTATGATGTCACTCTGGATGATGGCAGCGTGGGAAGTGACTTAGATGGGAGCAAATCAGAAGAGATAGATGAAGAGTTATACATCGACAACGAAGAAGATGATCAGGGATATGACGATGATGAATTCTAGTGACCGATAGAAATAAATAAGTAATGGTCATGCTAGAATGTGGCCAATTAGGGTGTATGTCAAGTCAGCACTAATGTTATCACCATTAGATCTTATTGTTTTTTACACTCATTCGCAAGAATACAAACTATTGCAAGCTAGACCTTTAGGGCTTTATTGAAATTAAAAGTTTATCCTTTTAATTCATCGCTTAGAAACTTTGTACACTTGGGAAACAGATTTCTCAAGTGACAGAAAATATATCAACAAACCGTTTGTATGTTATGCTCGTGATCTTTACAGTGGACTCGTAACCGTAATCCTATTATGACAATGATATAAAATTAGTAGTTTTGACGTATGGTAAGTTTTGACAATGAGTAAAGTAAAAAAATAGAAAGCCTCTAGTAGTAATGCAAGAGAATATAGTTCTGCGAAATGTACGAAATATACCTATCAAATGCTATGAAATAAATTCACAAAAAAAATGCTATGAAATAAGAAAAATGTCACATCCCCCGATCAGTGAGTTTTTCATGAAGTCTGTCTAGAGCTTGAGACAAATCGGTAATAAGCTCTCCATTTCTCTTAATTGTCAATTCTAGTTTGTCTGATTCCTCGTTCAAAATCTTGACCTCACGCTTCATAGCTTCAACCTAAAATGAAAAAATATGGTTTGCAATTATTATTAATCTAACGACACGGATGCAGATTTTAGAGACCTTGTAAATACCTTCTTTTTGCCTCCAGATTTGTCGGTGTTCTTCTTCAGATACTTTGCATTGCTCTCCATAATGTCGGGGATCATCTTAGCCCTATAATAATCTACTACTTCATCGATCGACATGATCAAGTATCAACTTGTATGAGTTCTATAAAGTTGGAATTGCCATATCTTGATTTCGTTGTGGTGATTTATAGCAAAACTTTCTGCATGCTTGTATTGCATCTGAGTCACACACGAGCCACATAAAACTCATTCGATCTTTAATTAACCAAAACTGGCATGCAGGTTTACTTGAGTCAAACAGATCCACAAACTATGGAAGAATGGGATGCACGTATTTCCTACTTGTCCAATATTATTTACCGTTGTGGTGTAAGGTTCGGAGATGAGCATTGACCGAACGGTGGATAAAAAAAAAAGGATTGATCTGCAATCCGATAAAATGTGCACTTGGTACAAACTACTAACTCAGAATTCATAGTTTTCCAGTAGCGATAAACAAAATAACAACCAAGCATGTCAGTTAAACATCCACGTTGACTAGTAAACTATACAAACTAAGACCACCGCTGTACAATATGGTTTTGACATATGGGAAGAAAATTCATAGGCAAGTAGCCCATGAACTGCTCAGAATGGGACACCGGGGAGACGGAAACGTTCAATCTCGGGAGGAAGTTCCTCGACTTCGTTTAAAGGATGGAACATCAGGTAATGAAGCATCTCAGCTTTTAGTTGAGGGGATCGTTCCTGCATGGATCAACAATATGTAATGCTAGTCAGTTCGTGTAAAACATAGAAACAGAGCCCACAATAAAAAAAAAAGGAGAGAGCAAGAATTGTTACAGGATCAATTTTGGTACGAAGCGGATTTTCCTCTCCATCAAAATACTCCAAGAACTTCATGGTAAAAAAGATAGCTTCACCCTCGTCATTCATCATGGGAACCTTGAAACGGTACCGGCGTTTACTGTCAAAGACCTTGAAGGATTTGTTCGAAATACGCTGGAAAGCAGAACTAAGACGACTCATCATCAAATCCACCCATTCTTTGGGGTGCATGTCAGAGAATCTGATGTCTCCAGCCTTGTAGTCCATCGGATCCAAAATATCAATGCAGTTATGTTCTAAATTGAAGCAGTACACAGAAAAATGCCCGAGATGACACATGGGAACCAGAATCTGCATACCAAGGATATAAAATAAAATAGTTAGGGAGTGGTCTAGTATTTCAGAATAAACAAAATAAATGGGCTCAACAAGCAGTGAAAAAAATATGTCTAACCATTTTAAGATTAGACCAATCTGTTGTGGGTAAATTAGACCTAAGGGCTCCTGCAAGGATGCCAGCCTTGAACTCACTGGCCTCCTTTTGCATCAGTTCCTCAGAATTAAGAAGAGACTACAAGGATAAAAATTAAATGTATCAAACGTATTGTAATAAAAGAATAACCAAGTAAGAAATGTGAAAGTACGCACCATGACAGATGGTGGGACAAATATCCTGTAACCATAACACTCAGGGCGATGAACCATGTCGTCATGAATCAAGCATCGCACAAATGCTTCGAGGATGCCCATATCAACTTCATTTTCATCAGAAAAACAATCCGCAATTTTTTCACCAGTGAGTGGATCATCATCAATTTGTATAAGAGTCGTGCTGATCAATCATTTATAAAAGAAAAGGGAGTTAAAAATGGTTGGAATCAGTTTGTAAGGATAGAGTTTAATTGAAACTTCCTGGGTGGGGGTTAGGCATACCTGGAGAATGGGTTATCACTTGCACAGAGAAAGTCCCTGAGCTGCATGGCAACATCAACCTTCGGTGTTTTCCTACTTTTACCAGTCTTGAAAGGTGAAACGTATTTAGAAGGCTTCCGCACCTTACGCGTCGTATAGGGGGAAAGTACATTTTCAATTTGCATCCCATCATTCCTCTTGATGGTAGCAGGCTTATCATTAGGAATAAGCTTAAACTTCTCATTGGGATGCTTCACACGAAACATTTCCTCAAGACCAGGAATCTGTGAAGATCTAGCAAACAACACCTTGGTTTGGACCTGATGAGAATATCATAATAAAAATAAACAACAGTAATATTATTGTAGGAGTAGAACCAGTCGAACGCATTTAAGAAAATAAAACTATTACCTCATCATCGCCATTGCCGCAATCATCTTCTTGTAAGTTGGATATATTGTTGTTGATTTCTGCTTCAGTGTTGGTAGATGTAACTGTGTAATATTTAAACGGTTTAAATAGGAGTTGATTAAAAATTGATGGATGTTCTAGAAAACACAGTAATTAATAGTACTGACCTAGAGCGTCCACTGGTGTGTGCTCAGAATCAGATGCTGGTAGGAGTTGGTTATTGGTAGAAACAGGTGAACTATAGTGAGCAACACCTTCGAACACATATTTGAATGAGGGACAAAGGAAAATATAAAAACATAAAGATGGCATCATAAAGGAAAATACCACGGCTAGGAGGAAGCACACAATGAGATTGTATTGGAGTCTGCACAGCATCGCACTCAGCATATAAGGATGCAAATATGCCATTTGGGTCAAAGGTATCATCAGTGGGCCCAATTTGATGACGATCAGAGATTCTGTCTGGAAATGGAGCATTGTGCACATCAGGGATAACAGGAGGTGATCCGCGGTTGAACTCACTGTCATGTGCATGAACAGGAGAATCTACAAAGAATAAATATTAACATTAATATCATGCGGTAGAGGTGTAAAAGCATCGAATGGAGACATGGGAAAAATTAGAAAATCAAGTATGTATGGAGCAAGAGAATAATTGATTATAGAACCATATTAAATTATTGTTATGAAAACAGTAGCATCTATGACAAAGAGCGGAGCATCTACAGTGTTTCTGTTTTGTTAATGTCATGGCAAAAGTTTGATTGGGTACTCTATTAGAAACTATGGACAGTGCAGATTTAAACTTATAATCCGACTGATTGAAAATTGGCAATTTGCGGGGACAGTAACCTGAGGATATGGCTTGACGATCATTGATAGGTGATGTCTGACGCATTTCAGCACGAGATGCATCTGACAGAAATAAAAGGTTATATTGAACTGGATAAGAGAACTAAGCAAATAAAAGTTTAACTTTTTTAATATAAGTTGTGTCACTAAAAACAGATAAGAGGAAGATGACGGCTACCTGAAGTTACAGTCTGAGGATCAATGTGGGGAGAGGTTTGTCTACCAACAACAGCAACAGAACCATCACCACAGTTCTGACCTGAAATGTCCATCAACGTGACGCGACGGATTTAGTATAAAAATTAAAATCGTGAATGAATCAAAATACGCATACAATGGACTAACCACCGTTACTTGACTGACCATCCGCATCCAGCTGACGGTCGTCGCCAAAGACATCTTCTGGTGATGCATTCTGCGGATCAACAAGATTTCCCAAATCTTCAGCAAACTTGAGCTGATGGTCAACAATGGATTGCTGCGCACCCTGAATAACATGAACCTGCTCTTGAATTTTGGAATCCAGATTAAGTATAAGCTCCTGAACAACTGTTGAACTACGGCAACTAAGCTACTTTGTGGTGTCACCAACAAGTGAACTAAGACGAGGAACATTCAGTTGACCAGAGGTTGTTGCTGGGTGGCTAATAGAAACTGAAGGTCCTTCAACAGACTCATAGCATGATCCATCCTGACTCTTGAACTGTACAAAAAAAATTACACAAATGATGAATTCCACATAATTTATTCCTGCTAAAAACAACGGTTGACAATAACAGTAATTCAATGGTTGAAACATACCGAAAGAGCACCATAAGAAATAAAATGGCCATTATCGTCTGTAATCTTATCGTCTGTAATCTTGTCATTTATTGTAAGGTGCTCAACCTTTTTCCTGTCAAAAAAGGCAGCACGTGGGGTTGACTTCCTGTCACAGTCGTTTAGAGGGTGATCAAGTTGGTCAAGGTAGTAAACCTGAAAAAGAATTAAACCAAGGATCATTTGTTGGCAGAAATTTGGAGGATAAATGCACAAAAAGAATCAAGTCCAGCAATGTCACCAGTAAATAAGGAGCACACCCAGGAATAGATGGGTTAGTACAGTTTCTGTCACGATTCTGCCAATCGATTGCGGCATTTTTTATGTCCTCAACTAGAACCTTGCACCAATCAACAGACCCAATCTTTTCTAAATCCAAAGAAAGCTGTATGTCATTGTTTGAAACGTCGTAAGATGACGTTGGGAATAACAGCCTGTTGAATGCAATCATGAAAAAGCATTTCATTGACAGGTCATCGATATGCCGCTTGGCGAGCTCTTGCAAAAGCCGCTTTATAGTTATAGTGCCATTGTCAAGTGACAAACTGCTACAAAGAAGCTTCCTTGCCTCAGTGACCAGCTTACTCCTAACTTTGGGAAGATCACCTCCACCCATAGGAAGGGCCATGACATTGTGTACCAAAACTGGTGATAATGGAAGCACCTTATCAGGTGAAATCACTAATGTCATGGTAGACGTGTCGACACGGTCAAGCAACCAGCAATATAAATCCCTACTCTCGACAGCGTCAATCTTAATACTAAGAAAATCGCCCCAGTGAAGATCGTCAATCTTTTTCTTCTGCGGATCATTGAGTGAAGTAATAGCTTGCAGGAGATCTTTAGGCGTGCACCGGGACCAAAGCTTTCCTTTTTTAACATTGTTTGTCTGCAAAATGAAAATAAATACGTGTGGTTATAACCATATAACAATAGAGATCCAAAAAAAACATATAACAATATGACAAGCTGTATATTGACGGAATGTGTACAAACAGATACCTTTTCCTGGTTGACTACAGATTCAGAACGTCTGCAGACATTACGGCATCCTGTAGAGGCTTCCGCTGTCCTTTTCCGAGCGCGGGAACTTGTGGTGCGGGATGGGATCTTGTCTAATTTCCTCCGCTAATAAATTAAAAAATTACACAACTCGTGAGTACCAAGAAGATGACCAGAAGCAATAAAATATTAATTCAATCATGGGAAAGATACAATCACGTGCTGTTGGAAAAATAAACAACGTCATCAGGCCGATGAATTTTATACGCAGTTGTGTCGGAATAAACAAAATGAACCGTAAACCAAATTGGACGGGGTAAAACACTGAATAGGAGAAGATTAGGGGAAATCCAATCGCATACCTCCGAATTCCATCGAGTAACGTCTGCAGGGGTGTTCGGGTCCGGTTCATCCATCAGATTGAAGCGGGGATGGCGATGGGGAAGAAGCGAGGCAGCCGGAGAGAAAGAGGACGGCGGGAACAGCGAAGTAGGGTGAATTGCCGACGGGGATGGGGAGTACACCGGCAGGATCAGCCGGAGATCAACGGGGATGGCGATGGGGAGAAAACGAGGACGGCGGCGCCGACGAGGCAGGTGTGGGCGAGGAGTAAAACGAGGACGGCGGCTCCGACGAGGAAGAGGGAATCGCAGATGGAGACCGGGGGGGGGGGGGGGGGGGGGTGTACCGGCAGGGTCACCTGGAGCTCAGCGGGGATGGCGATGGGGAAGGCTCGGCCATGTCGCCAGAGAGCGGAGGTTCTGCTCGAGAAGATGAATCGGTGGAAACTGCTCCGTAAAGCAACTAGACCCACCTCCTGACTGCGCGCGGTTCCCAAAAATTGGAAATTGAGGTGAAAAAAGATGATATTCGTAGTAAACGTTTTATTGTCGTGTGTTTTGTTTGAGTCGGACGTGTCACGTGTGTATGCGGGTTGTGGAGACGTTCAGGACCGCATGCTGGGGGATGAACGTTTTACGGTCGCGGGAAAAAAATTATGGTTACGGGCTTTTAGTCGGACGGGTGTCTATTGGGTGCTAAAAATTTAACGGTTGCGGGATTTGATGGCTGGACGGTGCACACGAGTGGGTTGGCGGCGCCACCCTGGGTGCTTAAATAGAGTATGTGTGTGTATATATATATAGGTACCCTATATTACTCCCTAGGTGTGAAATATTATTTCACACCCCAGCCACGTGGTGCCTCTCTCCAACCCAGCCTGACTCAAACTCATGCACCTGCACACAGGAAATAAACCAACCGAGCCAACCGGCTAAAAACCAGATTGAAAAACCAAACCCCGTGTTTATTTGGAAGGCATTTATTACGATTGATTGAATATGCTAATTGCACCCTTTAATCAGGGTGTCAGGTACCCTGCTATTTAACGTCAAGGAGCCTTTCCCAATCACCCCATCGGCATTTTTGCTCCTGCTGCTTTTCTTGCCATCCCAGCGATCATACCATGAAGTTCGTTCGTGTCCGTCGGGGGCGACGGATGGTTTGTTCGTTTCCTTCGATGGTCGCCGGGTTTGGTTGTCGCAGCTCTCTCCAAAGGTACGTATTTTTTTCTCTTTAGATCTTTAAATTTCGCCACATCTGGAGACAACAGAATAAACCACACTATCGTTCTTTCTAATCAAGGCATCATCTTTTGAATTCTTTTCCAGCGGCGGGCTATCGGACATGAAGAACTCCAGCACCAGCAGATCTGAGGGAGCACAGGCCCAATCGAATGGAGGCCATAGGCTCCACGGTCTGCACCAGGAAGGTACGTGTGTCTTGCCTGTTCATGTTTTAGTGCCCCTGATTGCCATGTTTCCTTGTCTCGATCAGCTGTGTGCCATTTTGAGAATTCCAGATATGTGTGTGTGTTCATATTGAGAAAACCGGCACCCATGGAAGCTATATGTATAACTATTTTTTTTCCTGTTGGTTGCCTTCATGTGTCAAATTATTTTTTTCATTCTCCATTAGCAACTTTTCAGGAGCTATGTGCCATTTTCTTGAAGCATTCTTTTATCTGAAGAAACAGGAGGGGAAGTCTGCAAATAAGAGAAGCATAATTTCAAGCATACTGGAAGCAGATCACTGTATTTCCATTCAAATATACTAGCTTCATGGCAGAGCGCTCACAAATTGTAATATTAGATTAGATTGTGACAGGAATGTACTTGTTTGTGTGATCACACTGTAACACAGACACGATGCAAGATGAAAGGCTAATTTGTTCCCAACTGTTCATTCCCTTTTTTTGTACTCAACATCTGAATGATTTATGGTATTTGACACATGGATATGTTTTCTCTGATCATAATGTTCAGATATCTTGATGGACTACATAGTCTCCACAAGAATTTTATGATCACACTTTATTTGCTACCACCACGGGAAGACCTAACTATCTAAACCTAGGAGCGAAGAGGGCATTGGCTTCTCCTCTGCCGATGGTAAGAGGGCCAACCAATTGACTCCACGGCCAAGTCGCCCACTATAAGATATATATATACCAACCAATTGACTCCACGGCCAAGTCGCATATATATATATATATATAACCAATTGACTCCACGGCCAAGTCGCATATATATATATATATATATATATATATATATATATATATCTTATAGTGGGCGACTTGGCCGTGGAGTCAATTGGTTGGCCCTCTTACCATCGGCAGAGGAGAAGCCAATGCCCTCTTCGCTCCTAGGTTTAGATAGTTAGGTCTTCCCGTGGTGGTAGCTTTTGAGGGCGATCGTGACGGTTGTTAAGATTAAGGTTCCTCTATTATTCTGGTCAACACTACAACACAAGTCTCCTTTAGCGACAGTGCCCAAAATCCCGTATCGGCGGTTTCGAAACTCGACCGTCGCTACAGTGGATGGCGGGGCACCTGTATAAATGGCCCGCCTCTACAAATCATTTGTAATGGTGGTTGAAGTTTGTAGCGGCGGTTGACTTCACCAACGACCGCTACAAATAGACGATTTGTAACGGCGGTTCCTGCCACAATCCGCCGCTATTAATCAATTTCTAGCGGCAGACCATGTTATGACCCGCCCAGCAGTGCTTCTCTGGCCTGTCCTTTTCAACGCCAATCTGTACCTTCTCACCTCTCCACCAATGAGCAGCTAGCACACAGATTGTGTGTTTTCTTCCGGCCAGCGCAACCGCCGGATGCCTTCCACATCCACTGGAGCTGTTGCTCCCTTGATTAAATAAAGCAACCGTCGGAGAGAGAGAGAGAGAGGCATGGAAAGCGAGAAGGAGGTGACGGGCTCAAGGCTGGCGCAGCAGCATGGAAAGCTCTTCTCTCTCTTCTATGAGCTAGCGCAGCGGCGGGTGGCGTCTTGCGGGCGCGATGGCGGTTCGGGGGCGGGCGCGGCGTCGCGGCATCGGGCAAGCGTGGGAGCGACGACGGCTCGGAGGCGGGCGCGGCGCCGTGGGAGCGACGACAGCTCCGAGGTGGGTGTGGCGCCGGGGCATCGGGCCGGCGCGGGAGCGACGGTGGCTCGGAGGCGGGCGCGGCGCCGCGGCATCGGGCTGGCGTGGGAGTGGCGCGTCGGGCGGGCATCTCCGTGGCGGAAGGGCCTCCTGACGGACGACGGCTTCGAGCAGTGGCTGCCTGCGCGTGTGTCCAGTGACATCAACGTGTGCACGCAATGGCTGGCGTGTCGCGGCTATCGTGCTGTTCGTGTGCGGCGACGGTGACCCGCTCTGCCCCGTGAAGGACGCGATGCGGGTGTGGCTACACGACCAGCTGCTCGCCTGACCGGCCGACGCGGCGCTGCGCGGGCGTGCGTCCACAGCGGTGAAGGGCGTCGGCGTCCAGCCACTAGGGCATCAGGCTTGTCGTTCTTTTTTTTTAAAAAAAAAATCCATAGTAGCGGCGTGTGACGGCAGTGTTCGCTGCTACAAATCAATTTGTAGCGGCGGTTGCTGCTACCAGCCGTCGCTACTAATCGATTGGTAGGGGCGGTTATTTTAGACTGTCGCTACAGTCCGTCATTTGTAGCGACACATGCATAGGGACGGATGTATGGGTCCGTCGCTATAGGGCATTTTCACCCGTCGCTACAGGAGCTTTGTGTTGTTGTGCAAAGAGGGTAGAGACTGTTGTTGCATCTCCAAGATCGTCGGCATGGAGCGATGGAGGACGAGGTGTCACAGTGGTCGTGGCCAGGAGAATGTGACATCATCAATGGAACCCGTCCTTGCTTTCTCTTGTTGTTGTTATTCCTGACCATGGTTGTAGATTAGTGAGGATTTGCCTTCGGTGACATCCATCTAGTTGTTGGTCATATTTGTGTTCTTCCATGATGAATGTGGTGAAGGAGGCGATGTAGGTTTGACAACAGGCTCTATGGCAATAAGTGCATCGTATTTGCTTTGCGTGTGGAAGGTTAGAAGCCTATCCCTCTTTTGCGAAAAGGAAAGATTTCAGGTTTCCTCTGTTTGAGATGAAGATGGTGGTGGTGTATGGTGAGAGGGTCGTGTTCGCTCAGATCAGAATTTTCGTATGTGGCGTATATGTTTGGATGGGGTTCTATAAATAGTAGAATTTGCGACTCTTTTAAGGTTTCTTGTCTCACATCAATAGAGTTGGAGTTGTTTGGCTTGTGTATGTAATCAGGAGTTGTAATAAGCTTTAATATCAATTAAATTCCTTTTACACAACAAGGAATATGGATTTGCACAATTGAAGGTATTGTGGATGCTGTTCAGCTGAGACGGGCGCGTTGGTGTGTGACCCTATTGCAGTATTGCCGAGTCCTTGCTAGAATAATGATCAGTTATATATTGACAGATTTTTACTCTATGTGGTGTTGTTTGTCTATTACAAAGGTCATACAAAATATACCATCTTTCTTCAATTATCAATTTAAAAATGAAAATTTTATAATCAAAACAGAATTGGAACATGTCCACGCCAAATTTACGTTCATAAGTCAAAATATTTTTGGAGTTAAAAAAGTTAATTAATAGTGATTCACTATAAACCATTACTTTGTCAATTTTAGAATCCCTACAAATAAATGAGTTTAGAACTGGAATTTTGTATTGATGTGTATACCTACAGTTTTTTTAGGGGGAGGGGTGGGGGGGGGGGGGGGGGGGGGGGGGCGGGGTTAAAAACATTTATACGAATCAACAACGCCATATTAGATTTGGAAAAAGAAACATCCTTGCCATGGAAGCTAGCTAGCTAGCATAATTTTGTTGCAAACGGATACATCTGGTAACAAGCTAGCCTTCGATACTCACTAAAAATGTCCTAGTAAATGTACCAACACTAGTACAAAATGACCCGACAGTGACTCCGGAGCCATGTTTTTTCCACTGGTGGATAACCGAAACCTGTTACTACAGTCAATAGTAGTGGCGAACATGCTGACATCGGCAGACCAAAACTGCACCCAAACAAACTAGTGGCGGGTAAAATGACATCATCAATGGCCATCACTGGTTTTTTACTACTGGTGGTAGACGGCTGACAGCAGCATCCATCATTGCTGCTCTCTCAAGCCTACCCCGGGCCCGCAAGCCCAAACTTTTGAGTCTATATATAAACTCAAACTAGGGCTCCACACCCCACACCCCCTCTCATCCACGCCGCCGCACCGCTCTCCACTTCTCCTTCCATCTTTCTCCTTCCTCTCCGCTTCCTCCAGGCAGCAGTGCCAACATTGCTCCCCACGCCTTCGTTGCGGCCCCACACTCCCCTCCCCGTGCCAGCGCCGCCGTGGCCCATCCCCGCGCGCCCGGTTGTCGTGCCTTGCCGCTGTGCGCCCCCAGCCGTGGCGGCCCCACACGCCCCTCTCTGTGTCTCTCTCCCTCCCTCTCTACCGCTCTGACGAGGAGGTGGAGGCGGCGCAGCCAGATCTACATGCCACCACGAGGGAGGGGTCGTGCAGATCTGGTGCGGTGCCGCAATAGGGACGGCGAGCAGATACGGCCAGGCGACGTGGCGGACGGGGCGATGAGCAGATACCACCTCGCGGTGTGGCGGCGGTCGAGGCGATGGCGGATCTAGCCAGGTGGCTCAGTGACGGCCAGGGCGAGTGCAGATTTGGACAGACGGCAGTGGTGTCACGGCAGCGGCTGGGGTGAGCGCGGATCCAACCAGGCGGCGGCGCTAGCGTGGCGTGGCAGGTAGGGCCGAGCCCAGCCTGTGCTGGCCAGCATGATTTTCTTTTTTTTTATTTATTTCTGCGTGCATCACTGCTCTTTCATTGTTTCTAGTGGAGGAAGGGTAATGGCAGGCGGCAAAGACTGATTTTGCCGGCCACTAAAGGGCTCAATTGAACTAGTGATACGCTGGTATACAAAAATCCCCAGTAGTAATTAATTATCCTTGTGATCCTACACAGAATCTTTCTTTTAACCATGGCCCGTAAGCAATCACTTGTTCCCATTTGGGGAGGCTAGACAACTAAGAGATAATGGTAGTACTATTACAAGTCCAGCAAATACTTTTAGGTATAGAATAGATGCGTTTGTTTTGACTGATTTATTAAAAATTCAAATTTCTTGCGATGAGAATAATTATGGCGTCAAGATATGGAGGTCAATCAACAAGATTGAGACATGTAAATTCCTGCGATCTCCCAAGATCTTCGATGGTAAATCTTTTCCATAATATAGGGGCAAGGCCTCGATCCTCCCAATCCGATCAAAACGGTAATTCGATCTGCGCTATAAAATCAGCCTCGCCCTCCGATCTTTTTTCTTCAAAAAACTCAATCTCAACCATTTCTTCGAGGCGAGCCATGGCTCGGAGGAAGGTGACCCTGCAGTGGATCGCCAACAACTCGACCCGTCGCGCGACGTTCAAGAAGCGTCGCAAGGGCCTGATGAAGAAGGCGAGCGAGCTGGCGACGCTGTGCGGCGTGGACGCCTGCGTGGTGGCGTACGGCGAGGGTGAGTCGCAGCCGGAGGTGTGGCCGTCGGTGGCGGAGGCGGCGAGCGTCCTGGCGCGGTTCAAGGCCCTGCCGGAGCTGGAACGGTGCAAGAAGATGATGGACATGGATGGCTTCCTCAGGCAGCGCATCGGCAAGCTCAGGGAGCAGCTGCACAAGGCGCAGCGCGAGAACCGCGAGCGCGAGACCACGCTGCTCCTGCAGGAAGCCATCGCCGGCCGCCGCCCGGGGCTCGCCGGCCTCTCCGTCGAGGAGATCGTCAGCCTCGGGTGGATGGTGGAGAACCGCCTCCAGAGCGTCAACAAGGCCATCGACAACCTCCCGGCGACGGCGCTGCAGCAGCAGCCACCTCCTCCTGCTTCTTCTTACACCGGCCACAGTTTCGGAGGGGAACTCGGAGGCTCCTTCGCCGGCGCCGGCCAGATGCCGCAGCTCGGGAACATGGGTGCTGCTGGATTCGCGTGGCCTGATCCATCTTTCCCACCCATGTAAAGGTCGGAAGGAGGCTCCATCCTGTGCCATGCATGCCGAGCCTAGCTCCATGTCAAATCTACCGTCAGTAGCTCATCCTTCGTGTTGCCATCCCTAAGTATTTGTCAAGTTTTAGTTATCTTCGTGGTCGATCGGCCGGGGTTTTCGTAGTATTTGGTTTACAACTTGGGTTCTGCCCATCTCGTTTTAGTTATCCTCTTCGTGGTCTGTTCTTGTGTTTGATCTGAAACTACAATTGTGTACCGGGGAAAAAAGATCAATGCAATTTGTTTCCTTCATTCGTTGACTATATGCATGCTGCTACACAGTTACATGCACGGACTAGCTGTTCGCAGAAGATTTTCTAATTTTCATATATATGAGATTGAAATGTAAGAAAAGTAGATGCCTTCTCTTCATCTCCAACATGACGGTGATGACGTGATATTCTGCCACTCTCCCCCAATCATGGTGTATGTTAGTAACAGATTGAACCATCGATGAGATGATTGTTGGAAGATACGTCAACTGGTTACCATATAGAGGCTTAGAGATGGTCACTGACGAGGACAAAGATTTGTGTCCTGGGATAGCGGGTGTCCAACCAGAAAGATTGGTGTGTTAATGCGCGAACAAGTACTGATCCGACACTCCATTGGAGAGTCCTATTTTAATAACAAGATTGAGTTCTATCTTAAAAATTTTTGCAAAGTAATGAGCTTATGGAAACAAATCAAGAACTACTTATAGTAAGATTTAAGTGGACATGAGACGTGACCACAACAAAATTGAGTTAAAAATTCAATATATTTACGGAGATAAAAACGACCAAAAAATTGAAACATTATCAATTTCTTTCTCTTTCTTGTATCTCTCAACATAAAACTTGAATATAACTGAAAAATGGTGAAGACATATAACATAGTGAACTGTATCTATAGTAAACTTTCTAAGATTTTTTAAATTTATTGATCCATGTATGCTTGAAAACTTTCTTGGCACGTAAGTTAACTTTCAATACACTTACATGGCAAAAGTTTGTTAAAATTTTAGAAAACATTAAAGGAGAATGGAGTGGACTTGTAACATCCTCAAAACAAGTTTTAGCCCTAAATACATCATATTTTCTGAAATACAAAAAAGACAAAAGTATAGGATAATATGAATACGTCTTTCTTAAGCGAAAACATTTTCACGTGATTACGGTTTCATTCAGGCAACTGACAAAATTAGCCCACCCGATGGGGGGCAGTTGCAATATAAACTCGCTGCAACCCTAGTCTCGCAACCCCAAGTCCCCTGGCTAAGAAAAAAAAAAAAGTTATTTAGATATTTGCCATTATAAATTTCATGGTTTGGAAATATACCATTGAACTTTTTCTTATCGGACTGATGCCATTACAAATTCTCTCCAGTTGGAAATATGCCATTTTGTATGTATTCCAGCCATTTAGGCCCATCTGCAGTTCCCTGTATTTTTGTGTGTACCCTTTTGCCCCTGCCCTCCTCCTCCATGGTCCGGTCTCCGGTCGAACAGTCACACTCGCGTCTGCCATGGAAGCTGAGAGGCAAACCTTGTTGGCTTGTTGCCGGAGCCTCACTGGCGGCGGCTGCCGCGCGCACCATCGTCAACATCATCCATAACGACCAGCCTCCCATCGTCCCCGGTGACCCGCCGCGTCGTGGTGTCCCTGTCCGCACCGACCACGAACTCGAGGCAACAGCAACTTCTTGATTTGCACAGGGAAGGGAGCAGGAGGCAGCTGAAGCTCTTCCAGGTCCCCAATCTGTCGCACACGCGGTGTAAGAAGAGATCGAGGCAAATTTCCTCAACTCCGGCCACCCGCACCACCTCGCACCTCAACATCGAATTCGTCCTCCTCGATGAGAACCTGACCAATTCCTCCCATTCCCAACTCCATAACTTGACCACGCACCAATTTGACTCCTCATTGTGTTTCCGTGGCTATCTCGCTAGATTTGGAGATCCCGCTGCTGCCTAGCATGACCGAATGTACAGGGAGCCGATCTGTCTAATGCTAATCAACAAGGATTAGTGACTACAAAACAGAAACTTTAGGCTCCTGCAGTTTCGCTGGCTCAATAGGGTACTGCACCAGCAGCAGGTCGTGCCGAGCGACAGCTCATTGGACAGCGCAGCGTGGAGTCGTCCGGGAAGAACTCAGACAGCAGCGAAGGGCCAAAGGAAACCGGAGGAAGAAGAGACAGGGGCAAAAGGGGACATACTAGAATACAGAGACCTGCAGGCGGGCCCTAAACGCTCCTAGACGTATAAAATGGCATATTTCCAACTGAAGAAAATTTGTAATGGCACCAGTCCGATAAGAGGAAGTTTGATGGCATATTTCCAATTCATGAAATTTGTAATCGCAAATATCTAAATAACCCAAAAAAAAAAAAGTCCCCTGCCTCCGCCGCCGCACCATTTCTCCATCCATTCCCCGCCGCGGCACCGCCCCCGTTCCTTCGAGCCCCCTCTCTCTCCCTTATCAGTCTCCACAGCTGTGAGCGGGCGGCCTCCTTGGGCGACGCACGGACGCCGGACGAGATCTCCGCTTCCGCGGGGGAGCGCGGCAGGCACCTCAGTGACGGGCCCGTAAAGCGCAGCACAACCCCTTCCACGAATGGCGACGTCTCCCTCTCCGGCCACATCTACTTCGTTGGTGCGGGGCTGTCCTTGCCCACGGCGGCGCGGCACAACTCGGTCTCCTCGTCGGATGCGGCAGCGCCGCAACGGGTGCGGCTCGTTGCGGCGCCTTGAATGTGGGGTTGCGCGCATCTGGCGAGTGAGCAACTTCAACCTGCAATGGCGTCACACAGCAGATCCAGGGGCGGCATCATTCTCTTCGTCAAGCTCAGGCTGCTCAGCTCTGCGGCTTGATTTGCTCCTGGATTCCGCTTTGCTCAACTGGGGTGTACTTCTCTGTTAGTTTTTGTTCCGTGGTGTCCCTGTCCTCTTCTGCAGTCGGTCTTTGATTTTGAATTAATCAGGTTCTGCAGTGCTTGGAGGATGAGCAGCAGGATCTTGTTTTCTTCGTAGGGAGTAAGATTTTTTGGATTACTCTGTTCTGCTGTCAGGCTGTTCATGGCTTCAGTGTTTTCTTTTCAGGTGTGAAGAAGATATGATTTGGTTCCTGGCTTCAGAAACAAAGAAGATTCAGGTTTGATTGTATGATGTTGCCTGTAGCTGCAAGAATCAAGTTCTGTTGTTGTCTGCTACTGCTTATGCCATGAGTAGCATCGGTGTTGTTCCTTGCTAATTCATTCATCTAATGCTAGCCTCGGTTTGCCTGCCGCTTTAGTTCATGGCTGATTAGCTTTTGTGTTAAGTTAGATTCATCTTGCATTGTACTTGCCCTGCCCTTTCGGCGCATGATTCCTGTAGTAACATGGCAGTGTATATAGCTTATTTCTGCTTGCAGTGTACGCGCACTACTGGAATTCCCCAGTTTCCCTAGAGTTTCTATTGTTTCCCTGGGGATTTTTTAAGAATCGTAGGGAAAGATAGTTTCCCTTGAGATTATTTGGAAGTAGTAGGGAAAGAGAACTGTTCCCTAGAGATTGTTTGAATGTCGTAGGTGGGTGCTTTGGAGTGCTTATTTGATTAGTATAATCAGTCATGGTACTCAGATTAGTTAACTTTTAAACTTGATAGTTTCCTGTACTAAGTGCTTATTTGGTTGTATGTGGCTGAGGCTGAATAATACTGGTGTAACAATCAGTTTCCAGATTTCACTTTTCTAATGGGAATTGAATATGCAGATGTACATGTGAGGACAAACTGGTGCAACTTTGTAGGTGGCGTTCTATACTGTGCAAGAAAAGGATTTCATAATTGAAGCTGGCTCGTTGCTGAACTACTAATGCTCTATAAGCAGTTAGCAGAATTTCTCAGGAAATGTATATGATTATATGGATTTTTAGAAGGTTTCCATGTACGAGATCATTAGAACTTAGGAACCGATCGAGCTGATGATTCTTGATTTGGCTGTATGGTAAACTCTGTTCGGTAATTGTAATGGCTGATTTTTTTTTGGGAGTGTAATGGCTGGACGACTGTATGTTGGCCTTATGTTGAAATCTGATGGGCTTGATGTTCAAAATTGATAGGCCGAGTAAAGAATGTCTTTCTGTTTAATTCGACCCAGTCCACATTCTGCATTTTTGGATCATTGCCATGCAAAAATAAGGTCCAGACAAATATAGCCTAATAGGAAAAAATTGCTAAAAGGACCGCAAAAGAATTTGGCCTGTTTTAAAAAAAATGCCAAAAGGCTGATACGTGTAAAATGAAAAAAGGCCTGTAGTTGGGTTCAGCCCACAACAGATTGGGCTTAGCCTGTCTGGGCCAGCACGAGTTATGACGAATAAAAAGGATCATCATAAAAACAGTTATGACGAAAACATAATATTTCGTCATAAAACAATGCTAAAACACGCATGATAGGTGACGAACTGATTTTTGTCACTAGATCGTCACAGAATTTAACCAATGACAAAATTTTTTGCTTTTGTGACAAACAAAATGTCATCTATCATAAGGTTTCTTGTAGTATATATGATGGTTTGACAACTGTTAAAGCTAAGTGTATATAAAGAAAAGTGAGATTTGGTTCAAGTGCCTACCTTTGACACTCTGCAAGTTGTGAGGGAGGGGAGGATAAAATTAGAAGATATCATAAATCTTCTATCAAATGATGATTTTTTAAGAAAACTAGAAATTTAATTAAGAAGAATCTACAAATGAGTTAGTTAAGTTAATTGTTGTACATGAGCTTCCTTTCAGCTTCGTCGAGTATACAAAGTTCAGAACCTTCATTCTACCTTGAACCCTTGGTTTAAACATACCCCAAGCTCTGGGACCGGAAGTGATGACTAGCAACCGCCGTCGTAAGTCATCGCTACAACGCTGGCCTTATGCCGAGGTCACCCTCACACACCACCAAGGAAAAAGCACTACTGTGCTGACCATCAACCATGTTAGAAAAACAGTCGGAAATATATTTGCTCTGGGTAAACCGTCAAAAAAATCCCGTCACCAATAGACCGACAGTAAAACTTAAATTTCTTGATGGTTTACCAACAGAAATTATGTTTGTGACAGCATTTTCTGACGGCAATCGGGCAGAATAATTGTGATAGCATTTTCTGACGTCATGCTCTTGTAGAATAGCCTATTCACATGAGCCATCAAACAAGCTAAGACAACCATACATACAACACTTTGTCTAATGAAACTATTTTTTTATCATCCATCGGCCCCATTAACTGTGCATAGCAGAGGAGAGCATCAGAGGAGAGAAGAGACATCAGTGGATGTGGACACCAAGCACATGGAGTGGAAGGGGTGCCGACGGTCGCCGACTGCTACAAACTCAATATTTTTTTTGCTTTCTCTCTCCACCACATCACTTCATTCTCTTACCCATTTGTCGATGCTATCAAGGTTGAACTTGCTCTAAGGCACACTAGAGCTGGTTGCGGGAAGGGTGCCATCTCCTGCTTCCGAAGTCCATCTTACCTGTCCTACACAAGATTTCTCTTTACCATAGGTATCATGGTGAAAATAGATATTTTTTAGGGCTATATAAAATAGAGGTTGGCGGGAGTGCGGCGCTCGGATCACCGATGCAGTTGTGCAGAAGATGTTGCTTCCCTGCACGCGCGTGGGCTCAGTGGGCCTAAGCAGGCTGACTTGGTTCACGAGTGGGCCGCTTCCATGCAGCGAAACGCGATGGAGGATGGGCCGTCAGAATCGAAACTGCAAAGTAAGACGAATAATAATAAACTAGCAAAAGTGCCCGTATGTTGCCACGGGCTGTCAAAAAGATATACAGATAAATTTAATAAATCTCAGCTTTGAAACAAAATTGAATTCAAACTGTTCAAGTTAATGTTCGAAAGTGGCCCATGAAAAAACTTTTGATTCCACAAAAAAAAAAAACACCATGGAGAATTCATTCCCATAATCTGCATCACAAGCTATATTGCATATAGGTGCATGTATGTACAAGCAATTAGCTATATTTGCAAAGTCCGAACCATAGTTAAAAATTCAATCGGCTATAATTTGATTGACATGGCCTTAAAAAATAATACCCATCCTAAATGCCCATGAGTTTTGATAGCTCTGCTGTATGATGGCATTGTCAGCATAATCCTGTATTCGTCTGTATCCTTGTCTTGAGTTCTGACATATATCATTATTTTTTAATGTTGGTATGAGAAGCATTGGGCGGTAGAAGAATATATACCTTTTTTTTGTTGAAAAGGGGAAGAATGAGAAGTATAAGAACGAGCTTTGATTAATATATACTTATTTTTAGCTTATTTACTTTGATCAAGATATCTGCTTAGTTTTAGACACACAAACTTCATGGAATCAATAAGACCGAGCTTGTACCTGTTTTTTTTTTTAAATTTACCTGTAGCAAGTTCCTCAGTTCTGTGACTCAAATGGATCAACTGAAACTGCAATTCTGCAACACTATGTATTATTAGATTTAATCTAAAACACTCAACTTATTTACCAATATACCACAGATCAATCAGATGCAAAAGAGATCAGATGAAATATCAGAGTTTCAAGAATACTTAAAAATGAAGAAATAAGCTATTGGCATCTAATCATACAAACAATCCAATTATGATTTTTCCAACTATTGATGGTAGAGTCTGGACGGATATTCTATTGCCAATATACCACAGACCAATCAGATGCAAAAGAAATCAGATGAAATATCAGAGTTTCAGGAATACTTAAAAATGAAGAAATAAGCTGTTGGCATCTAATCATACAAACAATCCAATTATGATCTTTCCAACTACTGATGGTAGAGTCTGGACGGATATTCTATTGCCAAATCAACAGCTAGGTACACACCGAGCTGGGGATGATACACAGTGCAGTAAAGTTAACCCAATTAATATCTCAGTAGAATCAAAAATGGTGACAGATGTATACATGGCTACTATCTAGTTAGACCACACATGCCCATGTTTGTTTCCAGTGTCCTCATCGTAGATGTCCTTCAGAGCTTCTGAAATGGTGCTTCAGGCTCTAGACCGATTGGTGCAACCATTTCTGAGAAGGGCGATGTTGAGGATGGGATCATTAGCAGTATTTTTGGCACTTGCCGATCATAATCTCACTCAGTTTGATATATCCAATTGTAGTCAGTGGAGATGAGTCGATGGATCCAATTCAGGGGCGGACCTACAGTCTATGCCATCTATGCCATGGCATAGACTAAGAATGGCCAGGCCTATTAATTAATACTTATTTTTACCAAGCTGATCGCTAAGTCCAGGCCATTTAAATAATACAAAATCTTGCTGACCTCTCAGTTAAGCTTGTTGGGACAAAAATGCATATAGCTTATAATTTGGTTGACTTGCTTCTCAAATTGGTGTCAGTTACCGGTGGCAAAGGAAAGTGTTGAAAGGATGTTTTATGCAATGAGTTTAGTCAAAACTAAGTTGAGAAATAACATGGGTGATAGTCTCTTAGATGATTGTCTAGTCACATTCATTGACAGAGTGACATTTTCTTCGAAGAGGATGAAGAACAAATTATTGACAATTTCGTGTCCTCTAGATACCGTAGTCCGAACAAGTAGTATAATGATCATCGTTTATGTTTCATCAATCGTATGTTTGAACTATTTATAATGTACTATATACAATTTTTGCACTTAATTGTTGGATTTAAGACTTGATATGTTATTTCTTTTCTTATTTACCAAATTCCTTGACAAATTTAAATTTTTTACCAAATTATATATAAAAAATTATATGAAAAATTTATTACGGCATACCCTTGGTAAAATCCTGGGTCCGCCACTGATCCAATTGTCTGCAATAATTGACAAATTAGGATCAAGCAAAAGAAAAAGAGAAAAAGCGGTGATAAAAAAGACAGTGGAACAAAAGAGAAAAACTATAATGAGCTAATTCTGCCAATAGATCATTTTGGACTCTGCTCCAGTTAGCTTCATCGTCAGTGACACAAAGTGGAGCAGAGATTAGACCTTGATTTGGACTACTACAACTACTTGAATCCTTGACAGTTACGTTGGATATCTTTCTTGATGTTACTGAAGGCTGCCAAACAAATCAGATTAGAGGTTTGTCTATATAATACAATGATCAATTATTTGATGTATCTACAGTCACGCAAATGCAAACAGGAAATGACTCCAGTGCTAAAATTCTAATGGAAAACAATTGACGTCAATCCAAGCAAACCATATCTGTCAAGGTATGCTACCAAAAGGTCGCAGCATCATGCACGAGGCATGATCCTTTTACTAAATTGACAATTATTAACGAAATTTAGCATCAGCCGATGTCGTTGTGAGCTGTCAAATTATAAGAAAATTTTAGCATCAGCTGAGGACATTGCGAGCAGTTAAAAAATAAAAGGAGTCTGATGCCTGAGATAACATGGACCTCTCACTGACTTGTGTGCCAACAAACCTTTTAACCAGACACCTGGATAATTTCTTGGTTAACAAAAATCAGAACATAAGAATATTCTGAACCAAACTGTCTTTTCAAACTTCACCAATGTTGACTAACTGTCTTTTCAAAAATACTATTTGTACGTCAGATCAATGAAATTCATATGGATGGTTAATAAAACAGAAAAAAAAACAGCAGAATTCCAATTAACTATTGTCAGACTTCACCCACTTTTCCAAGTGGTAATTCTGTTTATGTAATTTCAGTCACAACCAGAAAATCAAAGAAGCTTTATAAGAAATAAAAATTGATATGTAATTCGTTTCTTCCCCATTTATAATTCTATAATTGCTTTTATGCAGCTGTATATGGAATTACTAATAGTTGAATGCATCATCAAAGTTAGTTCAGCACATGTATATCCTTTTCTGTTTCAGAGTAACCTCAATATCAGTATATGTCAACTCACAGTTAGTTCAGCACATGTATATCCTTTTCTGTTTCAGAGTAACCTCAATATCAGTATATGTCAACTCACAGATAGCACAAACTTATGAAGCCACAGGCCTTTTGTTCTTTCCAAGAACCACAACAACAATAATAAATGGAAAAAGTACACAGAAAGTAATGACATCAGGAAAAAATGTAGACCAGATTACTTTCACCGGAAAATAAAGACAATGTGCAGGATTCACCAAATTGTTCAGATTACCAATTTCTACTGGTAACCTAGTGCACTCTCCATCAAAATTCTGCAACAATTCCTCCAAACTACAATGTAAGCACTTGGGGTCTAAATAGTCCAACGATAATGTATACATGGTAGTAAAACAATATTAAATTTATTTCATATTATGCACAGTAAAAAATAATTTATTCACAGCAGGGCCCAAGATAAAAGTGCCTATATGTTAGCCCTTCTTACCAACTCTAAAATACAGGTAGCAGTTATTAAACTAAAGAATCCTACTGCAGTTGTAAACATGATCTTTTTGTCAGTTTCATATCTTGGCAGTAACTTACGACCTGAGCCAGTAGATGATTACTCATTCAAGTTCCAGGCATACCAGTTCAAAGATACTCCTTGGTTATGGCATCCCAGATCAGAGTAGTAGAAGCCTTTCATGTCCTACCATAGCATCTTCAGTTACAGACAAAATCACATACAATGTCTTCTGGATGCAAATATTGCTGCCTACATGGCGAAATATTGAGCGCTGCATGTATAAAAGAAGAATAAGCACTCAATGGAACAAAGAAACCTAAACATCAAATAGGTGCCCGGCACCAAGTGCATACACAATAAACTGATCATAATTCAGGTAATGCCTCACCTAAAAGTTCATGTGTGTAATTAGAATGAAACTCAGAAATACTTAACAGAAAAAAGGAACCGAGCAACTCAAGTAAAACTGAAAAATACAGCTACCAATTCAGATGACATGGCTAAGAAGGACTTACGTCGACATTAAAAAAACAATGGTTGCTCTAGTGCGGATTGATTCTTGCTCATGTGCACGAATAGGATATCATCCTGCCAATTAGTTGTGTGTAATCAGAATGAAACTCAGAGATATTAAACAAAAAAAAAAAAAGACTCGAGCAACTCAGGTAAAACTGGAATACATCTACCAATTCAGATGACATGGCTAAGTCGACATTAAAAAACAACGGTTCCTCTAGTGCGGATTGGATCCATGCTCATGTGCACAAATACGATATCATCCTGCCAAGTAGTTGTGTGTAATCAGAATGAAACTCAGAAAATACTAAACAGAAAAAAGGAACCGAGCAACTCAGGTAAAACTGGAATATTTTAGTAGCTAGATCTCCAAATATTTAATAACCAATACCAATAGGAGAACTCTTGTTTCACAGTTAAGTCTCTAGAAAGAAAAAAATCACACTCGTAGCAGATATGGCTGTGTGCAAGATGATAGCATCAATCAACCTGGCAGTAGTGATCCGACGACCACGGTCAGGCATCCTAGGAGCTTGATAGGCTTGCCGGAGGAGCGCAGCAGTTCTAGGGCAGCTGAATAAATTGATTTAGGGATGGGGAAATTGGTACGCAAAATTAAACAGAAAAATACAGATCGACACCGGAAAGTTTTTAATGGTTCAAAGTGAACAAAAAAATCACTAAACAGGCATCACTACCAAACCACATATACTTGTGACGAACCATTTAAAATGATGCATGAGTGAAGCCGTGTTAGTATCAAAAAATATTTGTGAAAGAGAACCAACAAATCGAACCCTTCCTGTTGTACAATTGTTGTTTTAAACTTTTACTGACGCACATCATTGTTCTGAAATTGAGCCGATTCCACCCTACATTTCAAATTTTATCTGCACAGAGTGATTCACGTAAGCATATGCACTAATAACGATTCTTTCTTTGAGGCATTCTGTCAAACACATAGCAAGCATGTGAAATAGCATAGCCTATTGCACAGGCAGCAGCGGGCAGAGGCGGACAACCAGGGCAGCGGCGCACATGAGAGGGAGGAGGGCAGCGTACAATACCTCGAGAGAGGACGGCATCCCGGCGGTCGCGGAGGAGGAGAAAGGCCGGCATCCCAAAGGTTGAACATCTTCGTTGGGGGAGGGCGTCCTGGCGGCAGATTCCGAGATCTGGCCGACGATGGAGTGAGCGGTCCTCCACGGCGCCGTCGAGGCGCGCTGCAAGGGCGAGGAGGTGGACGCCGTCGAGGCCCGCTGCAAGGGCGAGGAGGTGGACGGTCACGGAGCGAAGAGGAGCAGCGGCGGCGCGAGCAGGTGGACGGGCACAGAGAGAAGAGGAGCGGCGGCGGCGGCGGCGCGAGCAGCCCTCCACGGCGCCGTCGAGCTAGGGAGCCGAGAGCGGCGTGTTTGTTTTTCCATCGGGGTGGGGGGCTTCGCGTACGTGGGGTGGGCCCCACCTGTCGGCGCCTTTTTTGGGTGGGGGGGGGGAGGGTGCGACGCACGCGGGACGTGGGACGAGAATGGACTCAGAAGACAAATAATAAGGAGTAAAGATAAAAAGAAAAGTACCCTCCTGCTCGTTCGTGTGATCGTGTCAGTACAACGAGTAAAAAGTGTTTTAAAAATCTAGAGATGTACCTACACGTGTACAGATACGCATACATGGTGAACTACTGACTAACAACGAGGTACGTATGTGTGGAACGAATCTTATCAGTGTACACCACGTGGGAGACATACATACCAACCATGAGAAGTCTGAGTTCTACTGTTGACATTTACTAAGATGAAATAGAACGTAATTTACTGGTACGCCCCTACTCTAGCTTACTTGCTTGCAGGCTTAAAAACGAACGTCATATATGTACGAAGAATGAGGAGTTTTACGGTGCCCCATACCAGTGATATAATACCACCAGTATCTAGTGGTATTTACGATTCGATGGTTCAGATTGTTCCCTCTCCCACCTCCAATACCACTAGTATTTTTAAGTGGTATCAATAATACCAGGGCATTTTAGAAAAGAAAATAAATGGATTCTTTAAATTGTTTGCAATGACAAGGGAGAAATGTTAATCCCTATTCCCTAATCGATTGGATCAGTCGGTGCTGGATGGCTTGATTTGAACTAGAGGCGCAAGTTCAAGAACATCGTGTGACTCCAATCATTGATGATCCACTCGATGAGAGGATCTTTGCATGTATTTCGTTGATCAAGTGACTCGAGAGTTACAGTTCGTCAGTCATATGCAACTTCCTTTGTAAATCAGTCATAGTTGTTTGGTGCAAGCATGTACGTTCTGTTTTCGGACGGTGAAAGGATGCAGGCCAGGCAGCGCTAGAACGATGAGCGATGTGGGCGATCGAGGGTAGGGGCATTGTGATCAGCGTAGGGTGCGAGCTGGGCAAGATCGTGTGGGCGGCGGCGGCGCTGGAACAACGAATGAGTGAGGAGATCGAGGGTCGTGGCGGCGGCATCGGTGCTGTAGCGACGTAGGGCAATGCTGGACGGCGAACAAACAGGCGGGTTTGTTATGGAGGGGGTGGCGGCGCGACAGGTAGCATGTAAATAACTATGCTACCTTTTTTAATACTACTAGTATTATACTAGTGATATATGGCACCGTAAAACTAGTAAGACATGTATTGAGGGTTCATGGAATTTGAATAAACTTATTTTACATGAAAATCCCAGCTGTTCACATAAATGCGTGAGATATGTGAGGCTTGAAGAAAAAAACTGTGCATATGATTCATCTGGCGCGCCTTTGTACTGTGTAGACAAGGAGACCGACCGACAAAATATAATAAAGAGCAGATCAATGATGCATGAATGAAAAAGACATGCGTGATGGACCTACCTAGCTACAGCGATGACCCTAACTTTCATGATCTACAGCTCTTTCGAAAAAAAAAACTTTCATGATCTACATACATGTAGATTTATGGTTCAAGATCATCTCGACATATTGTACATAACATCACAACAACCTGGCCCTCAGAAAAAAAAACATCACAACAACCTGCTGAAACTAAGGAGAGCATGCAAACTTGATAAAATGTTAGCCTGAAATATATGAAATACCATAGTGGACATCTAAAGGCATGTTTACTATAACTTCCACCATTCCCTAAGATATGTTGAACAATTTACAAGATTGACAAGACTGAATCTATGAGAAGTGTAGCAAGCGGCAGTCATGGTTAAGAACCAAATACACGTCCGGGAGCAGGCATAGTCCCCATTATGATCAAAACTTTTGAAATGATTTTTATTAATTTTCCAACATCTGGCCCTTGGCATCTGAGAACCACAAAGAAAAACGTGTTCCGCATCTTCCATGGATTGTCCGTTTGTACTGTTGCAACTATAGGGTGCAGACAAGGAAATATATCTGGCAAGCAAAGAAGTACAAGAACGAACAGATAAAAGCAGTTATGCATGAATAATGAAATTGCTGAGGTCGTCAACCCACTCTTTCTTGATAAGTATTCAGTGATCCTCACACATGCAGATTTGTGGTTTGAAGATCTACAAAACATCATCATCTCACAACAACCCAACATCAAGGAGAGCGTGCAAAATTAATAGAGTCAGAAAAAATATGAAATGTTGTACTGGCCAACTAAATATGACAACTAGAACAAAAAGCAACTAAAGCGCCACCAATAGAGAAAACATAACTGGGCACGCCACGACCACTTTAGGTCTTGTGATGCAGAAGACTGAACCACGTATGAACAGAATCCAAGACGGATCAAGAGGCGTAAAAGTGTTAAACAAAGCAGAGGCATAAAGCTCGGTTAAATTTAAATATATTGCACACTGGGACCATAAAGCTCGATCTGGAGTAATATAAACTAGTGAATCCAGCTGGGGGACACCATGGCTTGTCTCTGGCATGTCTCCCTCTTCCTAACATGCATGCATATAATGTTGTTCATGATTGCGCATTCTTCCTCAGATCTAGAATATACGCTTGATCAGTACAATGTTGTCGCTGCCAAATGCATGGATAATACCGCCTGATAATTATGATAAAACTGTTTCTAATAACCAATATTTTCTACAAGTGCAGATAAATGAATTATATTACTACTATGTATAAATTCAACTCAGATATACTTCTGGTGTTGATTATTTGCGAGTGTCTATATCTTGCGATGATGCCACCGTAACTATAGGAACCTATCTAATAAACAACACGAATCAATGTACACAAAACTAAAGTGGAAAAGTGTTGGATTACTGTTGCAGCTTGAAACACTATGCTGATAATCTATACTATAGATCAGTTGTGTAAAATTAGGATGTTATAATACGTTGGTAATTTACAGAAGGCAAGCTTGCTTTCTTTTGAGCAATAAATGGTCGATTAGGTACTCACGATGGCTAGCTAACACGCAATATATGATGATCAAATCAACGGTCAGTGTCTGGGGCTGGAAAAGGACTATTTGCTTCTGTACGTACCTGTGATTTGCTAGCTAGCTGAGGTCCCATACTTTCATGATAGTATTCATTGTTGGTCTACATGCATGCAAAAGCGTGTTCTGGATCTAGACACAGATATTATCACACGGGCCTGCAATTAGGGAGAACGCGCGTGTGAACATAAACAATAGTATGCAGACATAATGAAATATTGACAAAGAAGATATCACTTTATTTGTTGGGCAAATAAGCAGCAGACTTTGTCCAAAATCCGAACCATGTATTAGCAGGAGAATCCAAGACGGATCAAGAAGTGTTAAATATGCAAAGCAGATGCCGCTAAGTTTGATTACTTCGTTAAGAACGCAGATAAAGCTTGATTTGTTGTAGATAAATTAGTGAGTACGTGTCCAGCTGGGGCATACAAGTGCTTGTCTCTGCTTTGTCGCCCCTCTTACTGGCAAGGAGCTGAGCACTATAATGTGGTACAGAAGCGTATGCCAGGATACTGCTGGTTCCCAGTTGCATGATAGCTGGTACAATGTTGTTGTCCCGATCGAATTCGTGGATCACACTTCCTGATAACTCCGGAAAACTGAATAACATTATGGTGGTATACTTTAAGTGAAATAAAAACATACAGTGCATATGAAAAGTTCAACTCAGTCTCACAGATATATTAGATCCTGTGTGGGCCAGAAAAAGTACTTGCATCTGTACCTTGTTATGATGCCTTAACTAGAGCTTATCTAACCATATCCACTTAGCTAGGATCTGCGAAAGCATGCCTCATGCAGCCCACAGTACAGTTCCACTACAGAAGTGTTGTACTAAAAGTAAACGAAGATTAAACTAAAGTATTCTTATGATAGTCTCGTCTGGAACTGGACTTGCTGTATCTTTGGATGCTAGTGCTCAATGTTGATTTACAGTAATAATGCTATAGCTTTGAGAAAAAATGACTAGATTAGGTACTGACGGCTGGTGCTTTAGGGCAGGCAATGACAAGCAGCACTGTAGGGCTAACACACAACATAAGGCGACCCCTTTTAGTTGCATGTCCTGAGCAGTGGCCCTTTGTTTAGGTCGTGCCTACAAGGAAAGTTGTTTATTTTGTTACTAGTACCCTCTCTTTGTAACTTTTATCTCCCCCTGCACACTTGTTTATGGATCATGATCTCTTTCTTCGCTCAGAGTGTTGGCCTATGCATGATGCTAAATCTATTTGAAGATCGACATGTTTCTTTTAACATAGCCCTTGTGTGTGAGGATTTGAACCTTGGTTTTAAATTGGTGTGCTTGTGATAATAACTCGGCTATATATATGCATCTATGCAGAGGCTGGAAATATTAATACATATATCTTTTTTTTAAAAAAAATGATCATATATATACAGGGATGCTGCTTATGGTATCGCCACTGTCCTAAACAGTTTAGCCTTTCAGCGAACAGGCCGGTCAAAAATAATTTGGTTGAAACAAAACATAAAAATATTCTGTAGGAGCATCAAAACATAAATAGAAGTGTCAACTATTACATGTTTAATTTCTCATTTGACTTATTTTACGTAAGAGTTTGTACCAGCACCACTGACACTACACCGATGGTACAAGGACAGAGAGAACCGCTGAAAATCCCCCAGCTTCGTCAAAAGCTACACGCATAAATTTTGTCCACCTGCATCTCTCCATCCTCAGAAAGATCTTTCGTCCCCTGCAACAGGCAATCGCCCATTTTCAAATTTTGCGTGCACGCGTAGATCCATTCCATGCCTCTGTACGTGATCACTTCAGCGTCCCAGAGCCATGCTGGGAGTATGCAATGCATAGCCAGAACTAATCACTTGCTTCAAAGCAGAAACTGCATGCATGGGGCTCTGCCTCATGCTTGCGTGTCGTATTTGTACCAATACTGGTCTTTCCGCGGCAGTTAGAAATAAACGTGCAGTGCTTGCAGGCATGGATATGGACGCCTGCGTTACTCGAGCACGTTGGGTTGGCGTGTGCGATACTGCAATGCATCCTTTCAATCGTGTCACCATGCAGTAGCCACAGCTTCAAAATCTATACATCTTTGAATATTCTCTCAGTCCTAAAATAATTAACGATTTTGTCTTTGACTGTCAGCTTTATTCAAATTTTTTGCACAAATACTAATCAAACATGCCATAATTAAAGTATTGTTAATAATAAAACAAATTATATAAAAAAATACTATTTGTATATTTTTTTGAATAATACGAACGGTAAAATGTGATGTCTCTAAAAGTCAAAAGCGTCAATTATTCTGGGACAAAATGAATATTAAATATACAATCTTGATACCCAAGAGGAGGAGGAGGAGGGGGGGGGGGGGGGGGTGTTTGGGGGACGAATCATATACGTGCATGCGCATATAAATTGTTCCGGAAACAATGAGTGTATTATTACAAGAGATGTACTCCACTGCGCAGGAATCAGGGATGCGCGTTGCTGCATTCCCAAATCCGAATGATATGGACAATCCTAAAAACAGGCATGCCCTGCATGCATGGACGTCCTACCTTGCCTACAGCTCGCTGTATGGGCCATGTAATATATAGAGTATGAAGTGGCATGTACGCAATTTTCTACTTTTCCTCTTAACTACACTAGAAAGCTTTCCATATTTTCAAGGTTTTTGATCACATGTATCACAAAAGTCAGCAAGTCTTGGAGGTAGAGACCTTTCCATAGATGTTCCCTCCACGTTTCCTTTTTATTTAGAAAAAAATAAAGCATGCCAGCTAGAACTTGGACTCAAGACAGGCATCTCTAATACCTAATCGAGCACTGCAAAAACTCAAAGCTGTATGGAACTGAAATGCCCTTTTTTGTTTATAGCTTTTTTCTGGACTGCTCAAGGCATTTATCTCTGCTGTCATGTTTTAGTAGCATGCACCACCAAGTTTGAAAAAAAAAACTCTAAAAGCTGAAAGCACATTTTTATAGTTTTGGTTCCGAGGGCTTAAACCTTTTTTTTGGACGCAAATTGCCAGGAATTCTGCCAATTCATTAGAAGAATAGAAATATTGAAAGTTTGGTTATGCTACATTTGTCATTAATGTTACTACGATGAATATCATATAGTACATATACCAGCCAGTTGGCTAAAAACACATGCCGCATAGAGATGAAATGCTGGTCTGTCTTGATACCTTGTCTCATTCAGTAACAATAGTTGTGCGTCCATGTGTCCAAGAGATAATTTTGCTGTGAAAGGGGTCTTGGCCTAGTGGTTAAGGCACTCGAGTAACACCTTTGAGGTCCTGGGTTCGACTCCCGATGGAAAGAATTTTTTAGAATTTAACGGCATTTGTGCTTTCAGCGGTAGGCGACGTGGCCGTCGACAGCGATGCGCCAGTGGTGACTTCGTCAATTTGAAGGATTTGCCGGCTCAGTCTTCAAAGATGCTTATAGGGGTAGAGTTTGCGTACGTGCGTTTATAGGAGTGATTGTGCATGCGTTGTGAGTGTCTGAGTTGTACTGTGTAATCTCAAAAAAAAAAGAGATAATTTTGCTAAAGCCAGTTTCACTATGCACTTTTCTCCATTTTTTTACGTACAAGAGTTTTTTTTTCAATATTTAAAGAATGGAAAAGGAACAATAAGTTGATTGAACCAGTCTACATTCTCCATTATATTACAACGTGAACTGCCTATACTTTTTGGCAAGTGTGTCGTGAGTAATTCCACGCTTTCTCAGTGTTCTCTAGACAATTTTGCCATACTTTTTTATTGTTCTGGTGTTCTCAACCGTGTCATAGTCCACGCAATCCTGGTCAATCAATTTTATGCTCAAGAGTTACTCCCTCCATTTTTAAATATATGACACCGTTAACTTTTTTTTGTTACTTTGACTATTCATCTTATTCTTATGCAAATAGTAAAATATATAAGTTAATCTTAAAGTGCTTTTGATGATCGATCCAGCAATATACATTTCACGTTAAGCAGCTAATTATTTTTATATATATTGTTGATGAAAGTTTAACAAAAAAAAAAACAATGGCGTCATATAATTAAAAACAGAGGGAGTAATTTACATGTAATATACATGCCTGAATAGTCACATGTAGTAAGGAGCGAAAATGGGCGATACTAAAAATACCTTCCATCCCTCAGCTAAAAAATGAGGCCACTACATGAAAATCGACTTCAGTTTTTCAAACACTGGTGTATTGAAGGGCACATTTAAGCGTCATCCATTGACCCCTGTCAATGATTGTTCCATAACATAACATGAAATTAATAGGTTGGTTCCAGAGAGAGAGAGAGAGAGAGAAACTCACGCCCAGCTTCCGCGTATAAAGAAAATCCAAGCACTCCACATCCCTTCGCATAACACTCGCACCATACAGCAGAGAAGCCATCTTCTCTCCCTCTCGCTCCACAAAAATCAGAGAAACAACGGAAGCACAGCAGAAAAAGGACAACGCAGAAGTAGGCTGACATGATTCACCGGCTCATCGTTGAAGGAGCGAGGTACTCATCTCTTCTCTCTTGCACAAAAACATATAGCTGACATTCGTCCTGTTCTTTTTGTACCGCATTTTTTCGTCCATGTCACTAAGATAGGCAGGCTTCATTTTTCTCCAAAAACGTTTGCCTATTTTGGCGAGGATTCTCCTCGGAGGCTCTCTCTTTTTTTCTTTCGAAATATCTTGGAGGCTCTGTTTGCATGCATGTTCTCTTCTTTCCACAACGATAACATTACATTCTAGCCGTAATTATGCTGTGTATGCATGCCGTTACGGCGGTGACTGTGAGATGGTGGCTCAGCTTGTTCGTCACTCTTGGCTTCCAGGAGGAGGACTTCTATGGGGATGGCCGGCGAGCGGTGGCTGTCGGCAGCGGCGGCGAAAGGAAGGTAAGAGTACTAGCACCTTCCAAGCTACCGGATGCTACAGTTAGTCGAGGAATTAAATAGGCAATTAAATTTGGTGTTATCGGTTTTGTGTTAGAGATCACTCCAGCGTGTTTAGATTCCTGGACTGCAGGTGTTAATGCAGCTCATACTGTTGTGTCATGTGACTGATCTGAGAGAGAGAGAGATGTGGGGCCTTTGTGTACCCTTGCTTGTGAGTTGGAACTTGGAAGCACAGCCGGCAGCTTCCCAAATCTGTTGTTTCCAACGGACAGTGCCAGGAACAGTGATGTCAGAGCCTTTTGCCAATAGCGAGAACCTTTCCGTTAACCACGCCAGCGCGTTTGCTGGATTTGTCATCTAACCCACCAATTTTTAAATCTGGCGTTGTCTGTTAGATGCACCGAACAGTCATGTGTCATGTCTTCGTAGTCTCCGCTCATGATTTCTCAGATATTTCCACTTTCTCATTTCAATTCCTTTTACATTGAGGCACAGGAAAGAAAATGTAAGATTAGCTCGCAAACAGAGAAATTATATTTCAAGTTTTACTTCCCACTTTCAGTAAGTTTTTTTAAAAACTTTCTGGAATATACTCGTTCGATTTTAGAGACTTTGATACTTTTTTTCAGTTGATATGCTTATTATGCAGACCACTTATTCTAAATCTTACTGATGTCCATAGCTATTTTAGGTACACATTTCTCAACCTTTTGAACAGTTTGGGTGCCATGTGTATTATAAACAGTTCAACTTCAGTGTCTTGCCAAGAAAAATACTATTTCAGTGCCCAAAGCTTTAATTATGTGCAGGCTTGAGGGGAAAATTGCACTAATAACCGGTGGAGCGAGTGGGCTCGGAAAGGCTTCAGCCCAAGAGTTCATCCAGGAGGGCGCGCAGGCCGTAATCATCGCAGACATCAACTCCAAGCTGGGCCACGAAGCCGCCCAAGAGCTGGGCCCCAAGGCCCAGTTTGTCCACTGCGACGTCGCCGCCGAGGACAGCGTCGCCGCGGCCGTGGACGCCGCCGTGGCGCGGCACGGCCGCCTCGACGTCATGCTCAACAGCGCCGGCGTGGTGGGCCCGCTCTCCGCCGGCACGTCGGAGATGGCCAGCCTAGACCTCGCGGCCTTCGACGCCGTCTTGTCCGTGAACGTGCGCGGCACCCTCGCCGGCATCAAGCACGCCACGCGCGCCATGACGTCCGCCGGCGCCGGAGGCGGCGGAAGCATCCTCTGCATGGCGAGCATCAGCGGAATCCTCGGCGGGCTCGGAACCTACCCGTACTCCGTGTCCAAGTTCGCCATCGCCGGAATCGTCAAGGCGGCCGCGGCGGAGCTGTGCCGCCACGGCGTCCGTGTCAACTGCATCTCGCCGTACGCCGTGCCGACGCCGATGGTGGTGAACCAGTTCTCCGCGATGATGCAGGGCGCCGCCGACGAGGCGCAGGTGGCGGCCATCATCAGGGGACTCGGCGAGCTCAAGGGCGCGACGTGCGAGGCGGTGGATGTTGCCAGGGCCGCCGTGTACCTCGCGTCCGACGACGCCAAGTATGTTTCCGGACATAATTTGGTGGTGGATGGCGGGTTCACCAGCTACAAGCGCATGAATATGCCGTTCCCTACTGGGCCACAGGAGTGAGTGAATGGCTGCAGCTGATCCTTGGTTGATGAACGATTAGCGTGAAGTTGAGGTGGCTCTGTTGGTTTCTTTTGTACAAAACTGGGACCTAACCATGAGGTGGAAGAGAGAGAAGAAGAATGTGTGTGTGTGTTTGTGTTTTGTTGTAATCTTTGTGTATGGTGATTCTGAACCCATGAAAAGTTAGTGGTTTCAGTTGGAAAGGTTGTTGGCTTGTGGTTTTCATCGAGTTGCTAGCTACTTTCTTTGTTTGCTGAAGTCGTGACACGTTCCATGCTTTCAATGTGTGTCGGTGGATTCAGTATGAAAGATGTGTCATTCCACTTCCTGGCGAGGTCTTGACATGTGAGTCATGACTCATGAAACTTGGTTTCAGTCATATAGTAGAATGGAACTTCTAGTTCAACATCACGCATCCAATGTTCAGCCAAATTTATCTACTTGTTTTCATGTCCAAAGTAAACCTAGAGGCGGTTACAGTAATAAAAAAAATCGTCGGGTTGTGTTGAGTCTGAGTCTGTTTTGAGTTGTGGTCGAGTCGGACCGTGTGTTGGCTAGCCTGCGTGCCATATAGCCTAGGGCCGGCGCCCCTTAAAGGTAGGCGTCATTTTTATCATGTTTTTGGTCATGGTGTCCTCCAACGAACCCTAGAGGTGTTGCCCTCTGCTATCGATTAAAGATTGCTGCCGTCGATCCCTTGCCGGTTGCTGAAGTTCGTGATCAGGCGATCCTTCTCCTGGGTACGTGCTGGAACCTCGTGTTCCCCTTCTGTAGATCGTGCTCATCTGAGTTGCGGGTTGGAGAATTTTATCTAGTGCTGATTTGCATTTACATCAAGTTCTTGTAAACCGGTATTATTGTTGACGGTCCTTAAGTACCACTTTTGACCGTCAATTACCTGCACTTTCTAACCAATATCCAACACCAAGAGTAGACATAGGGCTTATTACTAATGAATTCCACAAGTGTTGATGAATTTATGAGTGTAGGTACCATAAATATTGCAAATATCGTGGTTGTATTCTGGCACTAACCTTGTATTTTTCATCTCCGACATTTTCTAGTTGGGTCAATATCATGTGATTCTTGTAAGAGTGTTGGTGTGCTAAAAATGTTTTCATGCATTCCTATAAGAGTACATGATTTAGTGTGAAAGCCATATCCATTTACGAGTCAAACAACTCTACATAATTCAGTCTAACCCACAATTCTAAGAGGGAGTCTCTTCTGTTTACTTTTGACTTGAAGTTAAAGTGAATCTGTATTATCGGCGATGCATTGAATCCTATCCGAGTAGGCCCTATTTCATCACGCAAGATTTCAAACTTACAAGTTCCTGTGAGAGTACTGTTTAATTTACATCTAAGATCCAATATATTCAGATTAGCTCGGGAACATGTAGCTGTTCGCCTTAGGAAATGGTAATCAATTAACAAATTATGGTTGATCTTCCCAATAATACATCCATAATATAAGATGCAAAAATAGGATGAACAAAAATAGTTATGGAAAAGGCCGACTCTTGTCTGACTAGAATGATCTGCACGTGTTGTGCCTTGTTGTGTTTTCATGCATGCATGGCTTGGCCGTTGGATTGCTCGGTCGGACCTCAGTCGGACGACTGGGTCAGACCTATAGTGCTGCTCAATAGTTATTGTGTCAGATCATTATACACATGTTGCCAAAGCTGAGCATGAACATGTAATTGTAAGGTGCACTTTATTTTGTTTAACTATTAATATGAATAATTGTAAAATCATAAATAATTATTATCATGTTCTTGTTTGTGTTAAAATCTTGTGATCTTTTATTTATTCAGTAACATATATTTTTAGAATTCGAATAATTTTATCTGACTAAGCCTTATATACATTACCTATGTAGTAATGTAATAGTTTTAATCTAATCAGGACGACAATCAATTCTATCAGACTAAGCCTTATATACATTACCTATGTAGTAATATAATAATTATGAGAAATTTAGAATGTTACCAAATTATCTATGTAAGATCGAGATTCTTTGCGGTAGATTCTTTACGGTAGTTGGGGAACACACCGGCAGAGCTCCTTAGATTCATAGGCATTCACATGAATGCCTGAAAATTATTGTGGAAAAAATAATATGTAATTGTATATGTTTCGGGCAAAGAAACTCCCTTTTCTCAGCTACACAATGACCCAAAGCTCACAAACTATTCCTACAGAGAGCCACATTGGCACAGTCTGCAAGCATCAGCTTGTTTATTTCTTTTATTTTTCTTTAATTTTTTTTTAGAGTGGCACCAACTCATTCGTTGAAGCAACAACACCCGCAAGTTTTCACCCGAACCCCTAAATCACCATATCTATAGCTCTAGTGTTACTCCATCGAGCACCGGACCGATCCCGCCCGCCAGCCATCAGTGTGTAGCACGGCGCTGGTGCACTCCTGCCTAGCCTCCTGCACTGCAATTCATTAAGGAGGGTGTAGTTAAATCGTCCTAGCTATTATGTAATATCTCTAAACTATTTAATTTTATCTTTAATTTGAACAATTTGTATTGTATGAAGTTTGGGTATTGTTCATTTGAAGCTTTGTACTGTATTTTTTTTCTCGTTGTTTTTTCAAAAACAATTATGGCCATCGCTAAAACATAAATGGCCAGACGACCAATCTCAGCTCCGCCACTGGGGGGACATAAAGATCCTATTGTTGAGACATGTAAATCTAGTGGCGTTTACCGCTAAGACATATTCTTTCTGCCGTTGAAGGCGATATGTTTATTAATTAAGATTGCGCTAAAAAATTTACTACATGTAGTGGAGTTATTGTTTAGATTCGTCAATAAATTAACATTTGTCAGTTATGCAAGCATCAAGCAAGGTGTTCGCCTCAGTGGATAATATTCAGCTTAATAACGGATTGTGAGTTGCATCTCTTTCCAACAATACACATTCACACTGTGTGATGCAACTATCTACATGACATAACAAAAATCGTGGCGTTTGAGCATTATTCAAAACTTGTCAAGCACTTATGTAGCTATCTGCTAGAATATACGAATGCTGAATATTCCAGAACTGTGTACATCATGGTAAAATCTGCACCAAAAAATCAGGTGAAAACTGAATATCACTTAACAGTTGTGGCCCACTTCTATGAAAGCGTAACCTCCGTCCTTTTCTTCTGCACTTGAGTGCATAGACCGACAGGGTGCTGCACATGTATGCCACGTACTCTTTGCATGTGATTATCTGGCCCGACTTCCATGGTCCAAATGCACGCGACGTATGTGCATGTGTACGTGCACATGCACGCTGGCCGGGATCAAGCACGAGACGCGTGTCATGGCGCCCGCGGCCGCTGGCTCCATCCTCTGAGAGCGTGAGTGGCGTTCTCGGCGGCGTCAGGACGTCCAAGTTTGCCGTCGCCGGTCGGCATCGTCAAGAGCGCAGCCACCGAGCTGTCGCGCCACGGCGTCCGCATCAACTGCATTTCGCCATGCACACGGTGCCGAAGCTGATGGTGGTGTGGACCAGTTCTCGACGACGATGCTTCAGGGAGCCGCCGAGGTGCGAGTGCGAGGCGGTCGATATCGCCAGGGACGCCGTGTACCTGGCCTCCGACGAGGCTACAAGCGCATGAACCTGCCGTTACCTACTGGGCCACAGGAGTGAATGCAGCTGATACTGGGTTGAACGAGTAGCATGAAGTTGAGGTGTTCTCTGTTGATTTCTTTTGTACAAAACTGCAACCTAACCATGAGGAAGAAGCAAGTGAAGAATGTGTGTGCTTGTTTTGTTGTGGTCTTGATGTTAAGGTGTTTCTGAATCGATGATAAGTTAGTGGTTTCAGTTGGAAAGGTTGTGGGCATGTATCTTTCAAAGTTCCTAGATACTTTCTCTGTTTGGAGAAGTCGTCACATGTGAATCATCAGTCAGTGGATGAAGTAGGATAAGATGTGGCATTCCAGTACCATGCTTTCTTAGTGTGGCAAAGTTGTGACATGTGAATCATCAAACTTGGTTTCAGTCAGACAGAACGGAACTTTAAGTTGATCAACATCCTCCAATGTTCAGACAAAATTATTTACCTGTAATGATTTTTCGTTTAGGCGTTGATGTGGATATTCTTCCGAATCTTAAACAATTTAAAGCGTGCTCATGTTGGGAGCTGCAGTTTAATGTGTTTCACTATTTAATAGATTGCTTGTGTGTTCCGAGTATTCAATGAAATGTGTGCACCAATAGTTGAATCGCAGTAGGGTATAATTAATGGGAAAATCTCTCTCATGCCATTGCAAAATGGCCTAGTTCCTTATATGCCAACGCAAAATGCCTATTACCGCAAATGCCATTAGGTTGCAATTTTCTTTCCCGTATTTGCCATCCATCACGTGAAAAGACAAAAATACCCATGTCTTTTCTTCCTCCTCCAGGACTCAACCCTGCCACTTGCAAGCCCACCGTTCAAGGGTGCCGCCGACGCCACATGCTGTTAGAGCTCGAGCTCATCGCCTACAAGTGCCATGTCAGGCTATCAGCTGCCCAAAATCGTGCTCACAGCTGCTGCACCCATGCATATGAACACGGTAGATGGGCTGGGCAATTCATCGAACACCATGCGGGCGCAGCTGCCGCAGCAGCCATAGCAACAAAGTACGGAGTAGCGACAGCACCTAGCACGACAGGCGGCGAGCTTGTGCTCGCGGCCGCCATCGCTGCGCGATGTGCGTCCTCAACGTGGTGCCAGTGTCACCGTGCAACATCGTCCTCGCGGCCGGCACACGCTCCTCGAGCTCGCATGCCCGCGGCCGTGAGCCGCGCCACCTCTGCGAGCTCGCCGCCAATGGCCCGCGCTCTGCGCAAGCGCGCCGCTGCTCCCGCTCGCGACCGTAGCCGCCGCTGCGCCAGCATGCCACACCCGCGTCGGTGCCACCGTGAGGAAGAGAGAAACGAGAGAGCATGCGCTGGGAGCTGAAGGAAGAAGAAGGCAGCAGACCGTCCGATCAAGTTTGTCTGGAGAGGATGCATCGATTGAAGGGAAGCTAATTTTCAGTCATTAGTACCTCCCTTAATTAATTATTGTAATTAAGAGTGAGGGCAGATTAGTCATTTTTAGAAAAAAGTTAGCAGTTTAATGATGTGGATGGTACAAACGGGATTAATTTTGCAACTCAATGGCATCTATGGGATAAGTAGTTTTGCAATGGCGGATCCGGGATAAACGAAAATTGCAATGGCATGTAAGGAATTGCCCTTAATCTATATATCTTCATCAACCGAAAAAACTAGCTGAAAACAAAACACCATTTTTTCTGAGAACACTACTGACAGTCCACGCCCGTCAGAAAGTTTAGCATTTTTGAAGGAAGCTATTTCTATAAAGAAAAGCCGTATATAGGAGACCGTTGGTGATTCCACATTGATACATCTAGAAACTGTATCTAGTAACTGAAAAGTATCACTGATTACGCATGCATAAAAAAAAGAATTTCCATGTAAAGTTCGGCAGTCTAGAAAAGGTCCGATCCTCTTATCTAGACAAAAAGGTGGGATTCTGCAAGAAGTACTGATGATTGTCTTACACATGAATTGGCCTGTCAAAATAGATTTTGTGATGCATTATCTCACTTCCGAGAAACTGATCATCAGTAACTAGGAAGTTGTACACACTGCAATATAATCCTAGTCTCCATCTTCCTCATCTGCTGATTGGCTTTTAAGTGCAGATATTGACCAACAGCACATGTATGCCATGTACTCGTGCATGTAATTATCTGCGTCCACGACCATGAGGCACATGCACCCCACGTATGTGCATGTGTAGCTGCACATGTATTTGGCTGGTGCATTGTTAGGTTGATCCACTTGGTCAAAACTCACGAATGGATGTACTGTATTGTGCTTTCAGCATTGCCTGACTGAATGTCCAACAGCTTAATTGGGCAAGCCTTTGAATTTTGTAAGATAATTTATGCAGTTTACCTCAGCAGGACCTAACCTTCACATGGGTCATTAATCGTTGCTACATAATTTACAATTAAGAAACTAAATAAAACGTGATTGGTTTCCAAGGGGTGAGAGATAGAAGACAAGGAGGCTCCGCTCCTTGTCCTTATATAGTACTCTTCCATATAGCACTCGTAGGTGAGAATCTCTCTCTCTCCTTCCTGGTGCTTTTGAGATTTGCTGAGTGCTGTACATGCCGATCTTCTTGTCCGTCAGGATCTAGGAGGGTGGTCGAAGATGGACAGTGCCAAAGATGACCGCGAGAGTCAGGCATCAGCGACGATGCCACTGACAAAGGGGAGGTGAGTAGAAGAAATTACGCCCTGCCACAATAATGTTGTAAGATCTTGTTGCCAACCATAACAAGATATCTCCAGTAGCTGCTTCTACAATTTTTCGGTTAGATTCTTATTTGGCAGTGTCTACATATTCGCATGTTTCTGACCAATGAACTTCTCCGTATTTTTGACCTCATACTCTCATCAGCTTCTTTGTTTCGGATTCCAATCATTTTTGAAATGCCAACTACCATATGTCTTTAATATCATGTTACAATTTAATTTTGATAATGTTTAATTGAAAATGTCACTTCCATTTTTGTGAATTATTGGAAACATCACCAATTCACTTGTGTGTCAAGTTGTCTGTTCTTATCTCACGTTTCATTTTTTTTTCTCCATTTCCATAAATCTCACCAATGCAATGTCCCGTTATTTTTTAATTACATTTTATGTAAAAATATTTATAATAATCAAAAGCCTCAACAGCAGTTGAACGATACGCATTGGAATCAGTTCTGACACCATTATAAAAGGGAGCGTATCCTATGAGAACTGGCTTCCTATGAGAACTATAAGAACTCCAACAATAATCACAGGATCCTCATCCGATGGCCAGAGGGAGAGGTGGGTTGTTTTAGCACTTAAACCCCCCCACCAATCCCACTCTAATCTCTTATTTTGCAAATAACCCCTAATCTAATCAGCCCAGTACGTGGGCATCGCTGTACGACCCGTCCTGGACGAACTCCGGCGCCGCCGCCGAGCCTCCATTCGCCGTCGAGGCCGTCCGCCGCCAAGCCTCCGTTCGCCGCTGAGCACGTCCGCCGCCGAGGCCGTCCGCTGCCGAGCACCCGTCCGCCGCCGAGACCACGAGTGACGAGACACGATCCTGGACGCCTGGAGCAGGAACAAGAGGACGATGCCTGGACGAATCCTCTTGTACATCTCAGTGCTGCTCGGGAGAAGGAACAAGAGTAGGCGTGCGTACAACAATATCTTAATGTATAGATGGAGAAAAACATGTATAGAAAATTATATCGCTTGAATATGTATAGATGGAGAAAAACATGTATAGAAAATTATACATGTATAGTTCGTCCAGGACGGGTCGTACAGCGATGCCCACGTACTGGGTTGATTAGATTAGGGGTTATTTGCAAAATAAGAGATTAGAGTGGGATTGGTGGGGGGGTTTAAGTGCTAAAACAACCCACCTCTCCCCCTGGCCATCGGATGAGGATCCTGTGATTATTGTTGGAGTTCTTATAGTTCTCATAGGAAACTAGTTCTCATAGGATACGCTCCCATTATAAAATGTGCAGACTCGAGGGAAAGATTGCTCTGATAACCGGAGGAGCAAGTGGCCTTGGTACGGCCCATGAGTTCATCAAGGAAGGCGCAGCAGCCGTGGTCATCGCGGACGTTAACTCCAAGCTGGGCCTCGAAACTGTAGACGAACTCGGCCCAAAGGCCCGCTTCATTCCCTGCGACGTCACCGTCGAGGACAGCCGCATCAGCCGTGGACGCCACCGTCGCGCGGCACGGCCGGCTCGACGTCATCCTCAACAGCGCTGGCATCGCCGGCTCACTGGCCGGAACGTCGGAGCTGGCCAGCCTGGACCTGGCGGCCTTCGACGCCGTCATGGCCGTGAACGTGCGCGGCACCCTCGCCGGCATCAAGCACGCCACGCGCGTCATGGCGAACGCCGGCGGCGGCGGATCCATCCTCTGCATGGCGAGCGTCTGCGGCGTCCTCGGCGGCCTCAGTACGTCGTACCTGTACTCGGTGTCCAAGTTCGCGGTCGCCGGGATCGTGAAGGCAGCCGCCGCCGTGCTGTCCCGCCTCGGCGTCCCCGTCAACTGCATCTCGCCGCACGCGGTGCCGACGCCGATGGTCGTGGAGAAGCTCTCCGCGGTGATGCAGGGCGCCGCCGACGAGGCGCAGGTGGCGGCCATCGTCAGGGGGCTTGGCGAGCTCAAGGGCGCGACGTGCGAGGCTGTCGACGTCGCCAGGGCCGCCGTGTACCTCGCCTCCGACGACGCCAAGTATGTGTCAGGGCATAACTTGGTGGTGGACGGCGGGTTTACTAGCTACAAGCGCATGAACCTGCCTTTCCCTACTGGGCCACAGGAGTGAATGAATTTTGGCCAAGGTTGCAAATAGCGGGCTATAGAGTTTAGCGGCACGTTTTCAGAAAAGCTATAGAAGCTATAGCGCAGCTATAGCGGCGGCTATTGCCAATAGCGGTTTGCAAAATAAAGCAAATTTCTAACTAAAATATTAGTATATTCGTTAATTTCAACTCACATTTCAAAAATGTATACCATTGTTCAAACATACCATCGTCCTAGCATGTATTTGTCATCTTTTTTAGCGGCAAAACAATTCACAGAATTAAGAAAAGCAAGCATCATTTGAACTATGAATAAGAAAATTCATCACATCGCTTGACTTATGATTATGAATCATAAAACATAAATTATAAGTTAATAACTCAGATATAGCGGAGTTAGTGGATGAAATTAGCGAGGATATTTAACGTTAAAGCGGAGTTAGCGGCATTAGCGGTAATATTTGCAATATCGTCGCGGCATCTGTCTCAAAAAGCTATAGCGAAACTATAGCGGAGCTATAGCGGGCTATTTGCAACCATGATTTTGGCCGCAGCTGATCGTTAGTTTGATGAACGATTACCGTGAAGTTGAGGTGGCTGTGTTGGTTAATTTCTTTTGTACAAAACTGCAACCTAACCACGAGGAAGAAGGGAGAGAATTGAAGGATGTGTGTATCTTCTGTTAAGATCTTTTGTGTAGAGATGTGTTCTCAATCCAGCAAAAGGTAGTGTTTTCAGTGGGAAATGTTGTGGGCTTGTGGCTTTTATCCAGTTCCTACTGACTCAGTTTGCAGAAGTCGTGACCTGTGAATCACGGCTGTGTATGAATATGTGATTGGGAGCTCCACTTGAATTTGTTTAACTATCTAGCTAGTACTAGACTAGAATGCAAGTGAGACACAAGTATTTCGATGAACTGTGTGCAGTATTAGTTGATTGTGGTAGAAATATTATCTTCAACCAAAAACAAGTCAGCTGAAAATGAAAGACCACTTTTTGCAATGCACATATGTCATCAAAGAAAAAAATTAAGAAAATACCACTGGCAGTCCCCTACGCCCATCAGAATGTGTAGGAGACCGTCAGTTATTCCACCTTGATACGTCGATTCAGAAGGAAGCTATTTCGATAAGGAAAAGCCGTATATAGGAGACCGTCAGTTATTTCCACCTTGATACGTCTACAAACTATATCAGAATAACAACTAGTATTAGATAACACCGTAACTGAAAAGTATCACTGCTTGCACAGGCATGAAAGGAATTACCTTGGGTGATCATCTTCCCCCAAAATTTGTTGGAATGGACAGCAGGCCTCTCAAAATCTATTTTTTGATACTTCATCTCACTTCCGAAACTGATCATCACTATGTAATCCTAGTCCATCTATACTTTTCTGATGGCTGGCCTACTTGAGTGCATGCATTGACCAAGGGTGCACATGTGTGCCATGTACTTATGCATGTTCGACGACCATGGTGCACATGCACGAGCCGTATGTGCATGTGTAGGTGCACTGTATTTAGCTGGTAGAATGCGAGGTCGATCCACTTGGTTAAAACTAACGAATGGATGTATTGTGCTTAATTGGGTTGGTCTTTGAGTTTTGTGGTAATTTATACAGTTTCCACTTGGAAAAGTGCAACGGACCTCAGCAAGACCTAGCCTGCACATGGGTCATTAAACAGTGTTACACAATTTTTCATTATTAAACTAAATAAAGTCATTGGTTTCTTAGGAGTGGCAGTCAGGATACAAGGAGGCTCATCTCCTTGTCCTTATATATATGGCAGTTCACCATCCACAGCAGTCATAGGTGCGAGCATCTCTTTCTTGTGCTCTTTTGAGTTTTCCTGAGCGTTGTGCTTGTCTCCGTTCCTGTCCTTCAGGAGCTAGGAGAGTGCCCTTGAAGATGGATAGTGCCAGAGACGACGTTGACCGCGGGAGTCAGGTATCAACGGTGATGCCACCGACCAAGGGGAGGTGAGTAAAACAAACTTTGCGCTCTGCCACAGTTATGTTGTCAGATCTTTTTGCTAATAATAAAAAGATGTCTCCATTATCTTCTTTCAGTTTGTGGAATTTGTTTTTTTTTCCTATTTGGCATTGTTTCTGACTATTACATTTCTTAAAATTTCACCCCATGTTCTCAGATCCATCCCTTCAGATTCCAGCTATTTTTGAAATGCCGACTACCATGTGAGGACTTTCAGTTATATAATTTTTTTTAGAGCCAATGCATGTGCCTCTATCATCAAATTTCAATTTACTTTTGATCATTATTATTTGGTTGTAACTCTCACCTGTTTGCTTGTAAAACTGTCTGTTTCTATTTGACGTTTCATTTTTCCATTCCCATGCACAGAAGCAATTTTTTTTTTCCCAATCTGCATTTTAAGAACTACATGCTTAAGTGGCCAAAATATTTAAAAGAAAATTGAAAGTGGTAAAATATTTAATCAGCAGTTGAATATTACATTTTTTTAGCATAAGCAGTTGAATATTACATATGGAATCAATTCTGACACCACCCAAAAATTATGCAGACTTGAGGGGAAGATTGCCCTGATAACCGGAGGAGCCAGTGGGCTTGGAAAGGCGACGGCCCACGAGTTCATCAGGGAAGGCGCAGAAGCCGTAGTAATTGCGGACGTCAACTCCAAACTGGGCCTAGAAACCGCGGAGGAGCTCGGCCCTAAGGCCCACTTCATTCCCTGCGACGTCACCGTCGAGGACACCGTCGCGGCGGCCGTGGACGCCACCGTGTCCCGGCACGGCCGGCTCGACGTCGTCCTCAACAGCGCAGGCATCGCCGGGTCGCTGTCCAGAACGTCGACGATGGCGGAGCTGGACCTCGCCCAGTTCGACGCCGTCATGGCCGTGAACGTGCGCGGCACGCTCGCGGGGATCAAGCACGCGACGCGCGTCATGGCGCCCGCCGGCGCCGGCAGCATCCTCTGCATCGCTAGCGTCAGTGGCGTTCTCGGCGGACTCGGAACTTACCCGTACTCGGTGTCCAAGTTCGCCGTCGCCGGCATCGTCAAGGCCGCGGCGGCGGAGCTGTCGCGTCACGGCGTCCGCGTGAACTGCATCTCGCCGTACGCGGTGCCGACGCCGATGGTGGTGGAGCAGTTCACGACGTTAATGCGGGGCGCCGCCGAAGAGGCGCAGGTGCCGGCCATCGTTAGGGGCCTGGGAGAGCTCAAGGGGGCGACGTGCGAGGCGGTCGACGTGGCAAAGGCCGCCGTGTACCTCGCCTCCGACGACGCCAAGTATGTCTCGGGGCACAATTTGGTGGTGGACGGCGGGTTCACCAGCTACAAGCGCATGAACCTGCCGTTCCCTAGTGGGCCACAGGAATGAGTTAGTAGGCCTGCTAATGGTTTGAAACCCGCCCCGCACCCACCCCAACCCAAAGCGTATGAGCATTTGAAATGAACCCAACCCTCCCCGCAAAATCAATTAATCAACCCAGACCAACCCGCCCCATCGGTGCTTGCTCACCCAAACCTACCCGCCCCGGCAGTTCATCCCATGGGTTTGCCATGGGTTTAACCCGTGGGGCCTCGGGACTTCGCCCGCGTGAGAGAGGAGGGTGACGACTGATGACGCGGAGAGAGAGAGGAGGGTGGCGACGCACTGACAACGCGGGGAGAGAGAGTAGGGTGACGACGCGCTGTTGGCGAGGCGAACACACAGGACGCGCACATCCGGAGGTCCATCAGAGACGGGCGCTAGCGGCTGCTTCGCCATGGTTAGAGCTTATATGGAACGGGAGCTGGACGAGGAAGAAAGGTGAACAGTTATTTGGGCCGTTAGCCTTGTGCTTTAGTTATTTGTTGGTCCGTAAAACAGGCCCATGTAGAAGTGGCCTGTGTCCAGTCACGCAAAGACCTGTAGCCTTAAAGTTCTATCTGATGCTGATACAACGCAGCAAACTTCATGCATGTGCGACTTACAAAAAAAAAACAAAAAACTTCATGCATGTTCTTCTCCTTTTCAGTTGGCTTGGCAAGAATAAACGAACATGGCAAGTTGGCAACAACATGAGAAAAATAGAAACATGAGTATACTGAATCAGAAGGTCCATGTAATGCACTAACATATAGGACAGGTAAAAACATTCAGGGTTCAAAACTGATGACTTCAGGCATCCTGATGGCTTTCCTATTCTCATTTTCCTCCAACCCCTCCTGTCGACCTACAGATTTAGACAGGCAATCAGAGATGGAAAATACAGATTTCTGGTAGCAAGCTGACATGCATTAAACCGCATAATACTCTTGTTTTGAGCTAAAATTTACTTGTGTTTTTTTTTACATGAAGGTAAGGTAAAACTGACATGCATAACCGCATACAACAATTTTTCTGCTCTACATTACTTGTTTCAGTTTTCCTCTATGTCAAAGCAATAGGAGCTACAAAGCAATAACTTAAATCGATTTCAGGTTGCCAGTTCTTCTTTAGACCTAACAAGAAAAATGCAATATGCTGCCTGAACTCTACTGACCAACAAACGAAAAATAACCGGGCAACAACAAGAGATCTTTTTCATTTTAAAACTCAGGTAAGCTTGCATGAGATAAATACTCCTACCAGATCTGCTTGCATGTAACATAAAGAAAAAGATGGTACCAAACCAGCAACAAAAGATTCCAATCATGAAGTGCTAATAACTGAGAAACAACAGTCCCTCAATCCAGTATAAGTCCCTAGCTGATTGTGAGCTAAACCATTCTGCTGCCAATTAGACATGCTGCTTCCTCTATAAAAACTAGCCTGCTGCAACTGCAAGTCCACCCTACCGTAATCTGTCACTAGAAACAGAGCAAGTTCTTGCCATAGCAAAAAGAAAATGAAGAACTCGCCTTGCGAATGGATAAGGGTAGCAGCGGGTCAATCCAGCAGGCAGATACAGAGGTCCGTGGGGGCTTCCTCCAGGAGGCCACGGGCAGCGTGGATCGGCAGCTTCGTCCTGGCGGAGGGCGGCGAATGACGGACATTACTTGTGTTGAGCTGGAGGACTGGAGGGAGATGAAATTCGCAGTGGCGGAGAAGACCTCGGAGCTGCTTTTCCGCCACCTAAGACCTCGAGCGCCCAGGTTGTGCCACTCCGCACTGCCGGCCGCCGTGGCGCCGCCGCTCGTCGCCGCATCGTGGTGGCCTGGTGGGTTGACGTGGGGACTGAATGGGCAACTACCCATGGGTTCAGCCCATGGAAACACGACCACATGGAACCCGTTTGTGACATCCCATGTCACTGGAACCAGGAAGCAACCATTTCCCAAGTGACAGAAACCAAGAAGAAACCAAATTCAAATTTCGAAATCCAAATTTCAAATAATGGCCAAACACATACTTGTGAAGAAACTCAAATTTTTCCATAACAACTTGAACAGACAAAAATACCAGTGGGTAGCCCTTCTGAAATAAGAATTTTAGAGAATTTTTGGTGATTTTACAAATTCATTTGTTAGCTCAATAAAATCCCCAAACCTGAAAAAGTGGTCAACTTTGAAATGCTGCCATTTGAAATTCCTTTGGATTCCAGATGTGCATGTTGGCCAGTTGATAGAACTCTTCAAGCTCTTTCCAATGGTACCAAAAGTTCGATTTTTGGAGCTCATTTGATACTTCAACTGATGTGCCAAAGTTTGGGGAAAAGCAGAGTTGGAATAATTCCAAAAATTCGAAAATCCCCGTGGGGCCCGCCTGTCAGCCACCGTGCGTCACTGAAGCGCGCCGGCGCTTTTGCGCCACGTCGCCGACGACGTACGGAACGGCCACGCGGTGCTCGGGCCCGCTCCTCGCCCGCGCCGTAGCTCCAAAACGCCGACTGCGCCCGTCCTCGGCTCCTCTCCCTCATTTCCCGGCTTCCCAGCGCCCAAACCCTAGCCGCTTTCCTCCTCGCCATTACCGAGCCCCGGCCGAGCTTGACAGCACCGCAGCTGAGCCCTTCTCCGGCCGAGCCGAGCTACAAACCGACGCTCTGCGTAGCCCTGCAGCTCACCATGGCCCCCATTGACCTTGCCCCTGGCTGAGGAGGGAGAATCGATCCATTCTCCTCCGAGCCCGGTGAGCCAAGTTTCACCGCCTCGTCGTCGGTTCTCGGCGATTGGGTAAGTCCCGCGTCGATTCCTCGCTGTGTGGGTTGCGGAACTTGGTCTCGCACCTGTCTGACCCCTCATCTGGGTTCCTCGCAGCCGCGCTCGCCGGATTTTGAAGTTTTCCCCATCGATGCCGTTGAGCCGCCGTGGGAGGTCCTCCGTTGCCGACCTACTTCCCGGCGGCCTTGTCGTCAAGTTATCCCGTGCCGGGCTTCGCCTCCGCTCCGTGAAGCCCCTCGGCAAGCTCGCGTCCGCAGCCGAGCACCGCAACGCGCCCGCGACGTCGCCGGAGCTTCACCGAGCCACCTCCCTCGCCGCCGAGCCCCTTCCGGCCATCCCCGCCGTCCAACTCTCGTCGAGGTGAGAACCCCGTCGCGCGCCGCCCCCGCTCGTGCTTTCCCCCAGCCCGCGCGAGCCCCGGAGCTCACTCCGGCGAGCTCTGCCGCCGCCCTCCGGCGATGGCCGGGCTGCGCACGCGCGGCCACAGCGCCCGGATCGGGTGTGGCTACACCGGATCCGGTGCTCCGCGCCGTGTGGCCCTCGGTGTGCCCTCGCACCCGAGTGGCTGGATCCTGTGTAACACACGGTAGATCTGGTGCGCCTGAGACTCTGTGGTCATCTTTGTGGCCCAGATCTGATTGGTCCGCCCACTTTTACCCTTTTTCCGAATATCTGTGAAATGCCAGAAATTGCCAGAAGATCGTAAAATGCATAATAAATCGTATGAGACTCCGAAAAATATGAAACAAATTTTGTTGGGTTCCTCATGCTCAGATCTATCTGCCAAAAATACCAAAATGCACTTTTGCAGATTGTGTATTTTCTGGAAAATACATCTGTCCAGATCTTGTTTAATTCCTTATAAATCGTCTGTTGCCCAATAAATCCTGAACACTTGCATGCCTGTTAAGAATCTGATAACCCACCTACAGAGCATTTTTCCACTGTCACATGTTGTCTAATTATTTTCTTATGATTTAAATCATGTTCTGCACCGTATAAATTATTATAAATAATCTACCTTGCAATAAATCATGAAACTTCACCATAAATTACTTCCAGTGCCACTCTTCACCAGAAAAATGCCACTGGACATAAATTCACTTTCGAAATCACATTATTCATTTAACTTTCCCAAGTTGATTAATGGTGAACTTAATTAAAAGTTAATGAAGGAAATACTCCAGACGAAAGTAATTAACAAAGTTAATCATTTGCACTTACGGTGTAAATGACTGTCCTATCAAGAAATTAAATCATGAATTGCATCATATTCTTGCATCTAACTTTGCATTATTTTCCTTGTCATAACGTGTAGTGACAGAGACGACTCCGGAGCCGCTCGACTTCCAGCTGCCGGAGGAGCAGACCCAGGAGGTGCAGGAGGAGCAGCCGCAGCAGGACACTGACCCCGCTGACCCTGTTAGCTACGCTCCTGAGCCAGGCAAGCCCCGGTGCATGCCTCCCTAATTAGGATTTTATTTTCGCACTTGATTGGGGCTAGTAATGGATTGTGCATTAGGTTTATTAGGAGTTGATGTGAAAACTTAGAACTGCATTAGGACTATCCTTCCATATCCTACCTTGTGTCCTATTTTTGTAGATGTGGTCTAGGTTACGTTAGAACTTGCTAGGCTTAGTGGCTAGCGGACGGTAGAAGTCGAGTGGTAGGTCCCACTCGCATGATAGGGACCCTGGATTGTACTAGCTGGATTTAGGATTTGTTGAGACCGGACGGGGAATTGATTGTATAGGATGGTTGGAGAAGGCTGGGCCTTCACGGTGGTGTAGCCCCGTCTGTGTCGATTAAGGACCGTCCGTTGTTGGCCCTGTTGAGCAAGTTTGAACGTACTGACTCACATGCTAGTGTTTTTATGGGCCTAGTAAACCTAGTAGCCTGCGTCGCCCTGGATGTCTGGTAGATACTTTACTCTTTCTGTCATGGTATTTGGGAGAGGTAGGGTGGCGTCCCGCGCAGTCAGCCGTCCGGGACGGGGGCTGCGGTGGGAGAACCCTTCCTCGGGAGGAGTAGAATCTGGTACAGCTCCGGTGGTACGTAGCGTAAACGGTTGCCGTATGTGGCCTTTGCCGCGTATGGCGTGTGGTCAGGTTTTCTCCTGCAGGATGTACATCGATGCCGCCGCTCTCGGTCAAGAGCAACCTTGCTCACTGCGTCACATCGTAGTGTGAATTGATTGATGATATGATGCTAGTCTATTTACATGACTGTTATTTATATTGCTATATATATACTGTCACTGTTGATGTATTGTTACTTTATACATGTTTTAGAGATATGCACACTGTTTTACTGGATAAGTACTTATCTTGAAAAATAAAACTTGAAAGTAAGGATCAAGTAATTAATGCGAGTTATGCTATTGAGTCAGCCATCCCTTTGTAGCCTTGCATATTAGGAGTCGGCTGTAGATAGCCTTTTGACGGGTAAGTCTTGCTGAGTATTAGTTGCTCAGGGTTTGGCTCCTTATGTTTTTGTGCAGGTAGCACCTTTATCTCCGACTCTACGGGTGGAGGTGGACAGTGGGACGGCCAGTTTCCTTTTGGTTGGACCGCCCACTGGGAGACCGAGGAGTGATCTCCTCTCGAGTTCGCATCTTCATAGCTTTGGATGTGAATTCACTTGTATCGTGAGCGCGTGCGCTTGTATCTCTTATCTTTGGACTTGGATTTGTATCGTTAAGACTTCCGCTGTGTACTCGTTGTTTTAATTGGACTAATGTAATAACTTTAAGACTTAATTCGTGCTTTTTATATGTTGTACTGTTGCGTCTGTTCATCAGCGCTATACCGACTCGATCCTGCGAAAAGCGGAGACGCTTCAGCTGGTACCAGAGCCGTGTTGGGACAGTACATCATATAAACGGCCTATTTTCGAAAATCTAACCACGTACGTGTGAGGATCGAAAAGCCATTATAAGGATGTTAGAGTAATCAGGTGGTAATAGGAGTTGATTGTTATTTTCTGTAACGACGCACCGACGCCCAGGTAAGAAGGTAAGGAACTACATGGCGCTGGTTTTGGATATTGGTGGCGGAGTTTTGTTATGTTCCGTGAGCCATCGAGTTCACGAGGAGTTGAGGATGGTGAGGATATGTCATTGGGCCATGTATTGCATTTTTATGAGGTACGTCACCTGTGTAGGTTGGTTGAGGTGACGTTGTGTGCTTGCAGGTACACTAACTCGCGCGTAGATCGTGTAGAAACGTTTGTGAGTGCGAAGTAGTCACCACCACTGTCTACGGCCTGCTATATTTGGGCAAATTTTATTTTGTGAGGACGTATAGGTCGTGCATACATTGCATCTTCATGATTTAAAACACTTCCACGAATTTCAGATCACCTAAAAATTTCAGACTGACAAGCTAATCTTGAAAATTCATAACTCCAAAACCGCTTGGCCAAATTCGATGAACCAAGACTTGCTGGAAAGCTTACAACATGAACTAAAACTTTGCTTCAGAGTTCACCTTTCGATTCTGTCAGTATCACCCCCAAATCTGTCGATCAAGTGAAGTCAAATTTCAGCTTCGACTAGTTTTTCCAGAATCTGTCCACCAACTTCAAAAATCGACATATCCAGTTCTACTGATCCATTTTGGGCGTTTGAGCACTCGTTGGAAAGATATTGAAGTTATCTACAAGTTTGGTGTTCTGACTTTTCTCGTTTGAAGCCTCCAGAAGTGTCAGTTTTTATTTTTGTGACTGCTGCTTGCAGTCAAGACCGATTTCAGTCTGTTGCTTTGATGGATCGTTGCATCTGTGTTTGTGCGTGAAAGGCTTAATGTAGCTACTTGCTACGACCTTCCAGAACTTCTTTACCATGTTCTAATTTTTATTTAGCACGGTTGTTCTGTTTGGAGCAGTTTGTGGGATTTTTCTTGCAAACTCTCCCTATTTGGATGCTTATGGCCTTTCTTGCATTTCAATTCTGCCATATTGAATATCTTTGTTTCTTGGAGCTAACGGTGATGATTTTGATTTGGCAGAATGCCGCCGCGTCGTCCGCCACCACCCCCGCCGCAGTACAATCTGGCGGAGGCGATGCACAACCAGACGGAGCTGATCAGGACTCTCGTTCAGGCCGTCACCCAGCAGGGCGGCAACCGTCAGGGTCCACAGCCAGGCTGCACCTACGCAGACTTCCTGGCCACTCACCCGCCTGTCTTTTCCGGGTCCACTGACCCGATGGAGGCGGAGTCTTGGCTGCGCACTGTGGAGTCCAAGTTTGGGCTCCTTCCTGCCTGCACAGAGGTGCAGAAGACACTGTTTGCGGCGCAGCAGCTTCGGGGGTCGGCTGGAGGATGGTGGGCAGCTCACCTTGCCACTCTTCCGGCCGGTCAGCAGTTGACTTGGGCACAGTTCAGAGAGGCCTTCCGCTCGTTCCACATTCCGTCTGGCATTATGCAGCGGAAGCTCAGGGAGTTCCTGGACCTCAGGCAGGGAGGCAGGAACGTGTTCGACTACGCCCAGGTGTTCAACCACCTGGCCCAGTTTGCTCCAGACCAGGTAGACACGCCCGCCAAGCGGAAGACGTGTTTCTTGAGAGGCTTGTCTACCAAGCTTCAGTCCCGGCTTGTCCTGAACGCCGGTGGTACCTTCGACGAGCTGGTCAGTGTAGCGATAGTGATGGAGGATGCCATCAGGGCACACCAGGACGATAAGAGGAAAAGGAAGGCAGTGGCACCACAGTCTGGCAGCACTTCAGCCAGGCCACGCCTTGTGTACACCGCTCCCAGTGGACAGCGGTACCTTGCACCTCCACAGTACCAGCGTCAGCAGCAGCAGTTTGCTCAGAGACAGCCACAGCAGCAGCAGCGTCAGCAGCAGCAGCGCCAGCAGCAGCAGCAGCAGCAGGCAGGCAGAGGTTCCCCGTGCTTCAACTGTGGACAGGTGGGGCACTTCGCGCGTGACTGCCGTGCAGCACCGAGGCAGAACAACGCGCAGAAGGCTCCAGTTCAGGCAGCAGGACAGCAGCGCTAGCAGGGCAGGAACGCGCCAGTTAAGACTGGGCGCGTTAACTACACCACTGCTGAGGAGATTCCAGAGGGTGAGCAGGTTCTAGCTGGTACGTTCTCCATGTGTCACCGGCCTATTGATATATTGTTCGATTCAGGTGCATCTCATGATTTCATCAGTCTAGCTTGTGCACGCCGTTTGGGCCTCGGGATTTCATCTATGGAGACCCCGTACCTTATCAGCACTCCAGGAGGTCGTATTCTCACCAGGCAGCTTATCTCTAATGCTCCCCTTAATTTGGCGGGAAAGATCTACACTGCACATCTTATTGTCCTACAGGAGCAAGGGCTAGATGTGATTCTTGGTATGAGGTGGATGAAGTACCATAAGGCTGTTCTGGATATCTCTCTTCGTTCTGTTCACCTAGATTCTCCTATGCATGGCAAGGTCACTCTTCAGCTATCTTTGTTGGCCACATCGAGACCGTCAGTGCATCAGGCCGTTGGCAAGAGTCTGGATATGATACCGGTGGTGCATGAGTACCCCGATGTGTTTCCAGATGATTTGCCAGGCTTACCACCAGATCGTGATGTGGAGTTCCGCATTGACTTGCAGCCAGGCACAGCACCTATCTCCAGGAAACCGTACAAGATGGCCCCTAATGAGTTAGCAGAGTTGAAGATGCAGCTGAAGGAGCTATTGGACAAGGGTTTCATTCGTCCTAGCTCTTCACCTTGGGGTTGTCCAGCCTTGTTTGTGAAGAAGAAGGATCAGGCGCTCAGGCTATGTGTGGACTATAGGCCACTTAATGCTGTGACGATTAAGAACAAGTATCCGCTGCCTCGCATTGATATCTTGTTCGATCAGCTAGCTAGAGCTAAGGTGTTCTCCAAGATTGATCTCCGTTCTGGGTATCATCAGATTAAGATCCGTGCAGAGGACATTCCGAAGACTGCTTTCGCTACCAGATATGGACTCTATGAGTACTTGGTGATGTCTTTCGGTTTGACCAATGCACCTGCTTACTTCATGTACTTGATGAACTCAGTGTTCATGCCAGAGTTGGACAAGTTTGTCGTGGTTTTCATTGACGACATCTTGATCTATTCAGAGACAGAGGAGGAGCATGAGCAGCACCTCAGGATTGTGTTGCAGCGTTTGAGGGATCAAGAGCTGTACGCTAAGTTCAGCAAGTGCGAGTTCTGGCTTAGCGAGGTGCCTTTTCTGGGCCATGTTATATCAGCTGAGGGTATTGCTGTTGACCCTAGCAAGGTGCGGGATGTTCTGGATTGGAATGCACCTACGACTGTCTCTCAGATTCGCAGTTTCTTGGGTTTGGCTGGTTATTACCGTCGGTTTATTCCGAATTTCTCTAAGATCTCCAAGCCCATCACTGAGTTGCTGAAGAAGAACATGAGATTTGTGTGGAGCTCGCAGTGTGGTGATGCTTTCCAGAATCTGAAGAAGCTTCTCACTACCGCTCCAGTTTTAGCTCAGCCTGATATCACCAAGCCATTTGATGTGTATTGTGATGCTTCCGGTACTGGTCTTGGTTGTGTGCTGATGCAGGATGGCAGGGTAATTGCTTATGTCTCTCGGCAACTTAAGCGACATGAAGAGCATTACCCCACTCACGATCTTGAGCTTGCAGCTGTCGTACTTGCTTTGAAAGTATGGCGCACTTGTCCAAGTATTCCATCCATCCTGGCAGCAACAAGATGTACCAGGATTTGAGGAGTCGCTTCTGGTGGACCCGCATGAAGCGGGAGGTCGCACAGTATGTTTCTGAGTGTGACACTTGCAGGAGAGTCAAGGCAGAATATGTTAAGCCTGCAGGGTTACTTCAGCCTTTGAGTATTCCTGCTTGAAAGTGGGAGGATATTAGCATGGATTTCATTGTTGGTTTGCCTCTCACATCGCAGAAGCATGACTCTATTTGGGTGGTTGTTGATCGATTGACCAAGTCTGCTCACTTCATCCCCGTGCACACCCGTTACAATGTGAAGAAGTATGCTGAGTTGTATATTGCTCGGATTCTCTGTTTGCATGGAGTGCCCAATACCATTATTTCTGATCGAGGACCACAGTTTGTTTCTCGTTTCTGGGAGCAGCTACATGCTTCTTTGGGCACCACTTTGATTCGCAGTGCAGCTTGTCACCCTCAGACAGATGGCCAGACAGAGAGGGTGAATCAGATTTTAGAGGATATGCTTCGTGCCTGTGTGATACACCATGGCAAGTGTTGGGATGAGAGCTTACCTCTTGCAGAGTTCTCATACAACAACAGCTATCAGGAGAGCATCAGGATGGCACCGTTTGAGGCTTTGTATGGACGTCGTTGTCGGACTCCCCTTAATTGGGTTGAGGCTGGCGAGAGAGTCATCTTCCAGGCAAGGTCCGCAGCTGCAGCAGAGGAGACAGTTGTGACTGATGAGGAGGTCATTCCCACGCCAGATTTAGTGGCAGCAGCAGAGGAGACTGTTCGCCGCATTCAATCCAACCTGAGAGCAGCCAAGTCTCGACAGAAGAGCTATGCTGATAGAAGACGCCGACCGTTGGTGTTTGCAGTTGGCGACCACGTATACCTTTGTGTCTCTCCCATGAAGGGTGTACGTCGGTTCGGTGTCAGGGGCAAGTTAGCACCAAGATACGTTGGACCGTTCCAGATTATCGAGAGATGTGGACCCGTTGCTTATAGATTGGAGTTGCCCTCCAACCTCGCAGGTGTTCACCATGTGTTCCACGTATCACAGCTGAAGAAATGCTTGAAAGTTCCTAGTGACAGGGTGGTCAGTGGTGTTGAGCAGCTTGAGCCAGATTTGACATACCCCGAGCAACCTATTGGTATTGTTGATCAGAAGGACCGAGTCACTAGGAAGAGCGCTACCAGATTCTACAAGGTGCAATGGAGCAACCACTCTGAGGCCGAGGCCACCTGGGAGACAGCGGAGTTTTTGAACTCCCATTTTCCCGGTTTTCTACCTCCGAGGTGCGTTATTAAGTTGTTTCAATTTTTGCATCTTCTTCTTCGCTTTCGCCATTCGTTTTTCCTCTCCTTTCTCCTTAATCTCGGGACGAGATTCTTTTAAGGGGGAGGGCTGTGACATCCCATGTCACTGGAACCAGGAAGCAACCATTTCCCAAGTGACAGAAACCAAGAAGAAACCAAATTCAAATTTCGAAATCCAAATTTCAAATAATGGCCAAACACATACTTGTGAAGAAACTCAAATTTTTCCATAACAACTTGAACAGACAAAAATACCAGTGGGTAGCCCTTCTGAAATAAGAATTTTAGAGAATTTTTGGTGATTTTACAAATTCATTTGTTAGCTCAATAAAATCCCCAAACCTGAAAAAGTGGTCAACTTTGAAATGCTGCCATTTGAAATTCCTTTGGATTCCAGATGTGCATGTTGGCCAGTTGATAGAACTCTTCAAGCTCTTTCCAATGGTACCAAAAGTTCGATTTTTGGAGCTCATTTGATACTTCAACTGATGTGCCAAAGTTTGGGGAAAAGCAGAGTTGGAATAATTCCAAAAATTCGAAAATCCCCGTGGGCCCCGCCTGTCAGCCACCGTGCGTCACTGAAGCGCGCCGGCGCTTTTGCGCCACGTCGCCGACGACGTACGGAACGGCCACGCGGTGCTCAGGCCCGCTCCTCGCCCGCGCCGTAGCTCCAAAACGCCGACTGCGCCCGTCCTCGGCTCCTCTCCCTCATTTCCCGGCTTCCCAGCGCCCAAACCCTAGCCGCTTTCCTCCTCGCCATTACCGAGCCCCGGCCGAGCTTGACAGCACCGCAGCTGAGCCCTTCTCCGGCCGAGCCGAGCTGCAAACCGACGCTCTGCGTAGCCCTGCAGCTCACCATGGCCCCCATTGACCTTGCCCCTCGCTGAGGAGGGAGAATCGATCCATTCTCCTCCGAGCCCGGTGAGCCAAGTTTCACCGCCTCGTCGTCGGTTCTCGGCGATTGGGTAAGTCCCGCGTCGATTCCTCGCTGTGTGGGTTGCGGAACTTGGTCTCGCACCTGTCTGACCCCTCATCTGGGTTCCTCGCAGCCGCGCTCGCCGGATTTTGAAGTTTTCCCCATCGATGCCGTTGAGCCGCCGTGGGAGGTCCTCCGTTGCCGACCTACTTCCCGGCGGCCTTGTCGTCAAGTTATCCCGTGCCGGGCTTCGCCTCCGCTCCGTGAAGCCCCTCGGCAAGCTCGCGTCCGCAGCCGAGCACCGCAACGCGCCCGCGACGTCGCCGGAGCTTCACCGAGCCACCTCCCTCGCCGCCGAGCCCCTTCCGGCCATCCCCGCCGTCCAACTCTCGTCGAGGTGAGAACCCCGTCACGCGCCGCCCCCGCTCGTGCTTTCCCCCAGCCCGCGCGAGCCCCGGAGCTCACTCCGGCGAGCTCTGCCGCCGCCCTCCGGCGATGGCCGGGCTGCGCACGCGCGGCCACAGCGCCCGGATCGGGTGTGGCTACACCGGATCCGGTGCTCCGCGCCGTGTGGCCCTCGGTGTGCCCTCGCACCCGAGTGGCTGGATCCCGTGTAACACACGGTAGATCTGGTGCGCCTGAGACTCTGTGGTCATCTTTGTGGCCCAGATCTGATTGGTCCGCCCACTTTTACCCTTTTTCCGAATATCTGTGAAATGCCAGAAATTGCCAGAAGATTGTAAAATGCATAATAAATCGTATGAGACTCCGAAAAATATGAAACAAATTTTGTTGGGTTCCTCATGCTCAGATCTATCTGCCAAAAATACCAAAATGCACTTTTGCAGATTGTGTATTTTCTGGAAAATACATCTGTCCAGATCTTGTTTAATTCCTTATAAATCGTCTGTTGCCCAATAAATCCTGAACACTTGCATGCCTGTTAAGAATCTGATAACCCACCTACAGAGCATTTTTCCACTGTCACATGTTGTCTAATTATTTTCTTATGATTTAAATCATGTTCTGCACCGTATAAATTATTATAAATAATCTGCCTTGCAATAAATCATGAAACTTCACCATAAATTACTTCCAGTGCCACTCTTCACCAGAAAAATGCCACTGGACATAAATTCACTTTCAAAATCACATTATTCATTTAACTTTCCCAAGTTGATTAATGGTGAACTTAATTAAAAGTTAATGAAGGAAATACTCCAGACGAAAGTAATTAACAAAGTTAATCATTTGCACTTACAGTGTAAATGACTGTCCTATCAAGAAATTAAATCATGAATTGCATCATATTCTTGCATCTAACTTTGCATTATTTTCCTTGTCATAACGTGTAGTGACAGAGACGACTCCGGAGCCGCTCGACTTCCAGCTGCCGGAGGAGCAGACCCAGGAGGTGCAGGAGGAGCAGCCGCAGCAGGACACTGACCCCGCTGACCCTGTTAGCTACGCTCCTGAGCCAGGCAAGCCCCGGTGCATGCCTCCCTAATTAGGATTTTATTTTCGCACTTGATTGGGGCTAGTAATGGATTGTGCATTAGGTTTATTAGGAGTTGATGTGAAAACTTAGAACTGCATTAGGACTATCCTTCCATATCCTACCTTGTGTCCTATTTTTGTAGATGTGGTCTAGGTTACGTTAGAACTTGCTAGGCTTAGTGGCTAGCGGACGGTAGAAGTCGAGTGGTAGGTCCCACTCGCATGATAGGGACCCTGGATTGTACTAGCTGGATTTAGGATTTGTTGAGACCGGACGGGGAATTGATTGTATAGGATGGTTGGAGAAGGCTGGGCCTTCACGGTGGTGTAGCCCCGTCTGTGTCGATTAAGGACCGTCCGTTGTTGGCCCTGTTGAGCAAGTTTGAACGTACTGACTCACATGCTAGTGTTTTTATGGGCCTAGTAAACCTAGTAGCCTGCGTCGCCCTGGATGTCTGGTAGATACTTTACTCTTTCTGTCATGGTATTTGGGAGAGGTAGGGTGGCGTCCCGCGCAGTCAGCCGTCCGGGACGGGGGCTGCGGTGGGAGAGCCCTTCCTCGGGAGGAGTAGAATCTGGTACAGCTCCGGTGGTACGTAGCGTAAACGGTTGCCGTATGTGGCCTTTGCCGCGTATGGCGTGTGGTCAGGTTTTCTCCTGCAGGATGTACATCGATGCCGCCGCTCTCGGTCAAGAGCAACCTTGCTCACTGCGTCACATCGTAGTGTGAATTGATTGATGATATGATGCTAGTCTATTTACATCACTGTTATTTATATTGCTATATATATACTGTCACTGTTGATGTATTGTTACTTTATACATGTTTTAGAGATATGCACACTGTTTTACTGGATAAGTACTTATCTTGAAAAATAAAACTTGAAAGTAAGGATCAAGTAATTAGTGCGAGTTATGCTATTGAGTCAGCCATCCCTTTGTAGCCTTGCATATTAGGAGTCGGCTGTAGATAGCCTTTTGACGGGTAAGTCTTGCTGAGTATTAGTTGCTCAGGGTTTGGCTCCTTATGTTTTTGTGCAGGTAGCACCTTTATCTCCGACTCTACGGGTGGAGGTGGACAGTGGGACGGCCAGTTTCCTTTTGGTTGGACCGCCCACTGGGAGACCGAGGAGTGATCTCCTCTCGAGTTCGCATCTTCATGGCTTTGGATGTGAATTCACTTGTATCGTGAGCGCGTGCGCTTGTATCTCTTATCTTTGGACTTGGATTTGTATCGTTAAGACTTCCGCTGTGTACTCGTTGTTTTAATTGGACTAATGTAATAACTTTAAGACTTAATTCGTGCTTTTTATATGTTGTACTGTTGCGTCTGTTCATCAGCGCTATACCGACTCGATCCTGCGAAAAGCGGATACGCTTCACCGTTCCAACCCGCACTTGCCGTGAACCCAACCCGCCTACGATATCACCCCGTTTCAACCCGTCTGCAGTCGACCCCATTCAAAACCCAACCCACAGAACCCGTTTGAACCCAACCCATTAGCAGGCCTATGAGTTAGTGGATGCAGTTGATCCTTGGTTGATGAACGATTAGCGTGAAGTTGAGGTGGCTCTGTTGGTTAATTTTCTTTTGTATAAAACTGCAACCTAACCATGAGGAGGAAGATTGAGGAGAAGAATGTGTTTCGAGCAAATACCTTATTTCCCCCTGTTTTAAAACCTCATCCTTTATTTGCCCCCGTCCAACCTCACTTCCTTCCAATAACCAGAATTAAAAAGTGGATCCCTTATTTGTCCCATTTCAGTTTGGGTTGTTAGTTTTTGCCTGTTGGACCAGTTTACCCTTAAGGAAACATCTCTTATTTGCCCTAAAAATGGAAACACATTAAACAACACTTTCCTTTTTTTCAGATTGAATAAGATATCACACATATTTCAAAAAATTGTAAACATGAGCGAATATATTAAACACCAACTAATTTCACAAATCCAAAATATGTCATTAGAAGCAAATCTCATTAGAAGTGTAAATCTGATTTTGTATATCCATATACATCAAATTTAAGTATCGGTTACAAAGGTTAGAAAGTAGCTAACTGCACTTCTTCTCGATTAGCATCTATCACTACCAGGATGGCCCTTTTTGCCGAGTGTCTGCAGCACTCGGCAAATGTCAAATTACACTCGGCAAAAGTTTTGCCGAGTGTAGCACTCGGCGAAGCCCACTCGGCGAGTCCATACACGGCGAAGACCACTTTTGCCGAGTGTCTTTTCTCGGGCACTCGGCAAAGCTTTTGCCAAGTGTCAAAAAATACACTCGGCAAAAGTGGGGACTTTTGCCGAGTGTAATTACAAATACACTCGGCAAAAGTGGGGACCTTTGCCGAGTGTATTTGTAATTACACTCGGCAAATGTCTCCACTTTTGCCGAGTGTTAGTGCAAATACACTCGGCAAAAGTGTTTGTCCAGAACATGTTTTATTTGTTTTTTCGCAAATCCTTTCAAAAAACACACAGGCATTATACATATATATGACAATATGCATCCATTTCACATCCATATCACATCCAAATCCTCAAATTGTCCACAATCCAACAATTAATACACATTTAGTCCATATATAGTCCACAAAGTGTTCACAAGTCCACAAATAGTCCACAGACGGTCATAAGTGCACAAATAGTCCACAAACGCTTACAAATCCATAAATAATCCGCAACCACAAACAAGCCACACATATAGTCCATAAAACACAAACTATGGATCAAAGGGTGGAGGTGCTTGTGAAAAAAGATTGCGAGCTGCCGATAGATCCACGTCTCCCGCCCCAACCCCAGCCCCAGCATTCGACCCCGCTGACCTAGGCATCAGCTGCACAAAAGAAGACATAACATTTGTGATTCAATATGTATAGCACAACTCTAAGTTTTCTAAGTCTCTAGGTTTTCTAATTCTCTAAGTTTGTCTATGTTTCTAAGTTGTCTAAGGTTGTGTAAGGTTGACAATACACTCACCGGAGAAGAAATGGGAGGACGAGGAGCCCACATTGGAGGTGTCGGCAATGGGTGACCTATCGCCGCGAATTGAGCTTGAAAGTAGGAGAACATCTCCTGTGTCTGCGCCTGCAACTGCGACTGCACCTGCGCCTGCACCTGCGCCTCCACCTGCGCCTGCACCTGCTCCTGCACCTGCTGGGCCAAACTTGCCTCGAGCTGCTCCCGTCTGGCCCTCTCTTCCTCAAGCTAGGCCTGCAATATGAAATCAATTGTGATACTCGAGTGCAATATTGAATCAAATGAAAAAATTAAACAAACAAGGAATGTAACAGTAATAACCTGGAGGGTCTGTGTAGCGGTCGGTCGTTCGCGTATGCTCGGGCCACCGCTAACGGTCCGTGCTCGAATCTGGGAGAGCGTGGGAGTACTTGCCGTGTCGATGACGCTGTCACCGAGCCAGTACCGCCCATGCTTCTTGCCTTTTCCCGCCCTCATCACGACTTCTCCATCAAGGTCATGTGACCTCGGATCGTAGTCTTGCCCGTAGACCTCCTTTGCCACCTCTGAGTACGAGCTGAGGCGGCTATAGGCGCTCAGATTGCTGTACACCTCGGGAGGGTCCTCCGGGTTGTAGTGGATGTCCGCCGTTGCCTTGCCCTTGTGAGAGAGCGCGAAAGCCTCGAAAGTGTTGATCTCCTCGCCACCATGATGCGAAGCCTGAGGGAGGGAGAAAAAAAGATGATTAGTAATTATGCATTATTCAGAGATCGAGAGTGAATAAATGATTTCACATACATATCTGGCCGCATATTCGCTGAGGCTAAGACTGCCCTGGTGGTGTGATGCACCTTGCATCAACAACCGATGCTGTCGGCAAGCCTCATGCCTCTCCGCCCAGTCCTCGGCGCACCACTTGTCCACCAACACCTGCCAGCAATCGGGATGTGTTGCCATCCACCACGGAATCGCCTGCACGTAATCAAGCATACTACGTATAAGAAGATCAAATTAAACATACTAAGTCTCATGAAAGCTTGTTCTATATTTACCTCCAAGTATTCTTTCTTCGTCAGCGTCATCGTTACTGCATCATCCCTCTTAATCCTCACATCTCTGGCAGCGTGGAAATCAACAATGGCCTGAGTGCGCGCCTCGTACAGCATGTCCTTCACAAGTTTGTGACACGCTGTACGTGCCACCTGCCGCGCTAAGTCCTCAAAGCCTTCTTCAATTTTGTAGAAATCCTGCATACAAACGCGGTGTATCGAACCATTATTTCAAGAATGATCAATAAAATACGATGTGTTGAGCAATGTAGTGACGAAGACTTACCAACATCTCCATGATCACCCGCTCCATCTTGTTGCGGAAAACCCTGCGATCTCGATCCGGCGCGTTTGTCACGGCGGCGTAGGGGTCAAACGTGTCGGCCATCTCTATTCTCTCGTCAATCAGAACCATGCCAGGGTAGTGTTGCTTGCACAAAAGACCCAGGATGCCATTGACCTTGCGTTTGTGACAACCCCCGACAGGAGGAGTCCAAGACCTGCCGAAACCATTAAGATCAAGTGTTAGTATCAATTGTAATTTAAAACAAATGAAATGAAATTGTATTGATAACATCTAAAGTTAAATGACCGGACCCTATAGTCACAGCCGTTGGAAACTTGTCTCAACTCGGCATTCATGGATGCATCGGTTTGGCCCTGCAAGATAGAGCAGGATAGGCCATCAAATAAGAGCAACGTACTGCATGTGAAACTAAGTACGAGATATGAAATGAAAACGGTTTGACAATACCTTCTTTTTGAACCAAGAAATGAAATCGGGTTTGCCACTTCCCGCACCCTGTTTAAGCAGGGTGTCAATTTCGTGCGATGTAGGATCTCTTGATCGTCGCCAGAATTGATGAACAAATTCTCTGTGCCAACGACGAACAAGATTAGAGGGTTGATGCAGAAGAATGACTAATCGAAAGTAGGTTTGGTGAGAACTTACTCTATGTACGACACATTTTCCTTAAGGTTGGTCAACACATATAGCATGATCGTGCGCCACTCTTCATATGCCAAGAACTTGCTGGCCGCACCACTTGCACTTCCGAGTTGCCCTTGGAAAAGGCTGAGGCTCGAATCATTTTCGGCAACATTGTAACGAGGGGGTGGATTATGCACGCTAGGAAGGTTGTCAGCATAGTACTTTGTAGTGAAGTTTGACACCTCCTCGAGAAGGTATGCCTCTGCCATGGAAGCTTTAATTTTGCATTTATTTTTACATTTAGTTCGGAGAACCTTTAGACATCTCTCAATAGAATAGCACCAACGGTTCTGCACAGGCCCACCCATTCGTGCCTCATATGGGAGGTGCAAAATCATATGCTGCATCGATGTGAAGAAGCCGGGTGGAAAGATTTTCTCCAACTTACAGAGCAACACTGGAGCCATTTTTTCCATGTCTGCAATCACCTTTTTTGGTATCTCCTTAGCACAAAGTTGTCGAAAGAAATAGCTCAACTCTGCCAGCGCTTGCCATACATGATCAGGGACATAGCCTCGAACCATCGAGGGAAGAAGCAGCTCAAGCCACACGTGATAGTCATGACTCTTGACCCCACTGACTCGCATAGTTTCTAAGTTCACTCCCCTCCTCAGGTTCGATGCAAACCCATCAGGGAACATTAACGTTTTAAACCATTCAAGTACTTCCCTTCTTTGGGCCCTCGTCAAGACGAAATCTGCCTTAGGCTTTATCCATCTTTTGTTGCCGGGTTTAGGAGGCGCCATGTCAAGCTTAGGTCTGTCGCATAAGGTTGCTTGATCCACTCTTGCCTTAACATTGTCTCTAGACTTATCAGGATAGCCCATGATCGTACAGAAAGACGCCTCCCCAATATTTTTTTCTGTGTGCATTGGATCAATGTTATGTGGAAGATGAATGTCGTCCATATAAGAAAGCCTATACAAGCCCGAGATATGAAACCAGGCATGAAGCTCACCATATCCCTCAAAACCATCTCCACTTTCATTGACCTTGAGAGCATCTAACTTGGCACGTACATCGGCACATGTCATGATCTGCGGTGCAGGGTCGTTAACTTCGACACCTTTTGTAAAGTTCTTTATGTCTCTTCTGAATGGATGGTCAAATGGGAGGAATTGTCTGTGCCTGTCAAACGAAGAATACTTGCCACCCTTCTTCAAGTAATGAAACATCAGCTTTGACTTGCATATTGGGCATGGGAACTTGCCGTGAACACACCACCCGCAGAATACCCCATATGCCAAGAAGTCATGCAGAGAATAGTGGTACCAAACATGCATTTTGAAGTTTGTCTTCGTTGCTTTGTCGTATGTCAATACCCCTTCCTTCTAAGCACGTTCTAAATCATCGATCAGAGGCTCCATGAACACATTCATATTAGTCCCCGGGTGTTCAGGAATTATCAAGGACAAGAATATGTACTGTCGTTGAAAGAGGACGCCGGGAGGGAGATTGAGGGGTATAACGAACACGGGCCAACAAGTGTATGGGGCAGCCCCCATTCCATAAGGATTGAACCCATCCGTTGCCAGTGCCACACGTACATTACGAGGCTCATCTGCTTTCTCATGATGGATTCCATCAAAATGTGTCCAGGACTCACCATCGGCCGGATGTACAAGATTGTCAGGATGGTATCGCACTCCTTTTTGATGCCATGTCATCTGTTTCGCGGTCTCTTCGGTCATGTAAAGACGCTGGATCCTCGGTATGAACGGGAGGTACCGTAGGATTTTCGCAGCGACCGACGTCTGCCGCTTTTCACCATCACCTGATTCTTCCTCCAGGTACCGTGAGGATGAACACTTTGGACAGTACAAGGCTTCTGCGTGTTCTTTACGGAATAACACGCATCCTTTCGGACAAGCATGTATCTTCTCATACGGCATCTTAAGTGCACGAAGTAGTTTCTGTAACTCATACATGTTCTTCGGCAGAATGTGACCTTCCGGAAGCATGCTGGCAATAACTGTCAACATGACATCAAAATTGCGGTGACTCAGGCTAAACTGGGACTTTACGGCCATTAGGCGCGCAATGGCATCCAGTTGAGAAACATTGGTATGCCCGTGAAGTGGCCGCTGTGCCGAATCCAACATATCATAATACGCCTTTGCAGTTGGCTCTGGCGGCTCCGGCTCCTCCTCCCTGTGGCCATCCTCGAAGTTGTGTGCCTCTGCATAGTCATTCAACATGTATGCTACCCCGGCATCCTCATCAAAAGCCCCATCGATGCGTGGTCTAATGACCTCGTATCGCACACGATCGGCCTCACCATGACTGGTCCACCGTTTGTAGTTTTCCATGAATCCATACTTTATGAGATGTCTACCCATATCTGTCTTTGTTTGCTTCTTACAGTTTTCACATTCACTACATGGACAAAAAGTCTGAGGATGCGACCCTTGAACATTGGGAAATGCTTGGTTCATGAAAACTTGAGTCTTTTTAATCCATTCTTTAGTCCACGAACTCTGACTTTGGCGGCCCGTGTACATCCACTCACGGTCATCCATCCTCTAACATATCACCGAGTAATAGATAAATATATTGCATCTACCGTTCACTTATACAGTCTAATAGGTAAAGATAGATCCTAATCCCACCCGAGTATGTGTAGATAAGGTTAGTTTTCATGCTCTATTCCTATCCGAGACAGAATTTCGACAGCACCTCCCCGCTGTTCTCCAAATACACGTCCTAACAAGGAGATTGTGTATCCAGAGAACAACTGGGAGATGGTGTCGAAACTCTGTCTCAGATAGGAATAGAGCATGAAAACTAACCCATCTACACATCCTCGGGCTGTCCAAAAAAAGTGGACAATTCGAAACAGATACGGCTATACATATGCAAAGAATTGCATATTTTCAACCGTATCTCTTTCGAACGGGAGACGCCTAACTAGGTTTCGCATGACCTACTGACATGAATTGGAAAGAGGGGTCTTTTATGTCTCACCTTGCTATCCTGCAAAGTGCCGACTCAAGAAAGAGTGGAAGATGGTGCAACAGCCTCTACCTGAAAAAAAAAAGCATAACAATGTCAATTCTAAATTTCGTCAGCACCTCCCCTACATGGTGAGGTTTCCAATACCTGCAAAAAACCAACGGCACGATGGCCGACAACCACAACACATATAGCTTGGAAATGACAGCTATTTCTATCTACAATTCTTCGTTTCCAAGCAAATTCATTTCACAATGAATTCTATTTCACAATGACATTTAAAATTTCTATTGTCGAATTCTTCGTTTCCAAGCAAATTTTATTTCACAATGAATTCTATTTCACAATGACACGAGTTGATGTATGCATATCAAAGTACAAGTACTGCAGCAGCCTGTGAGCTAAGTTGAAGAATCAAATTGATTTACACTTCACAATTCCTAGTTTCGAATTCATCTTTTCAAACCAAATTGATTCACATTGTCAATAGCGTTCCCAAATGCTATTGATTCACTTTGTCAATCCTAACGTGCATCACAAAATTGATTCAATAGCGTGCATCACAAAAATAGAACAAAAAGGAAAAAAAAAAAGAAACTCACCGTGGCGGGAGGGCAGCAGGGGCAGGAGGGCAGCAGGAGACATCGGGTGGGCAGCAGGGGACGTCGGGCGGGAGGGCAGCAGGGGCGCCGGGGGTCGTCGCCGGCCCCTTCGCCGGAGCGCCGGAGCGCCGAGGGAAGCCGAGGGGAGGGCGGAGGAGGCAGGGGAGGGCGGGGGACGTCGAGGGAAGAGGAGGGAGGGCGGGGGCAGGGGCGCGGCGCGGCGGCGCCGGGGCCGCGGCCGGAGGGAGGCGGGGGCGCGGCCGGAGGGAGGCGGGGGCGGGGGCTCGGCGCGGCGGCGGCAGGTGGCGCGGTCGGGGGCGGGGCGGGAGGCGCGTCCGGGGGCGGGGGCCGGCGCGGCCGGGGGTGGGGCCAGGTTTCGCGTCTGGGGGCGGTGGGCGCTGCCGGGGGCGGCGACGGGAGGCGCGGCCGGGGGACGGCGGCGCGAGGGCGGAGGTCGGCGGCGGTGATTTTTTTTTCTTTTGTCTGAACGCGTGCGCGAGGGCGGAGGGACGTAGAACGCGAAAAACGACTAAGTGCTGAACCCCCCCTTTTGCCGAGTGTCCTGGATCAGGGCACTCGGCAAAAATCCCAACTTTGCCGAGTGCCAAAATCCAGGACACTCGGCAAAGGGGGGGGTCCCGACATGGCCGTTTTTTTTCAACTATTGCCGAGAGTAAAAACTTTTTCCGAGTCTATTTTTTTTACACTCGCAAAAACTTTCAACTTTTGCCGTGTGTAATATGCTCTACACTCGGCAAAGCAAACTTGTGCCGAGTGTATTTTATTTACACTCAGCAATAATTATTCATGAGCATCTTAAAAAAAATTAAAAAAATATCAAACAATTTCAAAAAATCATAAAATTTTGACATGACACGATTTAGATGACCTATTGTCTATAAAAATTTGTTTGAACTCAAATTCAAATTCAAAAAATCAAGTGACTCCAAATCTTAATGACCTACTATAAACTCTATGTCACTTCCTCGGAGATTGTCCGTTTTGTAAACAACTTACGTGAAACTTTACCTACTTTTTATCACAACATCCCAGTGTGATATCATGACATCAAGACAAATCTCATGATTTTTTGGTGTTATTTGTATTTTATAGAATGTTTTAAAAAATTTGGCACACGCTCGTTTTCATATTTTATGAACACAATGTGCAAAAATTGGTTTCATTTTCTGGATACGGCCTTACGTTGAACCCATTAACAAGAATATCATTTTTTTCATTCACTCGATTCAATTATTCTAACCACTTCTAGTTCAATTTTAGTTTATCACTAAAAATATGATTAAAGAAAATAAGTTACAAAATTTAGAGAACGGATTGTAAAATGTATCAAACTTCAACATGAAGTATAATGACGTGTATTGAGGCATGGAAAAAATTTTGGTAACGAAAAGTTGGAAAAAAAAAATTATTTTCCCGAGTGCACAGTGCAGGCACTCGGCAAAGCTCCAAACGCCGTCACACCATTAACGCCGTTGCCTGCCTTGGGGTGGGGCAAGGACTTTTGCCGAGTGTCGACGAGCCCTGACACTCGGCAAAAGTTTGATTTGCCGTGTGCTTGGACTTTGCCGAGTGCCGGCCGTCTTGCGCACTCGGAAAAGCCTATTTTTGCCGAGTGTGTAACTTTTGCCGAGTGTATTTTCTCTGGCACTCGGCAAAACATACTTTTGCCGAGTGCCCGATTAAATACACTCGGCAAAAGTTTCGACACTCAGCAGATATCGGATTTCTGGTAGTGTATACAATTAACTCCTTTCTATGTTAGTTAATTGTATTTCCACTCACAATCCTGACGCATGTAAGCCTGTACACGACCCTGCACCAAGCGAGCTGCCTTCAGTAGTCGGGGACTGCTCCAACAGATACGGGTCAAGAGCAAGGGCGTCGCCAGCAGGGACTGAGCCATGGGGGCCAGCAGAGCCCCCCGCAGAAGCACCTGCACTAGAGCCCGCTATGGCGCCGGCCATCCCATCAGGCCAGAGGCAGCGGCATCGCTCCCTTTTTTCTCTCTCTCTCCCTTCGTTGCATCGATTCGATCCACAATTTTCCGTCTGGAGAGGGAAAACGAATTGGAGGGCAGTCCGGTCATTTGGAAAGAAGTAACTGTGCTCAGTTACAAATTGAGTGGTCAACCATTAACTTTCATCCATATTTGACGGAAAAGGGCAAATAAGGGATCCATTTTTTAAATCTGGGCATTGAAAGGAAAAGAGGCTGGATGGGGACAAATAAGGGATGAGGTTCTAAAATAGGGGGAAATAAGGTATTTGCTCATGTGTTTCTGTGTGTGCACGATCGCCAGTGTGTGTGTGTGCGCGCATGTGTGTGTTTTGTTATGATCTTTGTGTATGGTGATTCTGAACCCATGAAAAGTTAGTGGTTTTCAGTTGGAAAGGTTGTTGTTGGCTTTTGGCTTTCATCGAGTTACTAGCTACTTTATATGTTTGCAGAAGTCCTGACACGTTCCATGCTTTCAATGTGTGTCTGGATTTAGTATGAAAGATGTGCCATTCCACTTCCATGCTTTCTTAATTAGTGTGTCAAGGTCTTGACATGTGAGTCATGACTCATGAAACTTGGTTTCAGTCATATAGTAGAATGGAACTTCTAGTTCAACATCATGCATCCAATGTTTGGACAAATTTATCTACTTGTTTTCATGTCCAAATGTACCGCTTTCACGTTAAGCCATTGATAGCTTCCCAATCTTCAACAATATCTAACATATTCAAGTTGGGTCAATACCATGTGATTCTTGTAAGAGTATTGATGTTCTTGTAAGAGTGATTCTTGTAAGAACGAGATTCTTTGCGGTAGATTATTTGCGGTAGTTGGGGAACACACCGGCGGAGCACCTTAGATTCATAGGCATTCACATGAATGCCTGAAAATTATTGTGGAAAAAATAATATGTAATATGTATATGTTTCGGGCAAAAAAACTCCCTTTTCTCAGCTACACAATGACACAAAGCTCACAAACTATTCCTACAGAGAGCCACATTGGCACAGTCTGCAAGCATCAGCTTGTTTTTTTCTTTTATTTTTCTTTCATTTTTTTTAGAGTGGCACCAACTCGTTCGTTGAAGCAACAACACCCGCAAGTTTTCACCCGAACCCCTAAATCATCATATCTATAGCTCTAGTGTTACTCCATCGAGCACCAGACCGACCCCGCCCGCCAGCCATCAGTGTGTAGCACGGCGCTGGTGCACTCCTACCTAGCTGCCTGCACTGCAATTCATGAAGGAGGGTGTAGTTAAATCGTCCTAGCTATTGTGTAATATCTCTAAACTATTTAATTTTATCTTTAATTTGAACAATTTGTATTGTATGAAGTTTGGGTATTGTTCATTTGAAGCTGTGTACTGTATTTTTTTTCTCATTTTTTTTCCAAAAAAATATTATGGCCATCGCTAAAACATAAATGGCCAGCCGACCAATCTTAGCTCCGCCACTAACATAAAGATCCTATTGTTGAGAAATGTAAATCTAGTGGCGTTTACCGCTAAGACATATTCTTTCTGCCGTTGAAGGCGATATGTTTATTAAGGTTGCGCTAAAAAATACTACATGTAGTGGAGTTATTGTTTAGATTCGTCAATAAATTAACATTTGTCAGTCTGGTGGTGGACGGCGGGTTCACCAGCTACAAGCGTATGAACCTGCCAATCGCTACTGGTAAGCCATAGGTAGCTGATCCCTGATCAGATTGTGAGCAAGAGCTTTAGGTGTTATGCGATTTTGTATAATGTTTGTTAATTGCCTTGTTTGTACAAACGAACCTCCACCTAACCATATGACGATGGAGAAAGAGTGTGACCTATGAATCCTTGGGGAAAAAATATCCAGATTTTGTTCAAGAAAAAAAACAATGGAATCGGTAATTTAACAATATGTATTCTAGAATCTAACCATCCATCAATTGACTGAGATTTCGCTTATCAATATGTAGCACCCGAGTGTTGTATAAAAAAATCCTATTCGAATTCGGTTTTACAAAAGCTCGATTCGAACTCGAGTCGAATTCGAGCCCATGCTCAAGCTCGGACATTAAACGAGCCCAGCTCGATTTTAACTCGACAGCTTACTTCCTTTTATGTTAAGTACGAGCTGGTCCTTGCTTAGATGGGCTGTTAAATAGTAGACGGGCTTCGTTAGTAACGAGCAGCAAATATTTAGATGGGCTGCCAATTCCTGGTCCGAACAGCTCACGCCACGCTACTCTCCCCTCCATAAACTCAAGCCAACCATCTCTTTTGCTCCTCCGTCGCCCCGAGGCCGTCGGCGCGCGGCCCTTGTTCGAGCTCCGCTTCTGCATGCCTGTATCCCCTCCAATCTTCAGTCACCCCGCCTCCTCTGTTGTGCTTCGATTTGGTCCAACCTTTGATTTCTTTGGCTAATGACTTTGCGTTTGGGGCTTTGCGAGTAACGACCTTGTTTTCTTCTTTCCTTTTCAGAATCACAACCATGATTTATGTGTCGAAACTCTAGAAGATAACCCACTATCGAGCCTTGACCGAGCCGTACTCGAACTAAAATGTTAGCTCGAAGCAAATCCTAGCTAGGCTCCCTAGAGCTTGGCTCGAGTCATGTCGACCTCGAGCCTAACGCCAGGGCTCGCTCGAGCTCGGCTCGTTGATAGCCTAGCTACTTGCAACCTGCAAGAGGACATATCGCTTCGCTTGTCTGTGAAACATAAGAGTACTGAAATGACTAATCATCTTGACATAGGAACCAGACAAACTACGTTTATGACCAACATCTCGTGACAATACAACAAATGTTATTATTTTAGTCTGTTTATGACCTTGTATATGGCTCGGTTCGGTTTAGTGATGAAATTAAAGCAAAGTGTGCGTCACGAAGTCCATATAGAAATCGTCATAAATTAATCCAATGCAATACTGTGACGGACATTAGACTGCAACAGATTTGAATATTCGTCACTAAGTTGTTTTTAATACCATATTGGTAATTATTGTGGGTACGCTTGGCACTTTGGTTAGTCCAGTTATCTATTATCTTAGTATTTGAAGGGTAACCGCAGCATCCAGATTAATAGAATGCTCACAAGGAAAGTAGCCATAATTGAAGTCACGTATAGCATCTGTCAGACCAGGTTAAGCCCAATATGGGAAAAACGTGTCCTCCGAGCAGGACACACCTAGTGTGATATTCGTCACCGGCGATGAAAAGAGGGCCGTAGAAACTAGTTCATCTATTTTAAATTTCTATATTTTTATATACATACTAGATTCAGTATTTTTCAAAAATTGTTGAAATGGTACCTGAATGGCGAGGTAATATAACAAATTTCAACTTCTAAAGGTAATTAGTTCAAAATTTGTAATATGCAATATTTATCAACAATTTTTTGTAAAGTGATGAAAGTGTACACTGAAAATGTTGAAAGGTATAAAAAATATTGAAACAGTACATTGAAAATGTTTTAATATTCAAACAATACCAACAAAATATCCATATACTATCAAGCATTATGGATTACTTTGTTCAACATTTAATACCAACTATTTCAAGAATTTTGTCATATTGAAGTGATGCATTAAAAACATTGAATTTTGAAACATTAAAAAATATATTCATGTGAGATATTTTTTATATCATAGTAATTCTTAGTAACTTGATGGTTCAAATGGATTCAAACAGAGTCAAGGTTTGGAAAAAAATTGTTTAAAGTTCAAATCTAACTTGAATCCACCACGTATCACTCCACTGCCTCCTCCCCCAGCCAGCTCATGTGCGTGAGAGTTTTTTTGTCTCAGTCTTTCACCAATCTCAAAGAGCGCTACCGTGAAATTCAAGGTAGCAAACTCTATGTATAGGGATTTTGCCTCCTGACCGGTGGAGCCAGTGGACGTGGGAGGGTGGCAGCCCACGAGTTCATCAAAGGAAGGCACAACTATAATGGTATTCGAGGGCCTCAAATCCAACTAGGCCTTAAAATAACAAAGGAGCTCGAACCTCAAGCCCACGTCATTCCCTGTGACATTACCGTTCGTGAAAGCATCACCGCAGTAGTGGACACCATCGTCGCGTCCAACACACCGCTCAACAACATGCTCAAAAGTGCCAATATATCGTAATAGAACAACAATTTTTACCTTTTTTTTTCTGTGAAACAACAATTTTTTATATTTGACTCTCAATCACGAAAAAAACCATAAAATTTGACAGCATAACAAATATGCTACTAGGATCACCATGAAATGGACTGTCATAACATGTAACTCTATTTGAAATAATACATTTTATAGATACGTTTGGTCAAAATTGAAAATATTTGATTTTGACCAAAATCTAGGAAGCCATCTGTATATAGAGTGAGTGCATAACATATTTCAAGAGGTTGAGCCATCCCACCTATTGCAGCTTCTTCCTTCCACTCGGACGTACCTGTAAAATTAAAGAGAACTTAACTCTAGCCAGACATACATGGATTTTTTCTTATCATCGTTATGCTTTCAAGCGTTCGCCCTTTAGTTTTTAGACTTCAGAGTTCATTATTAAGATTTTAGACTTCAAAGTACATGATTAAGTCAACCGGTAACCACAACAGTACCTGTGACATATGTCACAACAAGTTCTTTTCTTTTTTCTTTTCGTTGAGGGGGGATATCAAGTTCATTTTTTTTTTTGCGAAAAGGGAATTCCATTAATATTGAAGCAAATTACATCCCCGGATTACAAAAGCATCCCAATCAACGCCAACTCCATTGATGGGAGACAAGAAACCTTGAAAGAGCCGCAAATTCCACCATCTAGGATCACCATCCCAGATGGATATGCCACGGACGAAATTTCTGATCTGAAAGAACATGGCCATCTCACCATCCATCACCGCCATCCTCATCTCCGACGGGGGAAAACTGAAACCCAACCCTTTCGCAAAAGAGGGATATCAAGTTCATTTGTGTACTTGCCAGATGTGAAGAACAATAAATGTTGAACATGCCAACAAGATGTAATTCCGATTGCTTCAACCAACTAGCCCTCTTTGAATTTGAGTTGTAAGTTTTTGAATCTGGATTGAAACTTGTTGCATTCGAATTAAACCTCCTTCAAAAACTTGAAATTGAGTTGTAAATCCTTCCAATCGACGTGAAATTCCTAAAAAACGACTTGGATTCCCCCCCCCCCCCCCACCCCCCCGAAATTAATCTGAAAATTTAAGCCGAGGAGAAACCTTTATCTAAACCTCTAAAGAACCAGTTTGAAGGAAAATGATTTTGACCTGCCAGATTATACCCACCTGAATATCAACCGTTAATCTAAATGGAAGGCAAATCAAATAACGCCGGATCCTGCCGTACTAAAATCCGGCCAGCGGGCCCACACGGATCGCGTGACGCAATGTCATCTGAAGGCCAAAAACGATGACGCCGAGCTGATTTTTTTAACGCAACGGAGCTTGATACCCGCCTGCACACCCCCATCGCTCATGTTCCCTGTCTTCCGATTGCATTCCGTATTTTGGGAGCGTTTGAATCCAGTTCCATCCCGGCAGCGTCGTTGTCGCCGACAGACAGGTTCCCTCCCATTTTTTGTTCCTCTACCGTGATCGACCAATCAATCATCGGGGCATCGGGGATCGTTGGGGCCGGCGGAGTTGTGCGCAGCGAGGCCGCGTCGGAGACGGGCCGGGAGAAGGCCGCCGCCACCTCGCTGGGGGCGCCGCCGCCTTCGACGCTATATTGTGCTATCGGCAAGGAAAACTGATTAGGCTCAGGCACCGAAATCTGAGCAGCCACAGGTCCAAGCGGGCGCGGCATGGTCGGCGCCTACCTGCCGGCGCTGTGCTCACCGCCGTTCACCTCCTCCCCGGCGCCCGGTGGCCCCTTCCTTGACCTGTTCTTCGGTGATCTCACTTTTCTCCACTCTCTGGCCCACCGGATCTGAAGGAGGACCAAGGCAAGGACGACGGAGCTCTGATCCCCTTCGAGGTTGAGGGAGAACGAACATTGATAGCGTCGGCGAGGCCGATCGCGTGGTCGCCGGGCGGATGGACCAGGACGAGCACCACCGCCCCGACGTGCAGGCGCTGGTGGACACCGCGTTGGCCGTGGCCTCTCAGCGCCACGATGGCATCGTGGACTTGGGGTGTCGCATTGAAGCACTGAAGACGGCGATCGAGGTTCCCCCGTCTCAAGAGTGGATGCAAGGTTTGTTCTTGATTTTTTCTTATGCCTGATTTCATTCCTTTTCCCATTCATTCGATCTGGTTGAATCATTGGTTGAGATCAGCAGCCACGGGCACCAGATTTAAGCCATTACTTCTCATCTGTGTTCTGCTTATTTTATTCATCCAGCCGTGCCTGTTGATAACTACTTCGATCCTCCTGTTGATTTGCAGGTATGCTGTCAGCTCCTAAGTATAATTAGTAGTAGTAGATTGCTGTGTTGAGACCATTACAAACAGAGGGGCAAAGCATTGATTTTTGATGAATGGATGGAGAGATAAGATAGTTAAAAGCCTTTTTGTCAAGATTTATTTCGCAAATTTGAGTCGCGCTGTCATTTTGGAGATTTGGATCATCCTGGAGGTTCTTATGCTCACTCAGTGCATGGTTCAGATTGAAGTTTCCTCGCTTTACTTGTGGAAATCTTGCAAGTTCAGGTGTTGTTCTCGCTGTTTACAATTTAACATGCAGATCCTAATTTATGTGACGATCCTTCGACACTTGGAACTGCTCCTACATTTTACCTTTGTGTATGACCTAGATCTCTCTGAAGATTGGTGAATCGTCTGGTCATGGTTGAATGAAAGAAGCACTTCAAGAAGTAACAAAACTTTTGATAGGCAACTCCGGTCTGGACGCTTTTCAGTTAAGCAGTTGTTTGGGTGGAGCGAAGTTAATCCTTCATCTGACATGAACTGTATTTCTTTTGGTTTGAGAACTTTTCAATCCATCTCATTCACAACAAAATTTTATTTAAATGTGAAACTGAAATTTACGCAGCCAGTAGCCTAAATCCTACTTATGTAAATCTACATTATTTATTTCAAGCATGTCCATGTTGCTGATTCAGAGTTTAGGTAATTAAATAACCAGGTAATTTACTTGATAACAAAACAGGTGTTATTAGTGTTGTTCTGGTCATCATGATTTGTTATTTGACAATATAGCATACTTTTCTGCTCAGCTAATGCAATTTCAAATGCACAGATGATGGGAGTATTCTACCAGTTTAGAAATACAGAAATACAAGTGCTAACTTCAAATGTCGTTTTTATTATCTTAAAAACAATGTGGTTACAGTGTTACCGTACACTCGTAATTCCGAATTCTTGGTGTGGAAGACGTCAGTGGAAGGAACTGCCAATGTGAAGGAGGTTGGTTTGTTGAGTCTGTTTTGAATTTGTGGAAAACCAGAACCAATGGATGCATATCATTGGTGGCTGTGCGGCGTCACTTGCAGGTAATACAAGGAAATTTTAGTTATTTTTCTTCATGCCATTTTTCTATAGAATTGTTGATGCAAGCATTTTTTTAATGAATTGATACTGACCGATCATGCAATGGAAAGCCTATTTGTTTGTCATGAACCGAGTGAGAGGATGCTCCAGATCTGGAGCAGGCTTGATAGTTGCATGTCCAAACACCGAAAATTAGAGTAGGGAGAGACATGGCTGGACTGATGTGGAGTGTTGTCGCAAATATTTTCCCATTGCTATATTGCTGGTTTGATTTCTAAATGGTTCATTAGGAGTTCCTACTGCCTGTTTCATGAGTGCAGAGATTAGTCTAATTGCTTTGAGTTAAGACTGTCACCTTGTTCACATCATGTCCTGCTTTTTGCACAGGACTGCGCAGGCACATAAGAGGTTGCTAGCTCATACTTATATGCAGAAGGCTGTTTACTCCGGTTATTTTTTTCATTGGGTTGAAACTACCTCGCATCAATGGAAATGCTAATATAGTGCATTCCTTGACTCGATCCAAAACACTGATTTGTTTTATTGTCTCTTGAGTGGTAGAGACAAATAGGCAGTATTATGTACTTGGGTGCATGTGTGATCTGGACGAAGAGCATGTTTCATATTTTTCGTTGTTGGGTGTTTATGATGAAGTATTAAGGCTGTTCTGCAGTCTCAATAGATGGCATGGGCCTGATATTTCTTCGTAGGGTCATTCTTTATGCAATTGTATTGGCACTTGTTGGCCTATCGAAGACATCCACAAGTGTTGCATGGAAAAGCTTGGATCCAAGTGATGTAGGGCGCCATCAAGCTCGGGAGCGTGGGAGAATCATCCGTTGCAAATTATGTTAGATTTTGTTTGAGAAAAAAATGATGTTCCTATCATGTGCGAATAGTTGTAACAATCATATGTAGCTTCCCAATTTTAATCACCATGGCTATATATACTCTATTGAAATTGTTACAAAGCACTTTGTTGTTATCTTTACCGACAATGAATAAGAACTATGCGTCACGTCATGTCTTTTATGTCTCAAAGTCAATTAGCGTCTTTAATTCCAAACAATGTCATTATTTATCAGATTCTTGAGCTTGTCGTGTTAATGTCGTTATGGTACTTAAATGCAATGATGTGTCAGAAGTGTGTGTTTTTATGATATGTACACGGTACATCATATTGTTTTTATTTATGATAAAGTCCTGCCAAGTGATGTCATTTGGTCGGACACGTGCGTGGCGCACGTGCATTTTTACTAGTAAACCCTTAAAGAACCAGTTGAGAGAAAAATCAATTTTACCTTATCAACATATGTATCCTGTCATATGAACCGTCCTGCTATATAGTGGGTCTAAAATCCAACGCACCAAATGGTTTCACCCACTCGAAGCCGTAACGCTTCCCTCCTCGCCCCGGCAGTTACGTTAATTTTTTGGAAGTGTTGCATGACCGTGACGCTCCAAAAAATGTTTTTTCTCACCGATGGATTCTTCTACTCGCCCGCCAATCCCATTGCTTAATTTACGCTTGATTATTTCCTTTGATTTCCTTCCTTACACCTCTCCAATCCTCCGCCACAATCACTCGTTCCTCCTAATGGATCTGAGGCAAAGATCGGCAACCGCCGTGGTGCCTGCAACTGATGGCTATCCCCGTGTCGTCAATCTCTGATCCATCGAAGGTGAAGAGGGGCGACGACAACAAGGCCGGATCGGCCTCCGGCGTGGCGGTTGCCGATTTCCTCGCGCGTGCGTGCTTGACCTCCCCAGCGTCACCACATCTTGCAACAATCTTGAGTTCCCCTACTAATTCGTTGTTGGGTGCGCAGGTTGTACGACGACGGCAACTAGCGAGAGTGGGGCGGCGATGGAGAGCAGCTGCGGTGGCGCAGAGCCGCATCGGCGACGGCAAGCGGCGCAGGGCAGCAAACGACGGCGGTGCGGGGATCTCCGTGGTCCTCGATGTCATTCACCACCTGCAACGCCTCATCCTCGTCTGCAGCTCCGACCTCATGTGAGCTCTCGAATGCAATGCTCCGAGGCTAGTTTTATCGAAATTGCTATTGTGATCTGGTCATCCGCGACTATTTAGAGACTATAATTGCATTTCAATCGGCAAGTGGATTCCGTTCCGAACTTCCGAACTCCTTATCACTTTGTGATCCATTCCGTTCTCTTCTCTATTTTATGGAACTGAAGCCATCGATAGTATCATGATGGATATGACCGAGGTAGTCCCTGACTGACGCTTCAGTTTGGCACTATGCTCTTGTAATTTCTGTGCAAGATGCATTACTCTCTTAGCTGCTAGAAGTAGAACGTATAAACTTCAGAATTTTGATGGAACTTCTCAGTGTTGAATAGTTTTATTGCTTTTATCCTTTGTTTATGTCTTGACCTGTTCATTCAACATATTAGGGAATCTCTTACTGCAGATAATGCTCCATTTTGCTTACAGTCTCTTCCTACATGCACATAGAACGCTTATGTCATTTGTTGATCTATTTGCACCACATTCTTTTTCTGTGTCCAATCTATACAATATATCAATGGTGAAGTGCCGCAACGATCAGTTGAGAATTAAGGAGAAAGATATGAAGAGGATCAGTGGTGGTTTTGAGTTGAATTGGTGTCCATTGTAGACTCCATACCTCCTTTAATGGAGATGGTGACATTGGTATTCTTTTTGAGCTGCTAGCTCTGTTGGTTAATAATCTTGTTTCTTGGAGGACACTAACATTTGGAAAATAAAGTCAGTCTCACATTCAAACCTTGTAGGATGTGCAAAGATCTCTGATGAATAGTAAGTCCTATGTTTCACATCCCCACTGGAAAATTATTTTCTTCTTTCATGTATATTTTTTCTTTTTCTTGAACACACAGGGCGTGTGAATGCATATTTACATGAGTGACAAAATAAGCACTGGATGTTTTTAGCAAAATAAGCATTTGAGTTTTTGAGGCAATATATTTTGCAATCTCTTTGCCTGCTGATAAACATCGCAAATTAATTTTTTTACTAAGCTATTCATAATAGCAGTTTAGAGCTAAGCTGCATTTTAGTTCTATATAGAAGATGACATCATATGTCCTTTGATTTCTTACACAGACCTGAAGCAAGTCAACACACTATTCTGCCACCGATGCTAGACATTGCAAGGCTTCCCAAGGTAAAACTTATCCCTGCACCTATTTGCTTGTTTACTAAGCTCTTGCCCCTGTTTAATTGAGATGAAATTCAACAGATAGTTCAAGTCTTCAGTTAACTTTGTGTCAGTATACTCTGTTTTTCAGGTCTGAAGCCAGGCACAACAAGCTCTGTTCTTTGGCGAACATACAGTTTGAGAACCGAGGACAAGTTCTGGATTTCAGCTCGAGCTCCCGGCAGGGTTGCCTATAACGGAGGTCGGCTTTCGTTGGTCAAATAATATGCCCTTCTCACGGAAATTCTTTTTTGAACAATGCTGCAGATGGGTGAGAATTTGTCTTTCAGCAACACACTGAATTTCTTCTGTTTGCTGCCATAGTAGAGTCATGGTCGATTAATTGCTCTTTGTCTTGGTTAATGCAAGTTCAAGATTCTTGCCTGTTTTGATGTCTGGCAGACTGGCACTGCAGTTAAGTGAAATCCTTGACTTCAGGAGCTTCCTGAAAAGTCTTCCGCTTGTCTTCGTTTCTACAGTGCCTCCTAATCGATGTTTGTATTGCTATGTGGGTGCCTACATGATTGACATCAATGTTCATTACTCTGAGTTCTCAAATATTTATACAAAAGTGTTAGTGGGAATTGGCAGCACCTTCCTTAATGATGTCAGATCCACTGTGTTATATTCGTCTACTAATTTAGCATATATTTTTTTCCTGTGGATCTCAGTAGTTTTGATTGTGAAATGAATGAGGTCACTGTCTCACTGATCAGAATGTTACTAACCACCTGCCATTGCGTATTTTTCAGGTAGGACTAAGACGCAACGTTCTGAAATCTGTTTAGCAAACAATGCAGTACAATAATTTTGAGCTCCTCGGTAGCGCCCCCAGCCTGACTTCTGCAACCAGCGCTGCATCGGTGTGCTAATTCCATGGTGTTTGTCCCCACCACAGCCATCGTTGCGCCCGATTAAAGGTGATGCAAATTTAGACTGACAAAGGCACAAACAAATTTTTCACAGCTCTTTGCAGTTGCTCGTAGAAAAACCAATATATTGCTAATCGAGATGGGGATGTGCTCTCAGTAAATTTATTTTTTTGTTGGATGAGTTCAATGACTTGGGTTGATTCGAGGGCATATGTGTGGTATTGTCTTGCAGCAATTTGACGCACTGGTGATAGAATCATTTGCTGAATGGGCCACTGGAGGTGATGATTGCTGATAGGGTTCACCTCCCTCTAAGGTTTTCTGGAGGGGGATGGATGTACGAGACCAATACTTTTCTCTTTTTATGGTGAATGTAATGGAATAAAATTCTTGTAAATGTAGAACATATGTCAGCCCCTCGTATATGTTTACCATCTTGGCATCTTAATCATAAAAGATACTGGAAACACTTCTTGTTTGTTGTTGATTGTAAAACAATATGTGGTCATGATTCATGTGTCTGCATAGCATGTGACATGTTTTTTTTTCCTGCAAAATGCTGATAAGATCACGGATGCTTGAAAGTTTGGCATATCATTTGTCTAATACGATTTTATCTATAGGTTCAGGTTGAGGTATAAGCTACTACTTTACAATGTTTTGAAAATCTTGGTCATAATTGACTCCAATGAAATTACTTTACAATGTTTTGTAAACAATATGAGTAGTTGGAATTTCAGCACAACCGGAGAGAAGCTCGAATCCTCTCTCTCTCTCCAAGAGGCAGCATTTCAGCACAAGCGGAGAGAAACCCCCGCCCCTTCTCTGACGCGCCGTCGCGCTGCCAAGGCCGCTCTCTTCCCTTCTCGCGGTGCCCTCCCCCTCCTCCTCTGCCTCGCGCTCGCAGCGCCCATGGTCGTCATCCTCGGCGCCGCCTCCTCCTCCTCGGCCCTTGGCGATTCGCAGCCCACCGCCGCCGGTGTCATCCCCATGGCGCCCCTGGACGCCGGCGCCGGTGGCGGTGCCGCTGGCGTAGGAGAGGCGTCCTTGGACGCCGGAGCTGGAGCCGGTGTTGTCCCCGGCGTGCTGTCTCCGGAGGACGCCGGCGTAGTGTCCCCGGCTTGACGCCGGGGAGATCTTTTGGTTTTTTTTTAGTGTAAAAAATATTTAATAGGCTATTAATCGCGTATATTCACGATTCTAAAGTTAATATAGTTATGTAAATATATATTAATCGATGTTTATCTTTTTTTTTAATTATTGTTCAATTTAAACCATGGGGACCGAGAAAAGAAAAGTGGCGGCCAAAAACTGACACCGCCGCTAATACAAATTTTTTTGCGGCGAAATGAAACAAGAACCGCCACTACAACAGTGAAGTTTTGTAGCGGCGGTTCTCCTTGAAACCGCCGCTAATAATTGATATTTAGCGGCGGTTTTCTTTCCAGGCCGCCGCTATTAATTCTTTATAGTGGCGGCCTTGGTGAACAGTATCACCGGCTGCTCTATAGCGGCGGACCGCGTGGCAAACCGCCGCTACGTGTTTTACTGGTCCGCCGCTATAGTGCACTTGTGTTGTTGTGATCCTTAATTCATGACAGTCAACAATATAATCTTTCCAGGATTCCACTGAATTTTCGTTGCATGAATATCAGTGCATTTTCTTTTCTCTGATATTGAAGTATTCATCATGATGCAAGCAATGAGACGCGCCATGAAAGTTCACCCAAACCACAGACACCAGCGCATGCCACGCCTGTCAACAACAAGTGGTGGAGGCGGCATTCAAGGGACTCGCGAGCAGAATCCACCACGCCTGTTCACAAGCACACCATCTGCCTTGCTAGAGTGACATCTGACTGTTGAGAGGAGAAGCATGCGCTATTCTAAACGTGTAGTAGAATGTATGCAAAGAAAAACGAACAGAAGGATTGAGATATTTGTGTCGAATGGCTGGAAGCCAAGAGCCAAGCACAAAAGCACATAAATTCAGTTATTCGCTGAACACTGTCAATTCAAGGCTCATGCGATTATTCATGTGACTTATTTGGATATGAAAGTGCTTTGAAGGCCATCAAATCCAGAACAGGGAATATATATCACCGTTTTTTGTTGGTGAGCTGTGCGTGGTCAGACAGAATGGCGTGCAGCATTTGGGACGTGGCACGCGCAGTCGAATTTGAGGACAGTGTCCTAATGGACGTTGAATATTTGCCACGGATTTGATTGTGGCGGTTCCAGTTCTTTGTCAATTGGTATCGTCCAAGTTCTCAGACGTGAGACTGCTAGTTCTACTACAGGTGGGTATATGAAAACGCGCCTCATGCTGATAGGTTTTCAACCCAAAACGATTAAATATAGTCTTGATATAAAACATCCACAAAATAGCTTTGGTAAGCACAATGTAGCGTCGATGAAGGTCAGGTCTCCCGTCAGTTAGAGAAGTCAAAGTACTACTAGTACATCCATATAAATTGAGTATATCCACATACTCAAGGCCTGCCATGACGGCTGAACCTACTTGTTTTCATTATAAGTATATATACTAGGTCCCCAAAAAGAAAATATACGTGTATACTCTACATAAACTGTGTACACACATGTTAATTTCCTGAGATGTTAATGACCACACGCCCATGGCGCGCCACAGAAAAACTACTGTTCCTTTTTTATATAACACTCTCCATGATGTAATCTCATGACATTATAAACTAAGCTATATGAAGGTGCCTGGGATGAGAGCTCGAATCTTCACATCCACACCCACGGGGCCTGCCGGAACTCAATATTTCCACGCCCAATGACCATCAAAGCCCGAATGCTTGGGCAGTAGACCACCACCATGTCCTCGGAGAAGGGAAGGTACCCCGGCACGAACATGCCTCTATTTGGATTCCAAGTCGACTACTCCATGAGCGTCGCCAGCAGCTTGTGCATTATCCTGAGCTCTGACTTCGGCGCCAGAACACGAGCCTGGCTTCCTCCCCACCGGGCCGCGTCGAGAACAGAACGTGGGGCGCGGCAGGGTCATCTTCTTCGTCGCCGAGCCTGTAAGCTGTCAGCGTCTGTCCGCCGCAGGTGCTCGCCGGCGGCGGCACGTCGCCGTTGGCGGTGGCGCGTTGCGCTGGGTCGGAGAGGGAACGGCGTGCAGCGCGGGGAAAGTCGCCGGCGCAGTCGAACGTGAGGGCAGTGGCATAGTTGTTTCCTTGTTGCAAGCTATTTTAATGTCAGTTTCTGATTTGATTTGCAGCCCTTTGGGATTATAGTGACACCAGGGGTGTCACACTACCCCTCAATGCATGAATCTTTGAGTGGAAACCGTGAGTTACTTCATTGCACGGGAAACAAATTAGTTTCCATACCATGATTTGGGGAACTGAAGAAGAGGATTGCAGGCAAGTGATTTCCTTTCGGCAACTAAAAGATAGCCGTGACAAATAATCCAAACGAAACCTAAGTGGTTGGTAACCGGATTTGATGTTGTGCCCCACGCCATCCAAAGAATCGGAGGAGAGGCTGAGAGATTTTCCTTCGCTGAATAAGGTCCTGTTTAAATTCCAATTTTTTTCTCTTCCATTATATAACGAAAAACAAAGGTTCAGAGTATCTTTGACCTTTTTACCTCTTAAGAGGTCATAAGGGTACTGTAACAGGGCTTGTACACAAATGATAAAAACATGTGTTCGTTAAGAATACATTTGATAATGGACTGGGAGCGAGTACCATACATGCATCTATCCAAACTCGAGAGTTCTTGTGGGCCCTTCTATTTGTCTGAGGTGTATAAAAAGACTTGTGCTCAGTAATAAATCATTTCATCATGGAGCATGTGACAGTGATGACATTGAACGCTCATGTAAACAAAAGAATGAGCTAGCGGGCAAATGACTCGACACCATGCACGATTTCATCACCCACGCAGTTTTGTTTAAGAGGTAGGTCTCTGTGTGGATCCTACAAGGAAAAGGGTAACACGCATTGAGGCTTTGCTTGCTGTCCTACCGTGGCAGTACGTACATTAGTGAAAAATACCTTGTCGAGGACACAAGCGCCACCCCAAAACCCATTCCATTGGTGCGACTATAATGTGATGACTCTCAAACCTGTCGCTCGTAAGTCCATATATGTCTCCCAGGCCCCCGGCATGTTCCTCGATTGCACAACAATTAACACTGAACATGCACCTGAAAGAACCATATGGCAGTATGTGCTTTATGCCTCTGTCATATTTCTTTTTCGTTGTACAGTTCTGTGTTTTATGGTATCAAAAAATACAACTCTAGTTGCATGCTAGCATATACTCTAGTTTTATGGAGTATTATATAAGCTGCATGGTAGGCACTTGAGTGGATATGTCATAGATATTGGAATGTTATGGAGACTTAAAAGTCAACTATATATTATGGAGGCTACAGTATGTATGTTCGATTTTGTGGAAATACCAAGCAGTACCCCTAACCACAAGCCACACCGGTTTTGTCGAAACCAGTGAAAACCGATCGCTTTTTAATGGTTTAATTTTGCGAACTGGCCCACCGTGGAAGTACGTTAATGAAGCCTTTCTTGTTCCATAGTTAGGACCAGGCCTTGCTGCTACCATTTGGTTTGCAAAGTGTAATTAATGATGATTCTGCACAAACAGTGGTTATAAAAAGAAGTGTTGATTCCGGAATCATCCTTAAGCTCGACCTCGTGTGACTCAGATCCCGAGAAATGATCTATCCAACGTTTTCAACAATGTCTCTACAGCTAGCAGTGAACAACATACATACACATCTTTGTAATATCAATATGAAATATGCTAAAAGAAAAATAGGTACTTCATCACACCGTTTTAGTGGAGATTTTTGTACGGTGCCACTCGAATGAGCCCCTAATGTCACTATGGCTCATTACAGAACAGTTGGCATTCCACTCTACCATATGATGCATTATGATATTTCATAACTGACGCAATAAGAGACTAACGTTTTGTAGCAGTTTACTTCTCGGGAACGACCGGGCTCGTCTGATCAAACCGCATCCAATGGTGATAAACATAGACAATATCCTGAAGTATTTGCGACCCAAAAGGCACATAGTGAACACATGGAGGTGTTATTGGTTAAAAAGTGCGTATGTAACTTGGGAAACATTGTGTGTGTGTGTGTGTGTGTGTGTGTGTGTGTGGTACTCCCTTCTTTTAGTTAAATGATACGGTTGCTGCATGTTAGAGAAAAAAATGATAATATATTAGCCGAAGGTTCTAAACATGCTTCAGTATCTAAGGTAGACAATTCTTCATCTTCTTTGAGCAAATCACTAGCAAGCAATCAGGATTCCCATTATCCGCTATCTGGTAAGAATTGCTTACTGCCATCATGCCGTGTTACGCATATGTAATAATGCTGGCCTATGATTTGTCTTCTTTATTTCCCCAGGACCATCAATGCACCTGAGTGATAACTGTTTTTCTTTTTTTTGCGGGTAAATACCAAATGGTAACTTAAGCGATAACTTAATACCAAATGCTGAAGAAATCATCGCGGATGACATGGGGCCCCAGAACAAAACATGGAAGGAAACTGATTCTAATCAAGGACATCAGGTTATAAATTGATGCATTCGATAATGGGTACCCATTGTTTTGTTCTGCTGTGTTGAAGTAGCACCGCATCCAGGAAATTTACAGTGGGTGTCTTTTTATATTTCTGCAGGTGCAAAATCAGTTAAGGAGAGAAATAATCATATCGGGTAATTAAAGTTTCATATTATAAGAAATATAATTACTTCCTCCCACTCAAAATTCAACCTGGAATATATCAGCTAAGTTTAACCTTAGTTGTGCCATCTCCAGGGGATACCAAGGTATGCTTCAATGGACCTCATTGTTCACAGAACACATCTGATGAGAGAAGTACTAATGATGAAGGAAAAGAAGTGGAAATAGGTCGGTCAACAAACAAGTCCACTTTATCGATAAGACATTATTTCCTTGTGTGCTGCTTGTATTGCCGATGGGACCATCTTTCTTGGAAGAAGGTAAAAACGGTTAAAACTTTGTTTTCCCGGAAGTATATTAATCCATTGTGTCATTCATAATTGCAACATTGCAAATGGAAGTAGTGTCGACATCGCTGAAGCAAGGTGTGCCTGAAGACGCCGCGTGCTTGGCCCTCCAAATGACAACACCAAATCCGATGCAGACGTCGCGCGCGCCATCTCGGTGACCGAGGAGGCCATTGCGGAAGAAGAGACATGTATGAGGCCATTGTGTGTGCCATTGCCAAGAACGATGGACATGACGTAGAAGAAGTGCCTGGGGCCAGAGAGGAGCATGCCGGCTATAGCAGCGACACTACTTCCATCAAATGGGATGCACTTGGCTATTCCGACGAAAATGATGCTGGTGCCCCAGAGCCGACGGGGACCTAGTAGCTTTAACTCTCTGCTTGTGTGTGTGGGGGGGGGGGGGGGGGGGGGGGGGGGGGCTCTATTGTCATTATGGCTCATTACATAACAGTACAAATGGGCATTAAACTCAACTCACCAAATGCATAGTGATTATTTCATAACTTACAGAATTAGAGGCTAATTACCTTTTTGTGGCAGTTCACAGGGAAACGACCAAGCTCCTCCGATCACAAGGCATCCCATGGTGATGAAAATACAAATGATCCTGAAGTTTTTGTGACCAAGAAGGCACGTAATGAACACCTGCAGCAAGATAACATAGTAGCTGAAGGTTCTAAACAAACTTCAGTATCTAAGATAGACAATTCTTCTTCGGCATTGAGCAAATCACCAGCAAGCATTCATTATCGGGGTACCCATTCTCTGCCATCTGGTTGGAATTATTTGAAGTGTGATCATGCTGTGTTCGCATCAAAGTGCAATCCTACGATTTCTCTATTTATTTGCCCAGGACAATCAATGCATCTGAGTGATGACTCAATACCATATGCTGAAGAAATTATTGTTGATTACATGGGCCCCACAACAAAACATGGATTGAAGCTGATTCTAATAAAAAACTTCAGGTTATAAAATGGTCCATTTTATATTGATTCCTCATTTTCTTTTGTTCACTATCGAAGTAGCACACCATCCACAAAATTTACAGTGGCTGTCCATATTAATATTTTTTGCAGGTGCGAAATCAGGTAAGGAGAATAAACATAGCTGGTAAAGTCTACTGTCGTAAGAAATGTAAGTAGTTTCTCTAACTCCATATTCAACAGGAAATAGATTAGCTAAGTTTAACCACAGTTCTACAATCTGCAATGGCTAGAAAGGTACGCTTGAAAGGACACAATTGTTCACAGAAGACATGTAATTAATGAGACAATTACTAATGGTGAAGGAAAATAAGAGGAAATAGGTTGGCCAATAAAGAATTCAACTTTACCGGTAATACATTATTTCATTGTACGCGACTTGTATTAGCTACAATTTTCTCATCTATCTATTTTTTCATATATAATTGAACACTATGAAATCTCTTTCTGGCAGCAGCTTCACAGCATCGTGGAAGAAAATCAGGAACTATTTCCGATAGGACCCTCGGTCTTTGAACTAGGTATAAATGGTTAAATGTTTCTTTTGCCGACATTGTGTTAATCCATTGTGTCAATCATAATAAAAGATTTCTAATAATTGCCTTTTTTATGGCCATGAAGGTATTGGTACAAGTGATAGTATCCGTCAGGTGAATATTTATCCTGATGTCACCACACAGAAGTCTTCTACACAGTTTCAATTTGTCAAGACCTCCCCTTTGTGGTCTCAAGTAGAAGTGTTGGACGATAAGCATAAGGTGATACGGCAAAGACCACATTTCCTTCCACTTCAGCAAGAAGGTCCTTTAAAGCGTGAATTATTAGCTTTGGGTATGATGATGAGGTATTCCCGCATAGTTGAGAAAATAACAAAGTCAATCTTGGAAGATAATGAAGCGTCATTCGAAGGGATGAAAAAGACTCTTATGAACCTAGAAATTAATAGATTTCTTCTTTGTCATTGGAAACGTTACCTTGACAACCTAATTGCAGTGAAGTCAAAATATACTGAAGATCTTGGGTAGAATTGAATAGTTCATACCATGAAGCAGATCAAGATAGATTCGTTGTCCCATCATGCTTCACTGCTTTCCGAAAATGAAAAGGCTATGGTAGAGCGGGAGCAGAAACTTGGCTACTTTCGCCAAGAAAAAGAGCTCATTCAGAAAAAGAAAGAACTTGATGAAGCAGACATCTCAACACTAAATGTCGAGGACTGTGGTATCAAGAGAGAACTGGATCTAGACAAACAAGAATTTGGTAGAATATTGTCTCGGATCGAAACAGAGGGCTTACGATTTAATCAATGCCTACAGAAACTGATTGACACCAGATTAAATCTCCCTTCTGCAGGACTGAATGTCTCAAATTAAAGTTTCTTAATTTGTTTGGAGTGTCTTTGACATATCTGTAATCCATCGATAATGAGATGCAGCTGGCTATTCTGACAACAACGACGCTGGTGCCCAGAGCAGTAGATGACAGGGACCGAGTAGCTTGAACTCTGTGTGTGTGTGTGTGTGTGTGTGTGTGTGTGTGTGTGTGTGTGTGTGTGTGTGTGTGTGTGTGTGTGTGTGTGTGTGTGTGTGTGTGTGTGATTATGGCTCATTACATAACACTACAAATGGGCATTAAACTCAACTCACACAATGCATTGTGATTATTTCATAACTTACAGAATTAGAGGCTAATTACCTTTTTGTGGCAGTTCACAGGGAACGATCAAGCTCCTCCGATCACAAGGCATCCCATGGTGATGAAGATACAAATGATCCTGAAGTTTTTGTGACCAAGAAGGCATGTAATGAACACCTGCAGCAAGATAACATAGTAGCTGAAGGTTCTAAACAAACCTCAGTATCTAAGATGGACAATTCGTCATCAGCATTGAGCAAATCACTAGCAAGCATTCATTATCGGGGTATCCATTCTCTGCCATCTGGTAGGAATTATTGGAAGTGCGATCGTGCTGTGTTCGTATCATAGTGCAAGCCTACGATTTCTCTACTTATTTGCCCATGACAATCAATGCATCTGAGTGATGACTCAATACCATATGCTGAAGAAATTATTGTTGATTACATGGGCCCCACAACAAAACATGGATTGAAGCTGATTCTAATAAAAAACTTCAGGTTATAAAATGGTGCATTTTATATTGATTCCTCATTTTCTTTTGTTTACTATCGAAGTAGCACACCATCCACAAAATTTACAGTGGCTGTAGATTAATATTTTTTGCAGGTGCGAAATCAAGTAAGGAGAATAAACATAGCTTGTAAAGTCTACTGTCTTAAGAAATGTAAGTAGCTAGTTTCTCTAACTCCAGATTCAACAGGAAATAGATTAGCTAGGTTTAACCACAGTTCTACAATCATAGTAATCCATTTCTAATCCATTGTATAAATTGTTAAATGTTTCTTTTGCCGACATTGTGTTAATCCATTGTGTCAATCATAGTAATCAATTTCTAATAATTGCATTTTTATGGCCATGCAGGTATTGGTACAAGTGATAGTACCCGTCAGGTGAATATTTATCCTGATATAACAACACAGAACTACACAGTTTCCATTCGTCAAGACCTCCCCTTTGTGGTCTCAAAAAGAAGTGTTGGAGGATAGGCATAAGGTGATACGGCAAAGACCACAATTTCTTCCACTTCCGCAAGAAGATCCTTTAAAGGGTGAATGTTTAGCTTTGGGTATGATGATGAGTCAAGCTTGGAAGATAATGAAGCTTCATTCGAAGGGATGAAAAAGACGCTTATGAACCTAGAAATTAAAAGATTTCTTGTTTGTCATCGGAAACGTTACCTTTACAACCTAATTGCAATGAAGTCAAAATCTCCCTCCTGCAGGACTGTATGTCTCAAATTAAAGTTTATTAATTTGTTTCTAGTGTTATCGACATATCTGTAATCCATCGAAAAGGATGCACTTGGCTATTCTGACGATAACGACACTGGTGCCCCAGAGCCGAAGACGACGGGGACCGAGTAGCTTGAACTCTCTCTCTCTATATGTGTGTGTGTGTGTGTGTGTGTGTGCGCGCGCGCGCGCGTGTGTGTGTGTGTGTGTTGTACTCTCTTCTTCTGTTAATGAAATGATACGCAGCTCTCCTGCGGGTTCGAGATCGAACTAGGTCTGGGTTTAGGAGGTTTGGGAGAAGATAGAAGTCAGAGTAGAAGGATTAGAGATCGAACTAGGTCTTATTACCGTCATGTTAGTGTAAGGGGCGGCGTGAGTGTTTTTGGCCGCAGCAGGGTGACCACGACACGGACTTCAAGACTGAATACATCAATGGTCCATATATACATTAGGCCAACCGGGGAGCACTCTTCACTGACCAGAGCGACCCTCCACATCGGGATGGACACATCTGAGGATATACACTGTAATGCATCAGGCTCCCTCAACGAGAAGTGGTGGCGGCGCAGAATCCACGTGCAGTTAAATCATCAAGATTACAACCAAACCATGTGCCTTGCTAGAGTGACCTCTGACTCCTGAGAGGAGAAGCATGAACCTGCTCCTACCTGCCAGCGCGCAGCTGGATATATAGGGCGGGCGAGCACAGGGATGGATGTCTAAGCGGTTGAAAGATTCGGTCTTGAAAACCGAAGTTCAATAGAGTCCATGTTCCCTATTCCCAAAACCCATTCGTTCACCGACCCGTGGACCAAAGGTTGCTTGCTTGGAATTGGGCTTTCTAGCCTAAGACACTTTCTTTAGAGTCAAGGAGCGTGCAAATTTTTACAAAATGGCCCTTTTTGAAAAACATTTTCACATATGGGCCCCTAAAGAAAACATGTCCAGAAATAGACCCTTTTCTGGGCGCCACATCCTTTGGCGCCAAAATTACATTACTGGGCGCCATATGACGTCGCGCTCACCCATGCCATGTCAGCACAGAACAAGCGCCAGGATGCTGATCTGTCAGGCTGGGTGCCATACCTTTTGGCGCCCATGTTACATTGCTGGGCGCCATGCGGTTTGGCGCCCACCCCTGGGACTTTTGCTGCTCACTGTCTCTCTGCTGCTCACGCTAGATTTGTGATGTGGGACCAATGAAAGTGACAGGTTCACCAAGCAACCTGCAGCAAAGTCTTCTTGGACTTTTTGGTTTTCTTTCCTCCATGCTGCAAAAGCCTGCTCCACTTCGCAATCAGATTAAAGAAGAAAGGACTGATCTGGTTTCAAAACTAAAGATTAACTGGGCAGGTTTTCAAATTTCTGTTCTTTTCTTTTCTTTCTTCAAATTGAAACACAAATTTTCAAGACCTGTACTACACAATTTTGTGTCTAAAAATAATCTTACAAGAAGTAACATGTACATTCAGACCAACACTAAAGATTTCAGCTGGATTCAAACCAACAGTAAAGATTCACTCAGTCAGATTAGATCTTGTCTCTGCAAATTTGTAACAACTATAGTTTCATTCAAAAAATTGAGATTTGTACAACCTGCATAGTGCCATACAAATAGCCTCTCATCGGAACATGAAGTGTACTAGTATTATATTTCCACTACAAAATGATAGCTGAAAAACTTAGCTCTAAGATTCCTGATTTGATGAACTAACACCCTTCTATGCTCCTCAACTAATAAGGAGCTTATTCTCTATTGCTCCTTAGCTTTGCTCCTCAGTCCCCGCAATAGCTTTTTCTTCTCGATTCTCCAGTGATTCCATTGGCTTCAAGCAAGGCAGCGATTGCAGCAGCATGAATAGAGCTCCATTTGAACCACCGCGCCTGCTTGACTGCCTCATAGAACTGCAGCCAAAAAAAAAACCATTTGTGATGACAAGTGATGGTTTGCTGTGCAACCCATTTTAGAGTAGAGTTCAATAAGTTTAGACAATTTAATAGTGACTGATAGCTCGGAAAAGCTAGGGTTTTAGACGTTATGGCGGCGGCGGCGGCGACTGGCGATTTCCTCCGATCAATGCACTCCTGATCCGATACGATCTCTGCCTAGGCCGGTCCCTGGATCGGTTACGTCTGCGGGGTCTCAAGATCTCGTAGGACGCCAAAGAGTCCTGTTCCGGGACTCCACGCCGATACATCTACTCGGAGTTATCTCGCGAGTTGGGGTTTTAGACCGAATCTTCGTTGTTCTCTCGCCTCTCGCATCAGTTTTGCGTCGACCTTGTTTGCCCTACTCCTGTCTTCCGATCTCGCCGCGGTTGGGGTGATATAGGGGTTTCCGCTCAGGAATCTTCCCACCCGACGCGTTGGTTGGTGAGGTAGATGTTAGGGTTCTCGGTTGCGGCAACTCTGATGGCGCTAGGCGGAGTTGAGGGTGATGGTGGAGGAGGTGGCGCTGTCGGCGGGGGAGCTGGCGGTGCCGGCGGAGGAGCTGGTGGTACTGGCGGCGGTGGTGCTGAAGGGAACAAGAACACTAATGCCGGGGCTTTGGTAGGTGCTGGTAAGGTTTCGGATGGGACTGCTGGTTCGGTGCCGGTGGAATCTCTAATCCCTGCCCGGCCTGATCCCAGCAAAGGGAAGCAGAAGGTGAATGAGTCCAATTTGCAGATGGTGGTGCATATGTGTGGGGTGGAGCATAGTGCAATGGAGGAGGATGAAATATGTGACTTCGAATTTGACCCAGCAGCTGAGGGCATGTGTAGCAAGCCTCGCTGGCTAGCTATTGGAAGGTTTTACTCTGGGCAGGACTTTTACGTTCGTGCTCTGTTTAATGAGATGGCCGATGCTTGGGGTCTGCGCGAGCCGGTGAAGGCGAGGGCTCTGGATGATTTGCGTTTCATGCTCGAGTTCGAGAAGAAGAATGTGTATGACTTCATGGTGAACGGCGGTCCATGACGTCACAAAGGTGATGCCTTCATTGTGGTTCCTTACGATGGTGTCACTCCTCCGTCTGCGGTCTTCATTGAAAAGGTGAATCTGTGGATACGTATCTATAATGTTCCGGAGGACTTCATGACCACAGGCTTTGCTCGTCATTGCGGGAAGCAGATTGGAGACGTGGTTACTGTTGGTGGTGCCGTCAGGGATTTCTTAAGAGTTAGAGTCTTCTTTCCTCAGGAGAAGCCTCTGAAGACAAAGCTGGTAGTAAGGGTGACTGATAGGGGCATTTTCAGTTTCAAGTTAAAGTACGAGAATGTGCCGTATTTTTGCTTTATTTGTGGAAGGATCGGTCATGCACATCGGGAGTGCCCGGATGAAGGTCTTCACCCAGATGGTGTTCGCTTTGGCAAGGAGTTGCGCTCTTCACCTCTGAAGCGCGCACAAACAAGGGAAATCAAGGTGCCGGCGGCCTCGACTTCTGTTAAGCGGGCGCTGAATTATAGTGGTTCACAGCGGGACCGGGTCCTCTCTAACACAGGCACCTCTAAGGCCCCTGGGAGTAGCATGCATGGAGATGCAGAGAGCATGCCGCCAAAAACTACAAACATGGGCGCTGGTACCGTGGAGCCACATGCAGAACCAGTGGAAACTCATACAGTCCCAGCTGAGACTCAGGACGCCTTGCAACACGGTGTCATGTTGATGAACGTGCTCTCTGTTCAACCAGCAGTGCCGGAGGCTGCACAGCAATTGCTGACCAAGGAACGTGTCTCGGGGCTGGAGGGGAGTGTGGACTATGATGTGAGTGACGCCTCCTCTGTGGGGCTCGGTGACTTTGGTCGTGTACAGGAAGCGAGGGCGGCGAAGCTCGTGCAAAGTAACAACAAAGACGAGGAGATGGCTCAGGCGTCCATCAAGATGGAGAGATCAGGTGATGAGCTGGTGAAGGAGAACGCTGCAAAGCGAAGCAAGAAAGAGGCTGGAATACTCTCGGTGTCAAAAAACCTGGCGGGAGCTCAAGGCGAGCCCCGCCAGGAGCAATGAGTATCATCAGCTGGAACTGCCGGGGGGTGGGGAATCCCCGGACAGTTCAACAGCTCCAAGGCCTTATTAGGTCTCATAACCCCAAGCTCGTTTTCCTCTCGGAAACGAGGATGTGCGAGGAAAGAGCAAGAGGTTTGCGGTGGAGATTAGGTTTCAGGAATTGTCTAGCCGTGAGTAGTGATGGTTTGAGCGGGGGTCTAGCGCTCTTTTGGGATGACAGCACACAAGTAAGCCTGATGTCAAAAGGTGAACGGTACATTGATGTCAAGGTGAAGGAGGAGGTGGATCAGGAAGCTTGGCGTGCTACTTTTGTTTATGGCGAGCCCAGGGTTGAGAACCGGAAACATATGTGGGATCTTATACGGAGGCTTTGTGGTGTGTGTTCGAAGCCGTGGCTGCTTATCGGAGACTTTAACGAGGCACTATGGAAGTACGAGCATTTTTCAGAAACACCTCGTCCAGAACGACAGATGATGGATTTCCGTGAGGTGCTTAGCCATTGTGATTTGCATGATCTGGGTTTTAGCGGGCTGCCATGGACGTATAACAATAACCAACAAGGCAGACGGAATGTGCGGGTTCGCCTTGACAGGGGAGTTGGAGATACACTTTGGATGTCTCTCTTCCCAGGAGCAAGTGTAGAGCATCTAAACACGTCAAGGTCGGACCATAAACCCCTGCTACTACGCCTCCGAGATGAGGATGAGGGAGTCAGGAAGCCTCGAATTCTCAGATATGAAATAATGTGGGAAAGATCACCTTCTCTTGATGTAGAAGTGGAGAAAGCCTGGCTAAAACGTAACCCGGGAAGTGACCTTGGTGCAGTGGCAGAGAAACTGAAATCAGTTCTGCATGATCTTAAGGGCTGGAGCAGGGAGAACTTTGGTCAGGTAACGAAGCAAATAGAAGAGCTAAGGCATGTACTTGAGCAGCTTGAAGGTGACGATCCTGTAGAGAACATGGCCGAGATAAGAGCGACAAAGGCACAGCTTGACGAACTATTATACAGGGAAGAAATGCTCTGGCTACAGAGGTCCCGGATAGCATGGTTACGTGAGGGGGACCGCAACACGAAGCTGTTCCACCGGAAAGCAGTTTGGCGAGCTAAGAAAAACAGAATTAAGAAACTGAAAGCTGACAATGGTGAGTGGTGCTCGGATCAGACCCAAATGGAAGGTATGGCGGTAAATTATTTTAAAGATTTATTTACTGATGACGCTGAGGTCGTTCCTGACCCACTGGTGGAGCTTTTCGAGTGCAAAATTTCTGATGATATGAATGCTGAATTGTGCAAGCCGTACTCTGAACAAGAGATAGGGGATGCTCTATTCCAGATAGGCCCCCTAAAGGTGCCCGGCCCGGACGGGTTCCCAGCAAGGTTCTTCCAACGGAATTGGCTGCTAATGAAAGAAGAAGTGGTGGCAGGGGTGCAGAAGTTCTTTGATACGGGAGTTATGCCCGAGGGCGTCAATGATACAGCCATAGTGTTGATTCCAAAGGTGGATCTGCCGGAAACTATGAAGGACTTCAGGCCCATTAGCTTGTGCAACGTGATCTACAAAGTGGTGTCCAAGTGCATTGTGAATAGGCTTCAGCCTCTACTACAAGGAATTATCTCTCCGAACCAAAGTGCCTTTATTCCGGGAAGATTAATCACGGACAATGCCCTTATAGCATTTGAGTGCCTGCACAGTATTAAGTCCACAAGTGACGAGAGGAGTAACTTCTGTGCCTATAAACTGGATTTATCCAAGGCATATGATCGTGTCTGTTGGGGGATCGAAGGTCTATGGGTGACGTGTCGAAGCCCTCCAACGGAGTGTTGATGAAATCTTGCTCGCCCGAAGCCTTTGCTGGGTTCTAATGCCTTCGGATTACCCTGCGAAGCCCTCCTGGGTGGATATCATCGTCTATCGAATGATGCGAAGCCCTCCTTCCTTGTCCGCGATGCCGGACGAAGACGTTCTCATTCAGGTTCCCTGTTATCAGACGTGCGAAGCCTTCCTTTGCCCGCGTTGCCGGGCGAAGGTGTTTAGAGTGTTGAGAAGATCGAGTGCGGTGCAAATGATTCCGTCCTTGGCTCGAGGCCCCCAAAACCAGATGTCATTACAGGATCATCTCCCTCCATATTTATAAGGGGCGAGATGATTATATTTACATGCATGCCATCGGCTACCTTAGCATAGCTCTTAGCTTGGCAACTTCGGGCTCCTGCGCCGTCTGCTCTTTCCGTTCTGCTTCGCTTGTCCTTCGCGTGGTTCCGGTTGGCTTCGGTTGCCTTAGGCGGGTGTGGCTTGGCCTTCGCTATCTCCTTTGCCATATACTTGTTGCCAGGACCCTAACATTAGCCCTCAACTGACGAAGTGCCACGTGTAACGAGGTCCTGAGCCAGTTTCTTTCGAGTTCTGCAACAAGTCTGCTCGTCACGTCTTTTCATCTTAACGTCGCGTCCTTTCGTGGTTCGATGTCTGACCCGCTTCCCGGTGTGTTTTGGTCGCTATAAGAAGCGTGTCGATCTTGGTTTGCTATTTGAGTTCTCTTTTGACTCTTATAGCTTGCCTTTCTTTGTCTCCTTCGCTTCTTCCAGTCTTTCGCCTTCGCTTATTTAGTGCTTGTTTTTGCGAAGATGGCTCCGAAGAAGATCTCTTTAGCTCAAAGGTCTTTCAATAATAACTTCGGTCCTTCTGACTGCACCGAAGCCTTCCTTTATAGTGCGTTCCTTTCCTCCTTCGGGGCTCGGGAATGTGCTCGTTCTCCCGGTTCTGGCACAGGAACAACCTGATGAAGCTGTTGTTTTCCTTGATTATTTTCTTTTTGGTCTTCGCGTTCCGGCTCATCCCTTCGTAGCGCAAGTCCTTCGCGCCTTCTGCTTGGAGATCCATCAATTGACTCCTAGTGCCTTCGTTAGGCTTGCCTCTTTTATTTGGGCTTGTGAGTCCGAAGGCGCTGAGCCCAGCTTGGCTGTTTTTACACGCAACTATAAACTTTATTTTCAGCCCACCTCTACTGATAATTCAGATAGATTTGGGGTGATTAACTTCGTTCCCATTAAACATGGGTATGCCCCTTCGTATGGTCAAACCAACAAGGTTCTTACGCCTTAGAAGCACAGATGGTTCTACGCGAAGTTTGGCGAAGATTCTGGGATCGTTAGCACAATGAAGCACCCTGAGTGGCTGATAACCGTCCAAGTTGAGCCGGATGCTAACTTTGGAGTTTGCACTGATGCTCTTCGAAGGGTTAGATCCCTTTTGAGTACCCGAGACCTTGTCGAAGAATACATCTCTGCTGAGGTCAGCCCACTCGGTTCCGGCTTGAAGCTTCAGTTTGCAGAGGGGAGATATGACAATGGCCTTCGCAAATACTTGTTGACCGGCGAAGGTCTTCCTGTTGCCGATGTTGAGAGCCGGGTTAGGGAGATTCGTGGCTCTTATATTGAGAAGGAGGCCGTAGTCCGCGAAGAGGCTCGTATACCGGTCCGTTTTAACCGGTCCTTCACAGTTCGTGGTCAGCCTTATGATGATTATGGGGCTCCAGCCCCAAAAAGGCAGAAACGCTCTAAGGCTTCGACTGTTGAGGATGTTGGTACTTCGCGGAAGCGTCGTCGCACCGACGGTGGCTCGTATCGTGAGCCGGCTCTAGCCGTGGATCCTATCAGTTCTGCCCCCCCCCCCCCCCCCCCCGCTCCAGATATTTCGAGTGATGACGAAGGCGAAGGCTCTGAATCTAGCGAAGATCCCTTCGCTGACATGCCTTGTTTCTTCCCTTATGATAATGAGGAGCCGGTGGAGTTTACGAACTGCGAAGAAGGAACTGACTCGAAGCTTCCTTCGCTTACTTCGTCTGATGTCTTCCCTAGCGAAGAGCTTTCGGAAGATGTTACTAAAATCATGGAGGACCTTCGCTTTTATCGCGAAAGGCGAAAGCTTGCTTGCGTTGACTCCGGATGGCTCTTGAAATCTCTTTATACTAATCATCTCAAGGTATGTTTTTATTCTTTTTATTATTTCCTTTCATGCCAAGATACGTTTTGTTCTAAAGCCTCTTTTTGTGCTTCAGTCCATTCCGGTTGTAGGCGCCATTGATACCCAGTTCCGCTTCGTTCAAACTCGCCTCAATCGCAATAAGGAGAGGCTTCGCGAAGTTACGCATCAGCTCGCCGAGAAGCGAATGGAGGAAAGAAAGTCTTTGACCGCCCTCTTTAATGTTTGCAAGAACTTGAGGGATGCCATAACTTTTCTTAGCGGTGAGGTTTCGGATTTCCCTTTGCCGAATGCTACGGCCCTTGAGTTCGCCGAGTGGATTTTGACGAATTCTGGCTCTCTGAAGGATGTGGCCAGGAATTATGGCGTCGTTGCTGGGGCTGCTGGTATTGAAGAAGCCTTCGCGCAGCTAAGCTTGTCCGGAGGTAGTGTCGATTCAATATTGGATGATGGCTTCGCTATTTCGACCGAGACAGAATCCGTTGCAGGGGTGGCTCGACAGTCGGCGAGGAAGTTGATTCCTCATTGGAGCGCTGTTGGCCCTAGACGTATTTCTGCTCTCTTTAAAGTCTCTGCTGGGGGACAGAACGCAAGCCCTTCGGTCGACCAGAATGCTAATTCTTCAAGTGGTCGGGGTGCCTCTGACAGCGAAGGATCTAGTACTTCGAGTGGGTCTGATGATAACGCCACCGAAGAGTGACTGTTGTTCTGTTTTGAATTTTGTAGAAAACTTTACTTTAAACGAATGTTAACTCTGTATATTTATTTAGTTTGCCCTTCGATTAATGTATTTGGATGACCTCGTTGGTCTCTGCGCGATATCTGAAATTCGTTTTTAGTATTTCTCTTTCGCGTTTTCTTTCCCTTGTTTTTGGGAGAATACCGCCTGATCGAAGGCTTCTTCTTTTGAAGCTTCGATTCGTAGAGAACAATGGACTTTTTTGCCTTTTGTTCTTTTCATGTCCTTTGTGGACGCAGTCGAAGGGTGTAAGCTTTTTGGCGCTTTGTCCTTCGATTTCTACTTTTTTTTTTATTTTTTTATGTCCTCTTGGACGCGATCGAAGGTTGTTGGCTTTTGGCGCTTGACCTTCGACTTTTAGCCTTTGATGACTTTTCTTCTCTTTTTAGGGGATGTCGTATGTTCGATTTTGTCCTTTAGGACGGTTAATGCGAAGAACGTCTTTTAGAAGGGAAAAAATTGTATTCCTCGGTCCTGCCTCGTTAAAAACCTTGCTCCCTTCGGAGGGATTCCCTTTTGCAAGGAAAAGAGTACAGGCCGGTTTTTCTTTTATACATGATATTTTTTCAGCTTTTCTACATTCCATGTGTGACTCACCTCCTCTCCTTCGGAGCTTAGCAGTCTTAAAGCTCTTTCGTTTACAGTTGCCTTCGCTATGAATGGCCCTTCCCATTTGCTCTGTAGTTTTCTAACAGTCTTCTCGTTTGGCTTTCGCCGAAGTACGAGATCTCCATCTCTTATTTCCTTCGGCCTGATGTTTTTGTTTTTCCATTTTTGGGTTTCTTCTTCGTATTTCTGAAGGTTGAGAACAGCATCGTTGCAAACTTCTTCCAAGTTTTCCTTCGAAGTTATAGTTGACTCGTCAGAGTTTCCTGCTAGGCTTCGTAGTGACTTGTTTTGTATCTCTTCCGGTGTCATTGCCTCTTCCCCGAAAAGTAGCTTGAAAAGACTGAAACCAGTTGATCTAGATGGAGTTGTTCTTAACGACCAGAGTACTGAATGAAGCTCCTCTGGCCATTTTCCTTTTTAGATGTTGAGTAGCCTCTTTTGTACTGCTTCGAATATTCTTTTATTTGCACTCTCGACTGCTCCATTTGATTGAGGGTGGTATAATGATGCGAAGCGTACGTTTATCCCCAACGATTCGCAGAATTCAGTGAATAGATGACTGTCGAATTGTTTCCCGTTGTCCACCACTATCTTTTTGGGTACTCCGAATCTGCAGATTACTGTTTGCCAGACGAATTTTTTCATGTTTTCTGAAGTGATCGAAGCTACTGCTCTGAACTCGATCCACTTTGAAAAGTAATCCATTGCAACGAAGGTGTACTGGAGATTTCCTGGAGCTGTTGGTAGTTTCCCAACTATATCGATGCCCCATTGGTAAAATGGCCAAATGGGCTGCATCAGCTGTACTTCTGCTGCCAGGCTTCGCTGATGTCTTGCGAAAAATTGACATTCAGTGCATTTTTTAACTATTTCTTCTGCGTCCTTGGTGGCGGTTGGCCAGTACAAACCCATTCTGTATACCTTCGCGATGAGAGGTCTTGATGCGATATGAGATCCACACATGCCGGAATGTATTTCATGAAGGAGTTGTTTCCCGTCTTCTGGTAGAATGCATCGCAACCAGGCCTGACAGACTCCTCCTTTGTATAGTTAGCCTTCGATTAATTTGTAATTTCTTGCCTTTTGTGCTATTCTCTTTCCTTCGGCTTCGTCTTGAGGTTCATACTGATTATTGAGGTGGGCTATTATTGGAGCCCTCCAATCCTCCCATATCTGGAAAAGGTGATGAATTTTTCTTGCTGATTCTTCGGCGGTTGACTTATTTAGAATTTCAAAGAAAACGTCTGGAGGGAGACCTTCGCCTTTGGCGGCGGCCTTCGCTATAGCACCTGCTTCTTGATTTAGATATCTCTTTAGGCTTTGCACAGTGAAACCTTTGAAATATTTTTGCATTTTTATGACCGCTTTATGATACTTGATCAGTTCTTGGTCCTTCGTCTTGTAATTGTTTTCGACTTGATTTGCTACTACTTCGGAATCTGTGCTAATAAGCACTCTTTTTGCACCTAAAGTCTTTGCTTTGCGAAGCCCCAACAGTACTCCTTCGTATTCTGCAATATTGTTGGTTGACTGAAAGTCCATCTTGACAGCATATCTTAATTTGATTCCCGAAGGTGACGTTATTATCGCCGCGGCTCCGGCTCCTGTTGCTCCCCATGCACCGTCAGTGAATATTGTCCAGCAAGATTCTTCAATTTGGATAGAGGCTTCGGGAGTAGGAGGGGTCCATTCTGCTATGAAATCTGCGAGAGTTGCTGCCTTGATGGCTGTTCTTGCTCTGAACTCGATGTCGAAGGGTGCCAATTCTGTTGACCATTTTCCTATTCGTCCGATCGCTTCCCTGCTTCGCAGTGTGTCACGAAGGGGGAAAGAGGTTGGTACTATTATTTTCCTGTCGCTGAAATAATGTTTCAAATTTCTTGAAGCCATGATCACTGCGTAAGCCATCTTTTCTATTTCTGAGTAGAGTAGCTTTGCTCCTGACAGGGCTTCGGAGACGAAGTATACAGGTCTTTGAACTTTGTCTTCGCTGTGTTCGTGAACAAGTACTGCACTTACGGCTGATACCGAAGCTGCAATGTATAGGAGCAGGTCTTCTCTTGGTTTTGGACTGGCCAGAGCAGCTAATTCTGTAAGAGCTCTTTTTATGCCTTCGAAGGCTTCTTGTTGTTCGGATCCCCATTAAAATTTTTCCGTCGCGCGGAGTGCCTTGAAGATAGGATTACTTCGTTCTGCCAGTTTCGGAATGAATCTGCTTATACAATTAAGCCTTCCGGCTAGTCTCTGCACATCTTTTAGGCATTTTGGTGGGGCGAGGTCTTGTATAGCTTCGATTTTCTTCTTGTTAGCTTCGATTCCTCGCTGGGAGACCATGAATCCCAGTAGTTTTCCTGATTCAACTCCGAAGACGCATTTTGCTGGGTTCAACTTTACATTGTGCTTTCTCAGATTCTCGAATGTCTCATATAGGTCTTTTAAATGGTCAGCCCTTTCTATTGTCTTTACAACTATGTCGTCCACGTATGATTCAACATTTCTTCCCAGTTGGTCTTCGAAGATCATCTTCACGAGTCTGGCGAACGTTGCTCCCGCATTCCGAAGGCCAAACAGCATTCTTACGAAGCAGAAGGTTCCATCGTAGGTGATGAAGGCTGTCTTTTCTTCGTCTTTCTTCGCCATATGAATCTGGTGATAGCCTGAATAGACATCTAGGAAACTTAGCAATTGACAACCGGCTACCGAATCAGTTATTGTATCGATTCGGTCTAGTGGGAAGTTGTCTTTAGGGCATGCTTTGTTTAGCCTTGTGAAATCAATGCACATTCTCCACTCTCCTGTCTTCTTTTTGACGAGAACGACGTTGGATAACCAGCTCGAGAATATTGTTGGTCTTATGACACCGGCTTTTAGCAACTTGTTTACTTCGTTTGTTGCGGCGGCCTTCTTTTTTCCAGACGCTTTTCTGATCTTGTCTGCGAAGGGTCTTATTTTTGGATTGACTTTTAACTCGTGCTGAATTGTCTCTCTTTTGACTCCTATGATGTCTTGTGGTGACCATGCGAAGATGTCAGAGTTTTGCTTCAAGAACCTGATTATCTGTTCTCTTTCGTTTTTAGACAGACTTTTCCCTATTTTAACCGTTCTTTCTGGTTTCTTGGGCCATAAGATTACTTCTTCGACTTCGCTTGAAGGTTCTAGCTTTGCTTGTTCTGCCTTCGATTGATGGCCTTCATGTTCGTTCTTTTCTGCTGAGTCGTTTTCTTTGCCACTTTTTGGTCTGAAGGGGTTACAGCATACGTTAATGGTGCCTTGTTCCGAAGGTATCTTCATCATCAGGTAGTTGTGATTGATTGCAGCTCCGAAAGCTACTATGATTTGCCTTCCGAAGATTGCATTGTATTCGCTGGGTGAGTCCATGACTATGAACTCCGTCTCCTGGGTTATGGATCTATCTTCGTCTTCGAAGGTTACTTTCAACATTATTTTTCCGATCGAACATGCTTCTTCTCCTCCAAAATCCTTCAGGGTTGTTTTGCTGGTATTCGCATGGCTGTTGATTTGCATGCGTACCAAAGTATCTTTAAAGATGATATTTTCTGAGCTTCCACTGTCGATCATAATTCTGTGGACCATATACCCTTCGATGTCGGTTTTGATCACGAAGACGTCTGTATGTGGATAATCGGAGACTCTGATGTCGTCTGTTATGAAGCGGATGGTTGAATGCTTCCATCCTTCTTGCTCTGTTCTTACCCTCGCAGCTTTTGCTTGGTGGTAGTCTTGCTTTCTTTTCATCGTGGGTTCGGCCCACGGACGGCGCCAAATGTTGGGGGATCGAAGGTCTATGGGTGACGTGTCGAAGCCCTCCAACGGAGTGTTGATGAAATCTTGCTCGCCCGAAGCCTTCGCTGGGTTCTAATGCCTTCGGATTACCCTGCGAAGCCCTCCTGGGTGGATATCATCGTCTGTCGAATGATGCGAAGCCCTCCTTCTTTGTCCGCGATGCCGGACGAAGACGTTCTCATTCAGGTTCCCTGTTATCAGACGTGCGAAGCCCTCCTTTGCCCGCGATGCCGGGCGAAGGTGTTTAGAGTGTTGAGAAGATCGAGTGCGGTGCAAATGATTCCGTCCTTGGCTCGAGGCCCCCAAAACCAGATGTCATTACAGGATCATCTCCCTCCATATTTATAAGGGGCGAGATGATTATATTTACATGCATGCCATCGGCTACCTTAGCATAGCTCTTAGCTTGGCAACTTCGGGCTTCTGCGCCGTCTGCTCTTTCCGTTCTGCTTCGCTTGTCCTTCGCGTGGTTCCGGGTGGCTTTGGTTGCCTTAGGCGGGTGTGGCTTGTCCTTCACTATCTCCTTTGCCATATACTTGTTGCCAGGACCCCAACAATGTCGATTGGGGTTTCCTCGAAAAAGTTTTATTGAAGCTGGGTTTTAGAAGCCAATGGGTGCAGTGGATTATGGCTTGTGTTTCTACTGTATGCTACTCGGTTCGCTTCAATGGGGTGCCCTCGGCGCCTTTCACCCCATCGTGCGGTCTTCGCCAAGGTGATCCATTATCTCCGTATTTGTTCCTTTTTGTTGCTGATGGACTCTCGTGTTTGTTGAAGCAAAAGGTGGCGCAGAATGAGCTACAAGAGCTGAAAGTGTGCAGAAGGGCTCCGGGCGTCTCTCATCTGTTGTTCGCGGATGATACGCTCCTCTTCTTCAAAGCTGCTGCCGAGCAGGCCGAGATAGTAAAGCAAGTGCTGGACACATACGCTGAATGCACAGGCCAGCTGATCAACCCTGCTAAGTGCTCGATAATGTTCAATGAGCACTGCAGCGCTGAGATTCAACATGAGGTAAAAGGAATACTGGAAGTCGAGCATGCTGGCTTCGAACCCAAGTACCTTGGCTTGTGCACCATCCCGAGCTCTGACTTCGGCGCCGGCACGAGCCCTGCTTGCTGCTCGCCGGGCCGTGCCGTTAACAGAACGTGAAGCGCGGAAGGGTCTTCTTCCGCGTCGCCGAGCTTGTAAGCTGTCAGCGTCCGTCCGCCGCAGGTGCTCGCCGGCGGCGGCACGTCGCCGTTGGCGGTGGCGCGCTGGGCTGGGTTGGAGGGAACGACGTGCAGCGCGGGGAGGTCGCCGGCGCAGTCGAACGTGAGGGCAGTGGCGTAGCGGACGCGAAAGATTCGCCACGGCTTGGGTTGCGGCGCAGGTGCTTCTGGTTCCTAGCTTGTTGGCATCCACGTCAACAACTGGGTCATGAAACACGTCAGTAACAAACTGGTGGTTACCGCGCTTGACCTGCATTGAGGTGAGCAGCGCGGCGGCGAGCGTCGAGAGGAGCAGCGCTACTAGGAGCGAGATGCATTTGGCGGTGTCTCCCCGGCCGTCGTCGGAAGACATCTCGTGTCTCGCGTCGATTGACGACAGGCGCAGGGTCTGGCGCTGGTTTTATCGGTGGGTCTCCGTGTCCGAGACTGCACCGGCATCCGGAGATGTAACCGTGTCTGATGCTACTTTTGTGCAGTACGGTACATAACCGTATGTCCGATTCGGCACGAAAAGGGCAGCAAAAGTTGACGCCCGCGCTGGATCTGTTTGTTCCCTTACAGTGTGGGTTAGCCATTATATCAAAGACTGATAACAGTTCGTAGACTGAGTTATCAACTTTAATGCCTTGTATCACTTTCATCAGAAATTCATTTTCTTTGTTAGACACATGAAAAGGAATAATATTAAACTTGGAACTTGTTACCAAGCATGCAGGCATATGTACCTTAGTCCAGAAGATCCACCAAGAAATTATCAGAGAATGGATGATGGCCGGCAACGTGTACCTGTGGCGCTTAGTTAGCCAGAATGGATAGCTTAATCTCTGTACCATGTCGTAGGTCGCTTTCTAGATTTTCATTTGTAAGGACAACCTAACGTGTGTCCGTATGTTCAGGTTGCTACACACATGGAGTAAGGACCAAACTTTCTAACTACTCTATTTTCTTAATGATAATCGTGTCCGGGCATGTTCTCGAAAATAAAAGTTACGGAATGATGTGAAATATACATGTTCAAATTACTGCAGTAGTATATATGCAGGTTATCGACCTTCAATAACGAAATTATATGAAATATACTCCCTCTGTCAAAAGATGTAATAATTATTCATATTTTGTAAAACAAAAGTTTTGTTAAATTTCCACAAGAATTTCAATACAAATAAATTATTCTATATATAATACGAATCGTATTTTTCTATTTTTTTCTTCAGATGTGTATATATCACGATAGTTGGTTACAGGGTTAGTCTAGTAAAATCATTTTTATATTGTCAACATGATGATAATTTTTTCTATTGATAATTATAGTTGCAAATATTTGACTCTGACCAAATCCATACATGTGTGCACCTTAGACAAAGGGAGAGTATGGAAGTTTACTATTGGATTTTAATGAGAAAAGGATATATATTTGAGCACAGATAAAAAATTCTATTAAATTAAAAAATACATCTTCTGCTCGAATGATCTTTGTTTCTCACACGGAAGCAATAGTTTGGAATTTGAACTTTGGGCGACTGGCAATGAAACCGGACTAACCACAGTGGAACCGGTGCTGGAAACCTCATTTTTGTGCCACGTCTTTGCGATGCTGAGAACACATTATCTACTGCACCGGTGGGCATCGATGCTCAAAGGTATATCTGACAATTTTGTCAGAAATACATGTTGTCGTTCCCATGCAGAGGAGCTATGGTCCTTCATGTTGAAACTTGTGAAATGTTTTTTTAATCATTGAGGATCGATGCATGTACATGATCGGCAGCCATGTTTTTTCAACTCAGCACCGGTCTGTGCAATGGATGATTCGGTGCTCAAATGCTTTCTCTCTTGTTTTCAGCATCGGTAGAAGGCACCACTGTGGGTAGTCATCTGTACAGACTATATGGTAAAAAACGTAAGAGTGGGTATCATCCGCCACAACAATCCCCACCCCGAAAAAAAGTTAACCTCCAGACATTGTAAAACTATATGGTACTCCTTCTGTACAGAAATATAGTGTACATCTAGTTTGGTCCTAAGTCAAACTTTTCAACTTTGATCAATAATATATAGAAATCTGTAATGGTTGACAACATAAAAATGTTTTTACTACATTCATCGTGAAATAAATGTTCCTAACATATAACTATTTTACTTTGAAATAATATATATTTTTAGGTTTTCTTGGTCAAAGTTCAAAATATTTGAATTAAGACAAAACTAGATATACACTATATATTTCATAACAGAGGGAGTACAAAATAGTTTTTTCCAAAATAAAATAGCTTAAGGCATCCCATGTCAGCCAAACAAAATTTGCTATCTTATACTCTTCAAATGGTACACGCATATATGCTAATATCTAACATTGAGATCTATATGACGGTGCCTGCGGTGAGAGCACGAATCTTCACGTTCACTCCAACCGGGGGCTGCCGAAACTCGATGTCCTCGCGTCCAATAGCCATCAGCGTCCTGAAGCCCGGCAGGTAGACCACCACCATGTCATCGGTGAAGGGAAGGTATTCCGGCATAATATTGCGAGTGATTGGATCCCACGTCGCTCCCACAAGCGTCGCCAGCACCTTCTGCACCATCTTGAACTCCGCCTTTGGCGCCGGCACGAGCCTGGCTTCCTTACTGCCAGGCCGGGCCCAGAACAGCACGTGGAACGCGGCAGGGTCGTGCTCCGTGTCGCCGATGCTGTACGCCGTTGGCGTCCGCCCGCCGCAGGTGTCCGCCTGCGACGCGTCGACGTAGGTGCTAGGCGCTAGCTCGTCGCCGTCGTAGGGAACAGCATGCACCGTGGGGACGTCGCCGTTGCAGTCGAATGTGAGGAATGTGGCGTAGTCGACGTGCAAGGGTCGCCACTGCCGGGATCGTGGCCGTTCCGGGTCGCCGTGCTTGGCCGCGGTGTCCTCGGCGGCAGCCAGCGTCGGGAGGAGCAGCGCTGCAAGGATCGCAATGCACAAGACGGCTCGTCCCCATTCGCTCTGCATAATGGACGATGGGCGCCGTCAGACTGGGTCTGTCTTGAGACCGCGTGGCAGTTTTATCGGTGGGTTTCCGTGTCCGAGCCGGCAACGAGTGTCTGGGACGTGTCCGTATCTGATGCAACTTGGCTAGACGACGTGTAGTGTGTGTTTATTGGGAGGACGTAGGTAAGATTCAGGTTCGGATTTTCGAATTATCTAACCGGATTGACGTGCGAGGGAGCCCCTAGAGCTGCTTTGAGATCCGTTGTAAACAGACACGTGGCAGAAATCTGGGCAGGGCTGTAAATCTGGGCAGGGAAGGGCTGTTAACGTGGGGTGACTGGGGTCAAACCTATTACAGCGAGCAAATAAAAAACCTAGCTTTTCCCCTTTCTCTCTCTCAAAGGTCAATAACCTCCTTCCTGCAGAGTCCAGTCAGTCTCTCACAATCCCTCCCTCGGAAACCCTAGCAAGGAGCCTGTGGCGGCGCACCCCCGTCGATCTGCCGTGTCGGCCAGCCGCCATTGCTCCGCCCACGCGCCCAGCCGCAACTTCTGCTCCATCAGGTTCGCTTCTGCCTCTCCCGGTCTCGAATCTTGGATATTTCGTCCCCAGGTCCCTCTGCCCGTCTGCCTAAATCCCAGCCTCCCCTCGTGCTGTTGGTCGGGCCTGCCGTCCAACAAAATCCCAGGGCTTGTAGCTAGAGAAACGGCCTGAGAGATCTGCCTGTCCCTACTCTTCATTCGTTGGTCGCCCGCCCTCCTCGATCGCTCGGGATTCCCATCCCCACCTCACGCCCGGCAGCTACCCGATCCGACTTCGCCTCCGCCCAAGTCTCCGCATCCATGTGGCATCGCCTTCATTTTCCTTTGGTTAGGCACGGCGTGACCTGTGGGCAGTGGCGGAGCCAGGTCTGATTCGCCGGGTAGGCATACATCACACAAGTTTTGTCCGATACCTAAGTGGTGGAAGAATGGACACAAGGAGTCAACCGTACTCACGAAGGAACAACACCGGAAGATGATGAAGGTTGCGGATAGGAGTCGTTTTCTTGTTTTTGTTTAGTTTTGTTACATCAATGTTGCTTTTGTGCACTTTTGATGATGGCCGACTTTTGTCGGTGGTTGTATTTGGCTGTAACCCTCCTGGAAGTCAAGGCCAATGTGGTTGTAGCTTACTTGAGGGCCAAGGCCGGGATTAATACAATCTTCCCATTATCTAAAAAAAATACATCACACAATAGTGCTGATTCACTACTGATATAGTGTCAAATAGTCCTAAATAGCTCTGAAACAGCGGTAAATAGCCATAAACAGTAGCTACAGTGGCTCATTTTGCCGGAAGGCAGGGTAGTCCTGGGCATATATGGACTACCCGCTGGCTACGCCACTGCCTGTGGGCTTGCTTGTGCGACGGGAGTAGAGACCCGTTTTCCAAATTATTTTCGTTGTTTGTCTGTTCTTCTCTACCGTGGTCGTGCGGTCAGTACCCATCCGTATGGTAAGTACCGTCGTCCCAATCTTCCCCCGAATAGTAAGCGTCCTCCAGAACGACTCCTAGCAGCCTGTTCTGCGTAGGCTTTCCTCACCGTGGCTTCCAGGCCCCGGCCACCGTTGCTTTGCAGTGTATGACATCAATTATATTTGGGACATCATTCAAGAACAAAACTCACTCTTACAGTCTTACTCGATAGTCGCAGCCAGGCAAAACGCTGGATATACATGTCCTAGTAGGTTGCTTTTCTGTGGCGTTGAAAGCAGATACCATCACCTACTTCAGCAACACCCATATAGCTCCGGCATATATGTCCATGCACTCTCCCGCCTTGGCCACCGCAGCGGGCAGCCTGCCGGATGCAGTTGCCGTTTTGTTCAATCAAGCTGTTCTTCTGTAACTGTAATATCCCAAGTTTTTATTAACACAAAATAAATAGTTAATCAAAAAGACTCCTGGAGTTGACTAAAGTTTGACTTTTTGAACAGTTGATCGAATGGACGATCGGAGACCATTCCGTTTGACTACTCATACGTGGGATTTGGTGGTCGGATGAGTTCGGTGCGGTTAGCGCGATCTGAACCGTTGGATAGCTAGGTTTCCTAACCTAACCAGGCACGAACTCCTCTGTTCCCCGTTCTCATTCAAGCGCCGCCTCCTCCCGATTCGATCTCCATGGTGCCGCCCCGGCCCTGTTCTGATCGAAGCCGCCGCCTCTTTCCGCCCAAGCTTCAGCACCATCGTCTCCTTCCCCATTGTAGTTGCTTGCTGGTCGTCATCTGCTGCAGTGCGGCGCAGGAGAAAGCTGCTGCCTGGCCGTTTTGTTGCCTCATGTTGGCTGCTATTAGGAGCAGGAAGAGAAGGTAAGAGCGCCCTTCTGCTTTTACCCTTGAAGCTGATGCGTGGCATGCTGTAACCTGAGAATCCTAGTGCTGCTGTTGTCTTGCCATTGCTGGTACAGCAGGAGAAAAGAAGGGAAGGAGCAGCAAGCTTGCAAGGAAGAGAAGGGGAGGGGAAAGGAGAGATTCGTGAAGATTTTCCAAATTCCGACTCACCTGAGGTAAATTCAGGTTTAGGGCATCTTTGCTAGTCTCCAATTAGCCCTTAAACGCTCGCACATCACTTCAATTTGAGGAATCATCGACTGAACCTAGATAAATACGTTCGATGTTCTGTCCAGTGAGACTATTTTGAAATCTGGCAAGAATTGGTTAGGAATTCGACCATGAGCCAATAATGAAAGTTGTCGATAATGTTTTTATCTTGCCAACGGCGCTGGTTTCACTCGATTCTGATCAGCCATTAGGGAGAAACTATATTTTTAGTATTACTGTCTTAGGATTTCTTAATCTGCACAGTTTTCCTATTTATTTATTTTCGGCCAGTTAGCGAATTTTGTAGCAGAACGTGCTATTAGAAAAGTTGTAGGAAATTCTCTATAGATTCTCAGAATGTATTCATTTGTAGCATTTGCGTAAGGATTGTGAAAGTTATGAACTGAAAAGCGAGGAAGTCAGGTTTTTGACAGAATCCGGAATATTGCAAAAACGTGATTTTAACCTTTTTCTGAAATAAATCATGGGGAAAGCATAGTATAGAATTGGTTGGTTGCTAGCAAATGTTTTAAGTGTAGTTTTCGCTTCACAGGTCCGAACGGTTCCAGTGTCGGGAGAGCGCCGGGTTCTCGTCAAGCTTGATTAAGGCAAGTGCATTGACGAACTTCTGTGTGACGTGAATTCGACTGTTGGATCTATGTTCTCTTTGAATATGCTTCATTCGATGCCTTTGATTTCATATGTTTATTTCTTCAAGATTTCTATTCTTTTGTCGAATATTCAAGGTTCATGTGTTCCTTTTCATATCATTCAAGTGCCGGGGGTTTGTATGAACACCGGTTGTGTTATCTGGTTCTTATATTCAGGTTCCTGTGAATAAGTGCTGGCCCCACTTGTTCAGCTTTACCGGTAAATGCAAAGGAAGTTTCAAGGTGACGTCCGTTTCAGACGGAAACTACTATTTCAATGTTGTTTCAAGGAGATGGTTTCTGGATTCATGATTTCCATTGTTCATCATATTGTTGTATTTGTTCTTCCAGTTCTAATTTGTACTTGCTGAGTGTTTTTACTCACTCTTGTGCTTTATTTGGTTTTAGATACCCGTTGTCATACCCCAATTTCTGGAGCATGTTGTGCATCATGTACCAGTCCCTGGATCAGTAGCTGGTACGCACAAGAACACAGATATGGTAATCGAAAGCATACTTCGAATAGGTAAATATTATAATACCTGAGATATCACCTTTAGTGGCGGTTCGACGAGGATACAGAACTATCCAAGTCCGTCCGACCGACTAATGGTGAAGCAGACAATCAGCGGAAACATGGCCCAAGCCTACAGGCAGACTTGAGTGCGAACGAAAACCAATCGCCGTCGTCTCTTACGAAAGCTTCTCTCACTAAAAACGTTAAGAGCAAACCGTGAGTACATAATGTACTCAGCAAACCCTAACACAAGGGGTAAATACATGCAGGGGTGTAAACAAGGATGAGGCTGATGGTTCAGTGTATCGGCGGAAAGCCAATTTTATGCAAGGGTTGGTTTTGAAAACAAAACCAGTTCGCAAACTAAGTCAGGTATGGAGATTAAATTTAGTGGGGTTGGTCGGCCCTGGGGGAGATAATGGTTCAATCCCGCCAGTTCCTCAATTTTTAATGCTGGCCGGAAACCAGCACACGGCTCCAAACCGGCGTTTTCCAAAAACACACACGCCAAGGATAACTCACGCAGAAAATCTAATCATTGTGTGGCCATGGCTTTCGCGTTGTCCAATACCGTGGAACACGGCTATCCGGATAGATTCTTACACTCTGCAGAGGTTGTACACTTTTCCCACAAGGGTACCCAGTCCTCCCCAGTGCACTGGTTCGGAAACTGGATACTAATGGTCCCGTACCTGCCCAGTGTCACCTCGGTACCACCCCGGAAAATCAGCGACCAGGGGCTTCACATCAAGATAAATATCATGGCCATCAACTTTCACTTGCCAGACCCGACGCCAACCTCGTCAAGATCCTCTCCTGGCTCCCGGTTGCAACTCCCTGCCTCCTGGTGGTACCGGGCGATCACTGGTAGGGTGTGGTTCCAAACCCTACCCATAATAGGGCCTCGTGGTTGCACTGCTGCTAGGCCAGGCGGCACAAGAACCGGTCCTTATACGACCGATGCAAGCATCTTCAATAGCTACCCTCCTGCGAGGAGTAGCGTCCCAGAGATAGCCTCCCCACTGAGGACTACCTCGCTTGCACCCGTCTAAAACATACCCCCACTATGGGTTGCACTTACTAATCCCACCCATTTTCACTTTACGCACACAACACCAAGCACGCACACATTTTCGCAAAAGCATGTGAGTCAGATTATTAAATACACGGTGTGAAAGAGTCCTAAGCAGCATATTGATCCAACACATCATTAAAGAATTAATGATGGTGGATTCTTAGGTTTATCAAGGGAATTTGGATAAGCAATTATCAAGGGATGGCAATCACAAATACTTAGGTCATTCTAAGCATTTAAATCATTTTAAATTCCATGCAGGTTTTATTTGAAATCAAGCTCTAAATAGGATCATTTGTAATCATGGGTTCAACTTGATCAATAGGAGTTAGGGCTTGCCTGCAAATCGCTTTCCTAATCTTTAAACTCTGACTCGAGGCTTGATTCTCTGAGTTGCTCTTCGTACTTGGAGCTTGTATCTCTGGGTTGGTCTTCGCGCTTCAAGTCCTCAGCAGCTCTTCAAATTCTTCCGGCTCTTCCTCGACTCTCGCGTAACTAGCGCATAAAACAGTACGTATAAACTACCGCAAAAGAAATAAAAGAACAAAGGAAACAAAGAACCAAGAAAAGCCAAATAAGATCCAAAGAAACTTCGCGAAGAACGAGAGACTTAACCATGCATGATGCAGCATACTAATGCAGAGCAGGTTACATGTCATAGGTGATATACCTGGCCTTGTAAGGGCCATATTCACCTAGACAAGTTATTAGTTATCTATTTTCTCTAATATGAGAACATGGGTGTGGGGTTTTGCGTATGATCCTTGTTGGGTGAACACCTTGGGGTGAAGGTGATGAGATGCATATGCTTCACTGATGGTGATTGCGTGCATATCTAATATGCAAGCTTCTATATTATTTCTACAAAAAGAACATGCATGAATGCAGGCGATGGTATATGCAGCGTGTGTACGTGATTATGCGCGATATGAATGCATGACTGCAGATAAGATGCCAAATTCAAATAAAGGCAGCTGGCGATTAAAATACCAGATAACTCCAATAAGATCCAATAAAAGATCAATTAAAAGAGCAGAGCAATAAATCAAAAGGGGTTGGGCGGGGATACTAGGTTAGGTTTGATCGAGTGATGATTGATATAGGTTAAGGTCAGGTCGAATTTTCGATGAAAGGCGGTTACTTGATTGGAAGTGAGATGACCCTAAGGTTTGCTAGGTTTATAGACAGTGAGCATAAGAATGAATGCGGACTACAAGGATGAAGTAGGGTTTGTGATAAGGAAGATTTTAGGCAGATTAGTACCATAAGATGGGTTAGGTTTGATTGAGCGAGGGGTGATTGGCTTGGGTTAGGTTCGAGATTGGGTTTGTGATAAGGCAAGGGTACTGGGTTGGAAATGGAATGGTACGAATGATTGCTAGGTTTAATGCTAGCGAGTAAAAGAATGGATATGTTATTCAGAGGTGAAGTGAGGGTGCGGGAGATATTAGGTGGAATAGCATCACAGGATAGGTTAGGTGTACATGCGCAGATATTTGCGACATGAGTGATCATCATCGCAGGATTAACCGAGAAATGATATAAGAAGTGAGGGGTATTTGAGGGGTCAATGCTTTCTGGATCTGGTGTGGGGTTTCAAGAACAGTACCACGAGGTACTTCGCGACTTCACGAACTCGTGGGCGCGAGAATCACCCATAACGGAGTTCGGATTAAGAAGATATGGACGTTTGAAGATTGGAGGACTGATTTGTAATTACAAACGGGTTTTTTGAGGGCTTAAGTGTAATTACAGAATAAGTCTGGGGACCTATCTGTAATTATGAAAAAGTTTAGGGGTCTGAGTGTAAAAAGATAGGGGCTGGAGTGTAATTACAGAAAAGTATAGGGTCTTTTCTGTAAAAAGTCAGGACCTAAACATCATTATTTTAAAACTCAGGGGCTTATCTGCAAAATTGCAGGCCCTGGGAATTTTCAAGGATTTTCGGATTTATTTTTCAATTGGAAAATCCTTTTATTGCGCTGGCTGACGTCATAATTGGAAAAGGATTTATTTTTAAAGAGAAACCCGGTGGACTGGGTCCACGGGGTCCATGGACCGTGGAGGGGCAGCGGTCCACCGGTCCACGGTGGACCAGCGGAACGCGCGCGGCGGCGGCTGGCCGGAGTGCTCGCCGCCGACGCCTGCGATGGGTTCCGGGCGGCCAGAGCTCGTCGTGGAGATGGAGGACGCGATGGCGCAGCTGTGGGTGGCACGTGTCGACGAAGGAAGGCAACGGAGCGGCCACGGCGGCTCACCGGAGTTGGTGGCTGCGGCGGCGCCTTAATGGAATCGCGTGCGCCTGCCGAGAGGGAGGGAGAGGAAGTGTGGGAGAGAGGGAGGGTGGCTCGGGGAGTCTCACCGTGGGCTCACCGAGACCAGAGGAGGAAGGGAGGCGGCCCGCGCCGAGCGAGATGGCGGCGGCGGCTCGGGACGTCGTCGATCTCCTCGCGCGCGGCTCAGCTGGGCTAGCCAAGGCGATGATGGGGCAGCGCAAGGTGCGGGGGTGCTCGCGGAACAGAGGGTGGAGAAGAGGACGCGCTCCCACAGCGGTGGGAGTAATCGCCGGAGAAGAGCGGGAAAGAGAGAGAGAAGAAGGGAAGAGAGAGAGAGATGCGCAGGGGAGAAGAAGGAGGGGCGCGGCCCGTTTTAAAGATGCGGAGTTCCGTGGCGGCTACGGCAGCGCGCTCCGGCAAGGCAGCGGCAGCGGCGGAGACGGGTCGGAGGTAGGGGCCGGCAGTGCGGCGGCGCGCTGCGCGGGGACGACGACCGACAGGGTGGGCCCACCTGTCGGCGAGAGGGGGAGGGCGCGGGCTGGAGCAGGCCGCTGCTGGGCCGGGGAGAGAGGGAGCGGGCCGGAGGGGAGCTGGGCTGCGCGGGGGGGGGGGGGGGGGAGGAGTGCAGTGAGCTGGGCCGGGAGAAGAAGACTCGGCCCAAGAGGAGATTTGAAAGGAATTGATTTGATCTTTTTCTGGAATTTGGATTTGAAGAGATTTCAAATTCAAACAAAAACAAAGATTGATCAAATACTCAAAACAAATCAAATAAAATACGGAAATGCGTATGATGTGATTTTTGTGCAGGTTTGAAATTCAAAAAGAATTTGTAAATCACTTTGGGATTTAATTCTACTTTGATTTTATTTGTTGTAAATTCAAAAGCTTCAAATTTTAGTAAACTTTTAAATGAACGCAAGCACTTGAGCACATATTTTATTTTCCAAAAATTCCAAATTCAAACTGGGTTCAATTATTTAGTGAAATTTATTTTGGAAATCATGTCAAGGTAAGGACTTTAGAAAAAGGTTCAAATTTGGAGCGATTTTTGTCTCTTTTCGAGTTTATTTATTTATTTTATTTCTGTTCTTTTCTTTTTCTTTTGCCTCTGAAAAGTAGGGTATTACACCCGTTGATCGACGCAAGCATTGGATGGGAGTAGCATATTCATTTGAGCACACACATACATACATCTTCACATTTAATTAGTTTACTAGACTTTGGGGTAATTTTGATTAGCCGAGATGGTCATATGGTTGTGGTGAACCCTTCGTGGTTTATTCTTGGAGTTGCTGGTCGTTTATTCCTTATTCATGGATTATATGTCTATTTGTGATGATTGTGTGTCCACGGATAATAGGATTTACAAGGGAGACTCTGCCGAAATTTCGAATAATTTCTCTACTTGTAAATTTTAAATGTTTTATAGTAGCCTCCAGATTAGTTAAATATCTGGGGTGTTACAGTAACAACAATTTCCACCATAGTTTCAGCCTTTGTTGCCTACTATTCTTGATCTAACAACTTTCCACCATAGTTTCAGTCTTCCGGAGAGCATGTCCTTCTAGCACAGTACTTTATGGATTGTGTCCTTGGAAACACTGATCAAAATAGCAATTTCAATAGTACCATTGAAATATTTCATTAGTATTTGAGAATCATGGCTTGTGGTTTCACTAGCATCTGCAAAATCAGTAGTAATGTGATCATATTTCATATATCTTTTGCTGTTTCTCAGCTTACTAACTAGTATCCGTGACCACATGAAATCACTCATCCGTTATATATGGTTAGAATTTACTTCATGCGTTCTATATCCATCGTTTTATGCATTTTCCTTTTGTTTTCAATTCGGATATGTAGGTTACATGGATAAGTTTTGACATCTCATTGTATTCAGTCGAGTTTGTGTTTTGTCTACGCTTTATTTACTTGCAAAGGTAAGTTCTCTCAATAATATTTGGCAGGTCATCTAGCTAGACAAACATCTAATGCACAAAATAACACATCTCTATGTTTACAGTCTGGTAGTAATCTAATTTTAGTCCTGAGAACCGGGACCTATCTACCCCGTATTCCGTTCTACCAGAGATCGATGCCACGTGGGAAGAGACACACGAAGAAGAAGCAGGTGTATGAGGTTGGGGATAAGGTAGATGTTGAAATAGAAGATGGCGTGAGATCGAACTGGGTCCCAGCTACTGTCAAGTCAGTTGAAGGGGATCGTGGCAGTCTTTTTGGCCGCGGCAATTACTATGTTGTTCAGTATCGAGATCCGCAGAAGCAGGGTGACCTCAACATGGACTTCAGGAATGAACATATCAATGCCCGATGCATGAGGCCAGCCGCGGAGCACTCTTCACTGCAGGAGCTCAACGTTGTTTCTCCAGATATCTATGCTGTGGAGTATGACCAGGTGGAGGAGGGGGTGAGGTGGATAAGGACAAGGAGGAGGGCGAGGTAGTGGGGAAGGGGGAGGGGCAAGGGGAGGAGTATGACAAGGTGGACGTGGATGCTGATATTGATGGGAAGGTGAGCGAGCCAAAGCAATCACAAGACTTAAGCATGCCAATTCGACCATTGCAAAGTGAGTTCCAGCTCCAACCCGGCTCTGCAAGGGAGATCATACAGGGAGCTAAGCTTTTGACGTCTCAGGTAATTTATGGAATATATTGTCACATCTTTTAGTAACCGCGTTCATAATTTTTTCCTTTGGCCATTAATATCATTGCAACATTCCTTGTATCATTGGATCAAACAGTTTTTTCTTCTTAATTTTTGTTAACTCTTGTTAGTGTTTTGCATAAGTTTCATGGAGATTCTGATATTGATAACTATGAAAACTAGCGACAATACTGTATATATTTAGGTTCTTAATAACTTCGTTGAGGAAAAACCTTATTATATATATATTGTAGAGTTTTCTCATAAATAAAGCATTGTATGTAATATCAATATCGAATAGTTCCAATAGTTATTATGAGCCCCTATTGTCATTATGGCTCATTACATAACAGTACAAATGGGCATTAAACTCAACTCACGCAATGCATAGTGATTATTTCATAACTTACAGAAGTAGAGGCTAATTAACCTTTTTGTGGCAGTTCACAGGGAAACGACCAAGCTCCTCTGATCACATGGCATCCCATGGTGATGAAGATACAGATGATCCTGAAGTTTTTGTGACCAAGAAGGCACGTTCTAAACAAACTTCAGTATCTAAGGTGGACAATTCTTCATCGGCATTGAGCAAATCACCAGCAAGCATTCATTATCGGGGTACCCATTCTCTGCCATCTGGTAAGAATTATTTGAAGTGCGATCATGCTGTGTTGCGCATCATAGTGCAAGCCTATGATTTCTATTCTTATTTGCCCAGGACAATAATGCATCTGAGTGATGAGTCAATACCAAATGCTGAAGAAATTATGGTTGATGACATGGGACCCCAGAACAAAACATGGAGGGAAGCTGATTCTAATAAAAACTTCAGGTTATAAAATGGTGCATTTGATATTGATTCCTCATTTATTTGCTTACTATCGAAGTAGCACACCATCCACAAATTTTACAGTGGCTGTCCATATTAATATTATTTGCAGGTGCAAAATCAGGTAAGGAGAATAAACATAGCTGGTAAAGTCTACTGTTGTAAGAAATGTAAGTAGTTCCTCTAACTCCATATTCAACAGGAAATAGATTAGCTAAGTTTAACCACAGTTCTACAATCTGCAGTGGCTAGAAAGGTACGCTTGAAAGGACATAACTGCTCACAGAACACATTTAACGAGACAAGTACTAATGGTGAAGGAAAACAAGAGGAAATTGGTTGGCCAATAAAGAAGTCCACTTTACCGGTAATACATTATTTCATTGTATGCTACTTGTATTAGCTACAATTTTCTCATCTATCTATCTTTTTTTTCATATATATAATTGAACACTATGAAATCTCTTTCTTGCCAGCAGCTTCACAGCATTGTGGAAGAAAATCAGGAACTATAGCCAATAGGACCCTCGGTCTATGAACTAGGTATAAATGGTTAAATGTTTCTTTTGCCGACATTGTTTTAATCCATTGTGTCAATCATAGTAAGAGATTTCTAATAATTGCATTTTTATGGCGATGCAGGTATTGGTACAAGTGATAGTAGCCATCAGGTGAATATTTATCCTGATGTCACCACATCTTCTACACAGTTTCCATTCGTCAAGACCTCCCCTTTGTGGTCTCAAATAGAAGCATTGGAGGATAAGCATAAGGTGATACGGCAAAGACCACATTTCCTTCCACTTCAGCAAGAAGATCCTTCAAAGCGTGAATTGTTAGCTTTGGGTATCATGCTGAGGTATTACTACATAGTTGAGAAAATAAGAAAGTCAAGCTTGGAAGATAATGAAGCTTCATTCGAAGGAATGAAAAAGACGCTTATGGACCTAGAAATTAATGGATTTCTTGTTTGTCGTTGGAAACGTTACCTTGACAACCTAATTGCAGTGAAGTCAAAACATACTGAAGATCTTAGGAAGAATTCAATGGTTCATACCATGAAGCAGATCAAGATAGATTCGTTGTCCCAGCATGCTTCACTGCTTTCCGAAAATGAAAAGGCTACGGTAGATCGAGCTGGAGAAGAAACTTAGCCACCTTCGCCAAGAAAGAGAGCTCATTCAGAAAAAGAAAGAACTTGATGAAGCAGACAACTCAAGACTAAATGTCGAGGACTGTGGTATCAAGACAGAACTGGATCTAGACAAACAAGAATGTGGTAGAATATTGTCTCAGATCTAAACAGAGGGCTGATGATTTGATCAATGCCTACATAAACTGATTGATACCAGATTAAATCTCCCTCCTGCAGGACTGTATGTCTCAAATTAAAGTTTCTTAATTTGTTTTTAGTGTTTTCGACATATCTGTAATGCATTAGTAATAAACGAATGGCGGCAGACATATCTACCATGGTATAATGATGCTATGACTCGGAGTGTATTTATTTCCTAACAATGTCTTTCTACCTAGCACCGGTAGCTTGTCTATATAATAAAGTAGCTAGCTGCCTCGCACCTCTCATGTAAGTATAAAAGCTTGTACATGTAAGTACTGAAGAAATTAGACTCGCTTCGTGCACACCTTGTTATCACAACGATTTGATTCAGCGATTGAAATGGTTGCCACCCTAGAACATGCATCCGATATACTGGCAGTGGCGTGCCGAGGCCTATGAGACGTATGTGTCTCTGCAGAGTGTGGTGTCCGCATGGACCAGGAGCGTGGAGTTGACTTGGGGTCCACAGTACTCCCTCCGGTTTTTATTTGTTTACGTTCGGACAGCAGCAGCTAGGTCATTTCTAGCTCAAACTTTTGTCTGAAACGTCAACAATTGGTGACCGGAGGGAGTATATGACAGCGGGCAAATCGAAAAGGGAGTTTTTCCCTTTTCTTTGTCTTTACAGGCCAACAAAATCCTTCCTCCAGTCACTCTCTCTCTCCCTCACACCGTCTCACTTGCTCTGTCAGAAACCCTAGCTGGGAGCCCGTGGCAGTGCACCCTGCTGACCTGCCGTGTCGGCCGGATGCCGTTCCTCCGCTCCAGCGCCCAGCCGCCGCCGCCACTTCTGGCCAGGTTCGTTTCTGCCTCTCTCTCTCGGTCTTGAAAATTAGATCTATCTTAGGGATAGGACATGTCGTCCCCAGGTTGCTCAGCCGAAATCCCACACTCCCAGAATCCCTGGCATCGTAGGTAAAGAGAACAGCAAATATAGTTGCATTTTAATAGGACACGTGCACGGTGAGTGAGAAGATTATCGCAGAGAGAGAGAGAGAGAGACATTCTCCCGGTTGTGCCCTTATTAGAACGTAGAGCTCGGTGCAGTGGCAGGTCTTCCACTGTCTCGCCTATCATGTACTCCCTTCATTTGCAAAACTAGCCAGAAACCCCGCGGCATACAATCTGATGAGAGCCGCAATTAGTCAATTTGATTAAACATTGCCGCATATCTTGTAAATAGATAAATGAAGTCGTTGTTTACTCCCTTCTGACACAAAAATGTGGATTATTCCACACATATGCTTACATAGATCAATGGATTGTTCACGTACTTATGTTTTTTACATCCAAAGAATAAAAACATACTTGCGCTAAATAAGAACAGAAAGGAGTTGGTACATATCACACCTTCGTTCTTTGTCCTTGTGCAATTGCTTCCCTGGCTCAATTTCCTGCCATCACGAAATAAATTAACACATGTATATGCAGTATATACTGCTAGATACCACACATTTGAAATACTGTAGTTGAAAAGAAGATACAATATTGTATATATGTACTGAGAAATAACTGTTATCATATCCTAGCTACCCAATAGAGCTTAGAACTTGAAATTAATCCACACTATTTGATAATCATGAAGATATTGAGTATTATCATGTAAAACTATTTGATTGATACAACAGGTAGATGAGGGTCCTTCATAGCCATATAATGTATTCTTTTTTTTTTTCGAAATGAGATTTACCCACCCCCATCCACAAGGGACGGGGGTCCAAGAAGTCTTTACCCTATAATCTATTCTACAACATAAAAGAGTGAATGAAAGTTGGCATAAAAAATGCAGATGGCTAAATGAAAGGAACGTGAAACTGCAAGTTGTTTTTTTAATTATTGGAACTAACTGTTATTTTTACATTCTTGGTCCAAAGAAGCATACCTTGTACCATGTAGTTCAAATGTTTTCCCTGCATGAACTCTACCGAAATCGGATGCTAAAAAGCTGCGATTAAGCTTGATATACTGTCTATCCTGACATCCTGCATGCCATACTGTCATCGTTCACATCGGATAGTGGCCTGATATCCTGTCTATTTCTTTGCAATAATGAAAGCATGGAGCCTATTGCCGTGAAAATTAAAAATACAATGAATTATTGAAATAAACACCTGCAGCCATCAGAACATGAACCTTCCAAAAGTGTAGAATTCAATTTAGCAGCCCTGCCAAAGCATATAGTTCTACTTTCCATGAATACATTGTATGTTAGATTATTTAAGATACCAGAATCTGTGGTGCACCAGAAACCCCAAGTTTCACTGGAAATTTGATGCATTACTAATTCGACATGGAGCTATATTTATTATTTCATACTAATTTAGGAAAACTTTCATAATTAAAATTAAAGGAACATAGAAACAATATGTGGTACAGAAATATATGATTTAAAGGGATAGCAGAGAATATAGTGAGTTACCTTGAGAAATGTAAAAGAAAGATGTAATGTGAGCAAAAAGCTTCATCTTTTGAGGTCTCCATCTTGCCGCTACAGCAAAATAGACTGGGTTCTCTTTTTCAGGTGATCAACAAAAACAGTACGTGAGATGAAGTACCGATATCAGATAAATAGAATCAGTTAGCCATATTTGTTTTAGTGCAAGCCTTGTATCAAGGTAACCCCATCCTACCAGGTGCTTTGAGGAAAGAGGCCTATGGTTCTAGTTTTAGATTGGTTAAAAAGTATTCTTTGAGCCTCTGCAGTTGGTAATTGTATATAGTTAGATTGGTTCTCAGCAGGCAACCTCAGCTTATGGGTTTTCCTTTCTCTTCTTTTCTGTTGTTCATGGGGCCTTTTGGTCCTTGTACAGAGCTTTCCTTTTCACTAGCTTATTAATATATTTACCACAGCAGGGGTTTCCCCTACTGTATTTCCCTCAAAAAAAAAAGAGAGGCCTATGGTGTCCTTTGTTCCGTCGTCAGTGTTCTCTGCATCTGTTCCAGCCCCAAGATATACCGCCAGCATCCTGTATGTCTCAATGTCAACTGATTGAATTATAGTGTGGTCTCTTAGTGAAAATTTAAAACATAAATGAACGAGTTCAGATTAGCTAGTCAGCATTAAGTGAATATGAAGGAAACAGGTGTCAGATGAGTCCGCAATAGGTGCTGGACAGCAGATCATCTCGCAAAGCGAGGGCTGCCACACCCGAGCCAATGCCTGCTGTGTGATCAAGCTGAGGAAGACGTTCAGCATCTTTTAACTTCTTGTGTATTTGCGCGCGAATTCTGGTTCATGGTCTTCCAGCAGTATGGTTGGCAAGGTTAATTGTGTTCCTAGCCCACATGAAACATCTTTCGCGGATTCGTGGCGGAAGGCAATCAAGAAAATCAGGAAGGATCAAAGAAAGGGACTGAATTCGCTCGTTATATTGGGTGCATGGCTCATTTGGAAACACCTAAACTCGTGTGTATTCAATGGAGCATCCCCAATTATCAGCAATATCATGCATGCTAATAATGATGAACACCATTTGTGGTGTCTCGCAGGTGCTCAAGCTTTACGGGCATTGGAGGTTGGTCGAGTGGTAGAGTAAGTCTGATAGGACAAGTTTGTTGGTCAGGCCTCATCAAACGTGTGTGTTTTATCAGTTTTTCAAAATCATGTAAAATGCCTCACATGGCTCGGTCCGGAGTGAGGTGGCATCACTTGTACAGGACCGTTTTCTCTCTTCTTTAATACAAAGATGCGCAGCTCTCCTGCGTATTTGAGAAAAAAAAGATATAATTTTTGCCGAAATTCTTTATGAAAATCGCATAAAAAATGAAATTATGGCACTGGATTGAAAAGTATAGGACTAAGCCTAACATCAGACAACTACAGGTTCATTTCATCGTAGAGGTTTTCTTGAACTGGACCCAAATTCACAGTTAATTTCAAACTACTATTTAAACTCCCAAATTTTCTCCAAGGAAACAGATCTTACACCTAATGCAAATGCCAAGCTCATTGAAGATGGTGTCATTCCACTACATGCAGCACCTAAGCAAGCCAATGCTGTGCTGAAAGGGAAAAGGTCTCATAATCTATATATACTATATAGAAGCAACCCACTAAGAATCATTAGTTGCTATAAAGCTAGCTTCTCATGAGGCCACATTATCTGAAAAATTCCGGCCATCGGATCAAAGTTTACAATGCATCATGTTCGTCGTACCTTAATCTTCCTTGCACGCACACCTTCAAGGCAATAGGCAATCACCCCTATCATCAGTAACTCCCGCCATCATGCCTTCACTATCAGTAACCCCCGCCGTCACTGCAATCAACATACTGACGTCATTAGTGGTACTAATTCTCCACCATCGCTCTTCACTGAAGAGACAACTCTCTAGCACTCCCTTATATATCCTCCCAGTTTTGCAGTGAGTCCACATGACAGGATTTGATCGTGGATGTTCAGCTCCATGACCCTTCTAAACTATGCACTGTTTTTTTTCTTCCTCTAATTTTTCTGCGGTGATTTGATCGTGGATGTTTCCTTGAGGCAAAGATCATACTAAAACACATACATGGGATAGTTTAAGTCAGCTAGATATCAATATAATAGATGTGATGGCCTTGCAGTGTAACAGCAAATTGAAGGGGATTACGAAGTTGTAGATTAACGGAGATGAAAGGTACAAATTTTTGCTCTGTATGTGATATGTCTTTGCGCAGCATCTCAAGTAATATTTATGGCCAATTTTTTTTTATTGTAGTGCTCCACGTTTGTCCAATCACTTAAGAGTATCAGTTGGTATTGTTTTTACCTTTTGATTTCACCTATTCTAATCACCAGTTCTTCCAGATTTTTCATTGCTAGGTACATTTCTTACTTCCATGTGTCTATCCAGAGTTTCCAAAGCTTTGAGATGCCTTACTTTCATGTATATAGGCACTACATTGGTCGGGGTATGGTGCTTCATTTTTATTCATAATTAATGTTAAATATTTTTTCGTAGATTACATGTTTATCTATATATATAGTAAAATTCTTTATGATATATTGAATGGGTTCAAACATTCATGTTAATGCGTAATGACTAATACCAAATTTTAATATGGTTAGGATGCATGGCACCTCAGAGATAAAAAGAACTCTACATGGGTTCAGAGAAGAAACAAAACGATCCTATGCAAAAGTACTCCTTGCTTAAAGTAAAGAAGCAAATTGAGCTGATGCATTTAACTTAGTTTACCTATCACAGCTCATCTGGTGATTGTCTGACTGGAATTTGTCAACAAGATGCCTGTTTCTTTTCTGAATGGAAAATGATTATAAATTTATCATCTTTTCAAGAGCCATCGCAAGCACAATATTCATTTTTCTGTCACTAAATATTGGCATTGTGGATTATTCTAACAATTCAATCTCTCTCTTCTTTTTTCTACTCTCACTTTTTTGTTTAATTTTGATGTCCCGCGGCAACGCGTGGGGTTTCATCTAGTTTTATAAAAGGCAATGACGTCCTGTGAACAACTTGACGAAATAAGGAACATGAAAACTCAAATTAGGAACACTATTTCTAAGGCTGCAATGATAAATGACTAAGTCGCATATATCTCACTTCTACTTAGACCAGGATTATTATTTCTAAGACAACCGATCGTATACTGATTCATAGACCACTATTTCTAAGGCAAGACTGATGAATCTAAAGCAACGTCAATGGAAGAATATATAATTCGTAAGCAAAATAGGCATGAAAAAAAATGCAGGAATCATTCAGTAAATGTGGATCTCTATGTCACATGGGAGTGGGATATATCACTCTCCGTCGCTTATTCGCTAAACCTCTCATTTGAATCAACCCTCCCCAAGCAGCTGTGCACATCAAAACTGAAGAAAACAATAATAAAACAGATGGAGATTCAGACATGGTCATATGGACGGGAAAAATAATGACAGATCAGATCAGGAAAAAGGGGACTTTGCTTACCTATCGTTTCTTGAGTTAGTAGAGCACAGTCACGGCAAGGACCCTTGCAGTTCCGATCTCTCAACTCCGACGGCTGCGCCAAGCTCACCCACAAGAACGGATGCTGTTGACGTCGCTGGCCTGCAGCTCGAGAACCACCTGCCGCGCCGTCCAGATCTCCAACGTGGAATCGACGCCGGGGGAAGGAGGTGACCACATTCCAGATCAGCATGCAGCTTGGAGGACGGGTGGGATCGATGCGGGCAGAGATAGCCGCTTGTTGGAGTTCGCCGGCATGAGGGAATGCAAATGGGCGAGGCAAGGAAGAGACGGGAAGGGAAACGCGACTTCTAGAACAAGTAGGTGGTGCGACTGCAAAGGCACATATGCGGGGACGGACGGATCGATCAAGGCTGGGCTGGCGAAGTGATCGGACGGTAAAGTGATTTTTGAGCAGCAGCCACAGTAACTTTTGAACTATAGAGATGTGGGCGGCGCTGAGAGAAAGTATATTATTATGATGATGTCATGAGTATGTCGTTGAGAGACCCCGCCAGGCCTACGAGGCCTCCAAATTGTGCAATGTCTTTTGTGACGAATTCCAATATGCCATCATGAATTGGAAATCGGAATCGTCACAGATTGACTACCAAGCGGGTGACAATTTAAATTTCGTGATAAACTGGAAATTCGAATCGTCAAGGAATGGCTGCCGTGGGAATCACAATTGAAATTTCATAATGAGTCTCTTGTGTCTGAGCCATTTGGACCCACCTGTCATATGTAAGTGCATAGCCCACATGTTGGGACCCACTTGTAAGTATATGACATTCCACTGGCGTCTGGGACCCTGAATCACCAACGGTCGGTCCCACACATTAGCTTGGGTTCACCAGTCACTGTAATTCATTTACTGGCATGTGGGACATTGTGAAAGGTTGGCTGCGCTGGATTTATTTTTTGTTAGAAAAACAATTGCGCTCCAAGCAAGATTCAAACCAGCAACCTCATCAACAGAGGCTTGTACCTTACCACGCTACGCTAGTTGTTTGAACGTGCTAGCTTTGGGACTTATTTTTATTACTAGCAAATTGCCCGTGCGTTGCAACGGAGCCAAACCACATGTACGTGGTACATCTTTATTTCTGATAAAAGTTTCTTGTATTTATCTAAAAATTCGAAGAATTTACCAACATTGGAGATTTTTAGTTTAATATCTGCAGCTCTTAGAGTGATTCTAGCCAAAATGGACTCGTCTTTATCTATTTTATTGAGCCCTCCATTTATCATGATTTTTGAAGCTTCGCAGGGCTGCCTTTTGATTTTTTTAAAAAGGGAAAATGATGAAGTTTTAGAACAACAGTTTCATCCCAGACTCAGCTCTGTTTTCTCTCCTCTATGTTTCCTCTCGATGGAGCACTGCGCACACCGTCCTCTTCTCCATTGGCCAAGAAACTAAGGCCTGTAACAATGACGTTAACAAATAGTGAGTTACCCTCTTCTTCAAGTTGCTGCCATCTTTAAAGTCAAAATCTATAACAACATGGTGAGCCTCACGCACTACTGCGTCTTGTTTTTCTTCCCTTTCAATATTTGTTGCAGACGTGTTCGTGCATCTTATTTTAGTCTGCTCCATGTCGCACATTGGTGGTATGGAGTTGAGTTCCAGGACAAGTCGTCGATTGTTTCTGGCCAGTAGTCCGGCGAGCTCGAGCCAATCCGATCATGTGTCTGAAATCCGTGTTCTGGACGTAGTAGACACTCCAATAGTCCGCATTCCGTACGTCACAGACTCGCGGGGACCCGCGTGCGAGCGGATGCCACGGACACGCGGATCGTTATACCTATATAACAAACTGGGTTTTCACGTAATGAACTCGATATACTTAACCATATAAAAAATCCAACCGGCAGGTGAACAATTCCCTTGTGACTTTAAATCAAGTATGAATCCGGCTCTTACTTCATCACGTGCAAGGCAAATTCATGACTCCGACTCACAAACGTGTAGGTTTTTACGTGTACGTGGGCAGATTCATACTGTGGTGAAAACACTTAATAAACTTTTACAGAGGGCAGAAATAAAATAGCCCGAACGCAAAAAAAAAAGCACCAATCCTTAAACTGGGCCAGCAGAAACAAAACAGCCCAAAAAAAAAGGACATGGCTAACGCCTGCACGTGCAGGCGTTGGACGTTCAGCACGCACACCCGTATAAGGAAGGTTTTCCCGACCGGCCTGCCGCCTTTCCCTTTTTTGTCAACCCGGGAGCAAGGGTGCGCGCACGAAGCCGCGAGCGGGAAACCACGTCGGACTTCACAGGGCGGGCAATTTTTCTACGTTTTTCAACTTTTCCCGTGTGCCACTACCAATGTGCTTTTGGCCTTTCGTTACTTTATTTCCAACAGATTCAAGAAAGCAAATATACCAGAATCTCATTTCTATGTTCAAACATAACAAATCTGCAACTCCATTCAACATGATTGATGTTCAATACAAATTGGCTAGTACCACTTGCCTACAATAGAACTGCCGATTGTAGCATCTTCATATACTACAACATACCAGCTACTAGAAATCATAAGAAAAATAAGCACTCATGCTTCCTCTGACCTGACATGTTCATGTATTACAGCATAGCTGCTAACCTATTGGACCTGCAAAGAAAGGGTATGTATGGGCCACCAGGCAATTTGTGAGAAAATTGCAGCACTGAAAAAGAAAGCAAGAATTAAGGTGTAAGTACGAATGAATTGCTTTCAGCATTTTCTAAAGTACTTATTAACATGTGCTACAAACACTGATGACATGCTTATAAAATCATCTCATGATGTAGGAACAGAAACACTATATTGTGCAAGGATCAACATTAAAAACCGCATGCATGTCTACTTACTAAGATGTAAAATTCAGTCGATAAAGCTTTTCACCCACAATTTCGCCGTTATGACTTCCTCACGTACCAACCTTAATGAACTTATTACATATGGTTCTAACACAACTGGAATGGATTTACGTGCAGGGTAGAAACCTACCTTTTGTGATCAGTGAAAGTTGCTCATAGATGAAGACTAGATCGCTGTGTGTTGGTCTAGAAAAAAATGTTTGGCTTAAACATGCTTTCAGTTATCACTAAAAGTACTTATTAGAATATATCAAATTACTGTTAGAAATGCTAAAACCTGCTTTTACTTGTATGCAGGTTCCAGGAAATAAGTTTGACTTAAACTTGCTTTCGGTTTTCACTAAAAGTACTTATTAGTATATACTCCCTCCGTTTTTAATTATATGATGTTGTTGATTTTTTTGTTGAACTTTGACTAACAATATATGTAAAAATAATTAGTTGTTTAACGTAAAATGTATATTGTTTGATCTACCATCAAAAGCACTTTAAAATGAACTTATATATTTAGCTATTTGCATAAATATTTATGAATAAGACGAATGGTCAAAGTAACGAAAAAAGTCAACGGTGTCATATAATAAAAAACGGAGGGAGTATAGAATTACTTTTACAAATGCTAAAACCTGCTTTTATATGTGTGCAGGTTACAGAAAAAAATGTTTGACTTAAACTTGCTTTCAGTTATCACTAAAAGTACTTTTTAGTATATATATAGAATTACTGTTAAAAATGCTAAAACCTGCTTTTACATGTGTGCAGGGACAAAACCATCATTTAACACCAAAAATGCTTATTTATATAATAGAATTACTATTAGACATGCTTTAAAGTGCTTTTCATGGCTGTAACTCCACATTGTGTCACACTGGTTAACTAAAACTTGGTTTTCATGTTCAGTAAAATAATTTAGCATAATATAAAATTACTTATAAAAATACTTTAGTAACATATGTGCAGGCCCTCAATGGACTTAAACCTCATTTTCACTGATATCTACAATTCGTAACAGTATATTATCAAATTCAAGTTATTCTGGTTCAAAACTATATGCACTGCGTTTTTTCTGGAAGAAAAAAAAAACCATGTGCAAAGAAAAAGTGAGGTTCTGCAATCAGTGTATGACCATGAACATGTGAAAACATAAACATATGTCGTGTTCAGCTGTGGACTGACTAAATCTTCCTTTTAATGGTATCTACATTTTGTACTAACTTGTAACGACTTTAACCGGAAGAAATCGCAAATGATCTAACAATGCTTCTGCAGTGCATATTATTTAAAACAAGTTACATATCTGAACCCAACATTTCAAAAGCAGACGGTGCTGAGCAATCTCTGCCATTAGAATTAACTAATTTGTTGCAGAAGATCCTACAGATTCGGGATTGCCTACATTGTTTGAATTGAGGCTTCACTAGAAGAAACACACATAAATGACAGAAATGAACAGGACAACTAGAACTTAGTTATTTCAAAAGGTGTTCCTTGTTCTGATAACAGATCAACAATTACAAGAACTATGGAAAGACCCCTATTCATGGTGATTATCATGCAAGGTGGTGCATGAAAAAAATGCACAGACATGAAGCAAAAGTTGATTATGCTGAGGGGGAAAAGTGCTTATGCTAAGGGAGGAAAGTGCTTATGCTGCAGGAGAAAACTGCTTATACTGGAAATATGGCAGAAAGAGATTGTCACCATTTGCTCCTCTAGAAATACCGAGACAACTCCTAAACACCCAAGTCACCAACTCCTAAACCCCGATATAAAGACACAATTAGCCCAGCAGTTCTAGAACCCAGTCATAGCGAGCATAGCCGGCAGGAATTGCACAACATTAACGAATTACATGGAATGTAAACCAATTGAGCTGAGAGATGAAGAGAGTGAGAAGGACATACTGATGGGGAACAACATAGCTGTCCTCGTCGATGACCGGAAGGTCTGCTTGATATTGGTGGTCCCGACCTCCGAGGCCAGCACGACGGCCACAGCTCTATCTACGCATAGATGGAGCATTTTTCTTACATGAAGAAGGTGCAACACATATTCTCCTATGTACCCCACCTTATACCTAACAAAGCAACAAAAAGTACAAAACATTATTACATCGTGAGAAGAATTGTATATAAATGCTTAAACTCATGCATAAAAATGCTTACTAGTTACCACTAAAATGTTTTTCCATATTTGCGATACACATGGCAAGGGAGACATTAAAATCAATTGAATGTATTCAACAACCTAACCTCCCTGATTCTCAAAAACCTACTTCATCTTCTTCCAAAAATAGTAAAAGACTTACCCGTTAGGAAAAAATTGCATTCTAAAATGTTACGTTTATCATATGCATACCGTGTTACCTAAAATATTGAACAAGACAAGGAACCTAGTTATTTCTGCTATTGGTGGGTGAGTTGCTCAACACCATACAAAGGAGTTCCGTGTTCTGGAAACAGATAATCAATTAAAAGCGCTAGAAAGATCCCTATTCATGGTGATTAGATCATGCAAGGTGGTGCCTGGAAAATGCACATGTATGAAGCAGAAGTTCTTATGCTGCAAATATGACCGAATAAGAGGTTGGCATCATTTTTTTTCCCAAGGAAACATCTCACTGCCATAAAAAATACTGATTCAATACACAACATTGGCCATTAGCACTAGAAGGGACAGACCCTATCCTCCAAATCATGCACAGTGCTGCATAGCGTTGGTGAATAAAAACGCATGACTTAAAAATCAACAATCTGACAATACATAGGTACTCAGAGAAGATCATATTATGTTAAAAAAACATAAGATACTAGTAAACAAACAATTTCTAAACAAAATGTCATCAGTACAGCTGCCTTTCGATACACCTTAATGAAATAGGCACTCCTATTCTAAAAACGGAACATATGTTGATTGAGACTGAGCATAGACATAAATTACTGAACATAGACAAATAGACTAAAAAAGGACAACTAGATGCATCAGAAAAATGGGTGTGTCGCCCAGAAAATTGGATTGTCAGATTCCCACATACCTTTGCAAGTGATTGAAATTTTCTCATAACATAGCACACGATTGCTGTCAACACCCAGCCTGCACACACAACACATCAAAATTTAGACCCCGACCTGCATAAGAATGGAGATGGGATCAAATCGAACAGCAAGACCGATGTGCTCATCCATGGATTGTCATAACACCAAGCGAAATTGCTTGAAATCACAATCAGCTTTCCCTAAGGCACCACTGGGAATTGTTGTGGAAAACGTTAACACAACTAAAACACTAAACTAGCTAGAGGTTTCACTATAGCATCTCAGGCTCTCAGCAAGCAGGCTAATCGGCAAACACACGAGAATAACAGGAAATTGGATTGATGTGGAGCTTAATATCGATCCACTAAGCAACGAAGTCACCAACAACTAAACCCGTAAACTAAAGCCGTAATTAGCCCCCCAAATCAACAGTTCTAAAACCCAGCCACAAAGAGCAAAGCAGGCAGGAATTGCACAAAATTAGCGAGTTCCATGGAATGTTAACCAAATAATGTGAGAGAGGAAGAGAGTGAGGAGGCCGTACGGATCCAAAGGACGTTGTGGTCCTCGTAATCCTTGTTGTCGGCAACCTGCAGATCTGCTCGATGTTGGAGGTCCGGACCAGGGAGGCCTGCACGGAGGCGGCTCCACAAGGACAACTGGACAAGGCTCTCCCAGTTCTCCTTAACATGCGTTGGCTCTCGAGACCCCTCGGTTGACGCCACCATCGTGGCGAACCCTAGGTCACTGGTCGAGTAGATGCGGTCGAGCTGACCAGTCCTCCTCACTGGATGCCTGTGGCTGATCAATGAAACTCAAAATCCAAATCCAAATCGATTTGAGAAAGGGGTAGTGGGGAATGTAAATCAACTCACCTTCCGTTCCCAAACCTGGATCGAGCTCAAAAATCAACTCGATTCTCTCCTGATCCAGAGAGCTTGCGCCGCAACCACTGCCGCCCACTCACCGGAGGGCTCGAACTGCTACTCCGCTCGCCGGAGGACGGAGGACTCCTCCTCGTGCCGCTGCCCCGCTCGCAGATCCCCCTGGCACCGCCGTCCCGCGTGCCGGGGAGAAGGAGGCAGGCTCGCTGCCGTGGCCCCGCACGTGGGAGGAAGGAGAGGAGACGGGCACGCTGCATCGCTGCCGCATCCCCGCACCGGAGGGAGCAGGTGGCAGGCTTGCTGCCGGCCGCGGCCGTCTGCCGGAAGGAGGAGACGAAACGGGAAATGAATTTGGTGTGGGACCCATCCTGACTTGGAAACCGCTTCGGCGCTGTTTATTTCCTGGCGGTGGATGCGCATCGGGCGGCTGTCCCTGCGTGCGCGCCGAGCGACCAGCGGACGCACGCCCGAAAAGAAGTCTTTACCAAAAAAAAAAAACACCAAACTTAGAAGTGCTAGTCGTGGGAATCCAACCTGAGTTGCATTGGTAGGAGTGGGGAAGGAACCTTCCCACCGGACCACGCTGGTCTTAGTAACAATTTGAGATTGGAAATCTATAAGACGTAAAAAGAATATTTGAATTCGTATCTAATTCAAGTCAAATTCGACACAAATTCAAACGGCAGAGGTCTGAAAATTGTGGCTGACGACCATCTTTAGACTTATTAAGTAGTAGAGATTAGTATTTTTCCTTTCTTGCTGGTGTCCTTTGACATAACAGACGAGATCTACAGACTTGGGCAAGATTCGGCCACCGCCGCCCATGGCCGCCGACGTTGACTCCTGATGTGCTGCGTATGCGCGCCCGGCAAGGGAGGTAAATCCATTTGATAGCGCCTCTAAGCTTGCCATACTGCGTCCCAGGCACCTGCAATTGTTGTGTCTGTAACCTGGCTACCTACCATTATTGCTCAGTTTTGCAGAGGATTGAGCCACCACCTGCCATTGCTCGGTTTGCAGAGGATTGAGCCGTCACCGGCAATTGCTTGGTTTGCAGAGGATTGAGCCGCCAATGACCTTTCCACGGTTTACCTGGTGTTATGAAGGCAGTCCTTCTTCCCCATCTCTCAACACTGACCTGCAGCTGCAGAGTTATGTGTTTTGCATTCCTTTATATATATTTGATTTACAAACAGGATACGTATAGAGATGTTGACATACGGCTGTGCAATGCTTGAACAGATGGATATAACTTGGCCCCCATTAAGATGGTATATTTGTTCCTTCTGTGTATCCAAGCTACTTACTTGTACATGGTGTTTTGTAACATGCCTTAATTGTTGTGGTGTAGGCGATATGTGAATAGAACAAAGCTAATCGAGCTCAAGTGAAGTTCCATCAAACAAATGGCTCGCGTAGCTACACGCTGCATTGTGAAAATTTGGTAAGTTACATCTGTTGATATGTGCATTCGTTATGGGAAGAAGCCAATGTTTGTACCGTGATTGTTGATAGTTTACCAAATTTCATAGTGGTATTTCTTGTTTTGTAATGTTTGTCTTGTCATATCAGTTTGTAAAGATGTACAATAGTACTGCCTGTTACCAAATTTCTATTTTTACACCTCTCTCTCCTATGCATTATTGTGGCTGTGAGCAAGTATGTAAGCGTGTTGCATGCATGTCATTAATTTATAGGGAGACAAGTAATCATGAAGATCCCAATGCATTCGATTTGTTCAAGGAGTGCCATTATAGCAACAAAAAGAAATGCTACACGTCTTCTATACAGCTTGCCATTGTTAGTATTTTCAAAAATTGTTCTCCATTGCAATGCCCCTAGTTCAGCTGTATCTCATGAGCCATGTTTGTTGTTATTAATTCTGGTATGAAATGGAGAAGAGGATCTTTGAAGCAGCAGATGCTGACAAGAACCCAAGTCTGTTAATGAGGATGTAGCTGATGTCCATGCAGAGCACACCAAGAAAAGGAAGTTCCCTTAATGTTGGCATTGACAGTATACGGCTTTGAACAAGTGTTATTAACCTTGAAGCAGATTTACGGATGAAGAAGAGAGTAAATGCCAAACTTCGAATGGTTGTAAACACCCAAAAAGCATAAATTGATGTCCTCTCGGAGCAAGTCCAAGAAGTTGAGCAAGCTAGGGTCAAGGAGAAAAAGGAGATGCAGAATAAGCAAGCGAAGACAGATGCAAAACTTCATCTTTTGCTAAGTCAGCTTCGAGCAAGTCAAGCAGATGTGTAAGCTGTTGTTGGAACTTTAGTTCTAACTTTTGCCGGTGCCATGGTTTGGTGGAACTAATTTGTTGCTGCCACCATACTGAGATCAACCTTTTTGTGCCGCAAATGCATGTAATCTGTTGGACAAATAGAATGCAAGCATTTTGCTGCTACATGATGGATGTAACTTATTCTGTTCGATCATGTGGGGAACATTCTGAAATCCTGTATGTTACTTATATGCATATGATGTTCTGGCTGTCTCGGTTGTGATATTTGGATGCTATTTTGAGATAATTGATTTGTTTCTTGGATTGGGCCAAATTTCAAAACTTAATCGAATGTTTTATAGGCTTCAATTCCTCCCTGCACCCAAAAAAACACTTGGATTTTTACAATGGGCTGGATTACTGCTACCAGGCTGTAACATTCCTCTTGGCCCAAAATAAAATGTAAATTCTCGCTAGGACAAATTTGAAAAACCCCACTGGGCTCAAAATAAATTAAATTTCTGAGTAGGCCGAAATTGGGCTGCATTTAAAATGGGCCTGAAACCGTCGGCCTGTATAGGCATGGAACTCAGCTGGGCCTATCAATTGTCATGTTCCAGAATCATCACAGATGGGTCAACAATCGACGCGAGATACATGACCGTCGGCCTGTATAAGCATGGAACTCGAAGGTTCTCGTCATCTCTTTGTTTGCATTGAAAGAGCTTTCCTTGATGAACTTCCGCAGCTTGGAAACCTTAGAAATTGTTTATGATTAACCTTCGTAGTTCGGACCATGAATTGATTGTTCCCGGCTCTAAAGTGGTGAACCAATTTTTCGTAGTTCCTTCTATTGTCATTACAAGTGCCTTCGCATAAGTTGAGTTGCTTCCTCCTGACTCTACAACAGCTTTGAAGGACATCAAGAATTCATGGGGATCTGTTTTGCCTTGATATGGTTTGATTTTGGGCATCTTGAAATTGGTTGACCACAGTTCACTTTGAAGTTCTTCGCTCAAGGGTGAGTTTGTGTTACACATTTGCATGGAAGGTGTACCTTTCCCGGAGCTCTTTATTTCGTAGACAACCCTATATTCGACTTACTTGCAATGTTTGTTTGCATTTTTTGGGTTTGGACGCCTCATGTTTTCCATATCTTCGTTAATTCTGAAAAGCTTCTCGTTCATAACAGCTATCTCCTGCTTTGCTTTGTCCTTCTTTCAATGGCATCTAGCTTCCTTGCTCTTTCAAGCCTTTCTTGTTTGATAAGCCGAAGGAGTTCAGCGAATGAATCTTCTTCTTCTTGGCGCCTTCGTCATCTTCTTCTAGATGCTTGTTCTCAGCTCGTGACTCTTTGTCTATGTTGCTAAGTTAGTCGGCTTTGTTTGCGTCGGACTTTTGCTTCCTCTGAGCTTCTTCACTTTCTGCCGCAGCCTCTTCCTCCTCTAATCTTGCCGTTAGCCTTTTTCTCTTCTTCCTTCGCCAATCTGGCTTCTTCTCTCTCTCTTGCCATCATGTCTTCTTTTTCTTATCTGGCCGCTCTGACTTTTTCAGCTTTCAGGTCAGCGCGCTGAGCCTCCATGTCTTGCGTTCTTGGTTGTTTTCCTGTCGCCATTGGATTTGTGGTCGTTGGTTTGGCCTGCGGATGGCGCCAAATGTTGGGGAAGCAAAGCCCTCAACACGCTTCGTTGCTTGGAATTGTCATGATCAAAGCCTTCTGGTCGTCTGTGATGCTGGACGAAGGGTTGAGGTGAGGCGAAGCCCTTAGACGGTGTCGATGTCGTGTGTTGAAGCCCTCCTGTCGTCCGCGATGCTGGACGAAGGTTGCGGAGATCACACAGAGTTCGAGTTGCAGTAAATGATGCAAATGGCTCGTGGCATGAAAAACTGTTGCTGTTACTGAGATCATCCCCTCTATTTATAGAGGGAGAAAGAATCATAATTACACATTGGTCCTTAATCAACTCCATTAAGTCTCTCTGCAGTTCGTTTGTTATACCTCCTTCGCATGCTGGTCTTTGACCCCTCGCGCTTGTGCTAGAACCCTTCGCTGACATAAGTAGAGGCTTCGTCTCTTCTGGTAAGCTTCGGCATTATCTCCAACAATAACGATGGGAATCGCATCAGTCACAACTAATATGTCATTGGAAAAACAACGGTGGCGACTGACAGTAAAGCTACCCGCCACTACAAATCAACAGAAAAGAGTAAGGGCGTGCATGGTTCGCCACAACAAAGCCGAAATATTAAAGTTAACCTCCTGAAACTGTATAACTATATGGTACGAAATCGATTTCCTCCAAATTACAATATTCACATGCTTAATTCTTATCTGATATACCCTGCAAATTGTACCTCATGACTATTGTAAAACTAACTATATGACGGTGCCAGGCGTGAGAGCACGAATCTTCACGTCCACTCCAACCGGGGGCTGACGAAACTCGATGTCCTCAAGGCCAATAGCCATCAACGTTGTCAAGCCCGGCAGGTAGACCACCACCATGTCATCGGTAAAAGGGAGGTACTCCGGCATAGTATTGCGCGTAGTTGGATCCCATGTCGCCCCCACGAGCGTAGCGAGCACCTTCTGCACCATCTTGAACTCCGCCTTCGGTGCCGGCACAAGCCCGGCTTCGTTGCCGCCAGGCCTCGCCCAGAACAGCACGTGGAACGCTGCGGGGTCGTGTTCCGTGTCGCCGATTCTGTACGCCGTTGGCCTCCGCCCGCCGCAGGTGTCCGCCTGTGACCCGTCACGGTAGGTGCTGGGTGCTAGCTCATCGTCGTTGTAGGGAACCGCGTGCACCGTGGGGACGTCGCCGGCGCAGTCGAACGTTAGGAATGTGGCGAAGTGGACGTCCAAGATTCGCCACTGCCGGGATCGTGGCCCTTCCGGGTCGCCGAGCTTGGCCGAAGTGTCGTCGGCGACAGCCAGCGTTGAGAGGAGCAGCGCTGCGAGGATCGCGATGCACGCGATGGCTTGTCCCCGTCCGCTCGGCATCGTCACGATGAGATGGACGATGGGCGCCGTCAGGCTGGGTCTGTCTTTTGTTGAGACCGCGTGGCAGTTTTATCGGTGGGTTTCCGTGTCCGAGCCGGCAACGAGTGTGTGGGACGTGTCCGTATCTGATGCGACTTGGCTAGACGGTGTGTAGCCGTGTTTATTGGAAGGACGTCGGTAAGATTCAGGTTCGGATTTGAGCCATACTGTATGCTTTAGGCAACAGTTGAATGATTCGCTGATTACAAAACGTGAAGACGACAAACGATTCTAACATCAGAGGGCGAAAGACGTCTCCCAAAATCTATTCTTACATACATTTCTCAACCAAGAGAAGATTGCTCACGTGACCTCCGATTAATAAATTTTAACACATTTTCATATGTATCGAGCATTATGCTGATTTTATCGCATTCCATTAACGCATTGGCACAGTCGCCTGAGATGTAGGAGAAAATCTGCCAAACAAAAAAAAAACTTTTGTACCATCCAGTAAAGGAACACAAGCGTCGATGAGTTATTCCTCATATCCAAGTCTCTACAAAAGGGAAAACAAAAATATGAAAGACTCAAGAGCAGGCGACAGTGGACGACGCGGTCTTGAAGCCGAGCTGGGAGCTCGACGCGTAGTGGAATTTGACGGCATAGTTAGGGCCCATGCCGAAAGGCCGGCCATCGTTGAGTGTGAAGAACTTACTGTCGCCGTCTGGTCGGAGGATGGCCGGGTCGACGCCCATGGAGGAGGTGAATCCGGGGCATGCAACCTTGATATCGGCCTGTGAGCAAATGCACCTGTTCTCAAACGCCACCGTGTACTTTTTTTTTAGAGTTCTAGAGCGCCAACATGACGCTCCAGCCGGATATATTTCAATCAGGCATATAACGTTTACAGTTCAAAGCTTGCTCAAACCCCATTCGTTATTACATGACTCTCCAGCCAAAGGACACGAACTCAAGCCTTCACCACAAATCACTCAACACCGAGCACTACATTGACTCCGCATCTTGTACTTCATGCGTACAGCCTCCCATGTATCCATCACCTCCCTTCATGCTCCTGGACCTGAGCTTGTGGATAGCACGTTCATCGCTCCCATCAAGATTCTTCCAGGTCTTGCCCTCATCACCTTCAGTCCAGCAATATGCTGCTGCAACAAATCCATTTTCCCCACAGGACATAGGATTTGCCAGTGTGTCACCATCGGTAAGATCATATTCCAGATCATCGACATCCCCCTCCAGGTAGCTCTCTGAAAGCACAAATCATTTCTCACTTTCCATAACCCCCACAGGGCAGCAGATGTAATAATATTCATAGAACAAAATCTTTTATCGCTAAGCCACATAGCACCTATGGATTCAAAATTTTCACCTACATTTTTATCGAGAACTTCATAGATATCAACCCACATCTTCCTAGCTACTACACAGTCAAAAAAGAGGTGGAAGACAGATTCTTTCTCAGAGCAAAATAAGCAATTTTCATCATTCAGTTTCATTTTACTTCCTAAATTATCTCTAGTCAGCACTTTGTTCTTTGACAGTAGCCACAGAAAAAAGTGAACTCTGGGTGGAATCTTTAAGTTCCACACTGCAGGTGTATGTACAGGTATCACACCTCTAAAATTAATAATACCATACAAGGATTGTGATGAATAAATGCCACTAGACTGGAATCTCCATATCAGAGCATCCTCTTCATCAACTATGTCCACAGTTGAAGCAAGTTGAACTACTTCTAACCACATATCATACAATCTATCAGAAACTGTTCTTCTAAAGGTGCACTTCAAATCGACCCCATCCCACAGGTCAGCTATAGTTGCTGTTTTCTCATTTACTATTATATAAAGCTCCCAAAATTGTACAGCCAAACTTGAAGACCCAACCCATATATCTTCCCAGAATTTTACCTTTTTTCCATTCCCCACATGCCATCTATACCCTACTTTAGCTGTTTGAGCAGCCCAAACAATGCTCTTAAAGAACTGTGAAGCACCCACAGATTTACTACAGAGAATATTAGGACTAGTATTATCATACTTAAAATCTATCACTCTTTTCCACAGCCTACCATCATTTTCCTGGTATCTTTTTATCCAGGAAGCAAGCAGACAAGTATTTAAATCTCTCAAATCAGGAATACCTAACCCCCCATACTCTTTTCTCATAGTTACAGTTTCCCAATTCACCAAATGAAAACTGTGATGCCCCTCATAGTTATTCCACAGACAGTGGGACATCTGACTATTCAAAATCTTTATAGCCCACTTAGGAAATTTTATAAAGGACATCAAATAAACAGGAATGCTTGCTAAGCAAGATTTAATCAAAGTAACCCTAGCTTGGTGGGACAGCAACTTCCCTCTCCACCTTGCTACTTTCTTCACCATTTTATCTACTAAAGGCTGAATGTCTTCTCTCCTCAACTTGTCATAGTGCAGAGGCACACCTAGATATTTAATGGGGAACTCCCCAACTGGACACCCAAACAGATGCGACACCATATGTACCTGATCTTCATCAAGATTTAGAGGAACCAACTCGCTCTTGTGGAAGTTAATTCTCATACCCGACATTTGTTCAAAACACATCAAAATACACTTTAGATTTCTAAGACATTGACTATCTACTGCAGAAAAAATTATTGTATCATCTGCATACTGCAGTGATATTACTCCTTCACTCCTGAACCCAGTCAAAAGTCCTTTGATCTTATTACTAGCAGCAGCTTTCATTAACATTCTAGTAAGGACATCTCCTACTAAGTTGAAAAGCAGGGGTGATATAGGATCCCCCTGCCTCAACCCTTTTCCTGCTTTAAAAAAATTACTATCTTCACCATTAATAGTGACACCTACCGAGCCTGTCTTAACTATCTTTTCTATCCACCCAATCCAGGTACTTCCAAACCCTCTAGATTTTAGGACCTCAAACAAAAACTCCCAATCAACCCTATCATACGCTTTTTCATAATCTAACTTCAGAACCACCCCTGGCTCTTTGCTCTTATGCAACGCATGTACTACTTCATGTGCTACCACTACGCTCTCAAGTATATACCTCCCTTTTATAAATGCACTTTGCTCACTCGCAATCAATCTCTGAGAAACACTACCTGGTCTTATAGTTAACACTTTAGAAAAAATTTTAAAAATGCAATTGGTTAAGCTAATTGGCCTAAACTTTTTTAAATGCCTAGCATCATTTTCCTTTGAAATTAGAGTCAAAAGAGCATAATTCAGCCTCTTAATATCTAGTGTTCCATTTTGGAAGTCTATAAACATCTTAACAACATCTTTACCAACTAAATGCCAAAATTTATGATAAAAGAGGAAAGAAAGCCCATCAGGCCCTGGTGCTCCTTCAGCATAACAACTATCTACCGCAGCTTTAATTTCCTCCTCTGTAAAGGGGGCTTGTAAAAGCTCGTTTTCCTGATCAGTAACTCGTTCACTTTCCTTCCAGAAATTACTATCTAACTGAAAGTACCCTCTATCCTCTTGTCCAAACAACTTTTTGTAAAAATCTACAGCAACTTTTAACATATCCTTAGTTTCAGACACACAGCCATTATCACCTTCTAACAAGTCTATTCGTTTTTTCCTATTTCTCTAGCCAGTTATACTCGTCAGCAACCACCTTTTTAGCTTTGTTAAGCTCTGCTACTACATTTGAGGCCCACCCCCTGGCTAGCCTCCTAAACGTTCTAACCTTATTTTGCCACACGTCTACGCTATTTCTACCCATCTCCCTCGAATTCCACGCTTTAGAGACAATATTTTTAAAACCTCCCCTTTCCAGCCACCATTTTTCAAATCTAAACCTTTTTTTACCTAAGGAAACATTCTCCCCTGTATCTATACTAAGCGGCGTATGATCACTGTTAGATTTATCTAAGGCACTTATTCTAGTCAAAGGGAAAGCAGCATCCCAATCAGTTGTTGCAAACACTCTATCCAATTTAGCTAGAATTCTATTCTCCTGATTATTGGCCCAAGTAAAAGCTCTATTACCAATATTTAACTCAATCAAGGACCACCTATTCACCCAGTCATTAAAGGCATCAGCCCATTTGTGATTAATTTGGAAATTACTTTTATCACTAGCAAACCTTGACAGATTAAAATCACCAGCTAACAAAATTGGGCCTTGCCAGATAGACATGACTGAGTTTAACTCATCTAGGAACTCTTGCTTCCCTTCTTCATAAGGGGAGCCATAAATCACTACCAGCTTCCAACTAAAATTAGACTTCTTATCTTGAATCATGGCAGAAATAGAAAACTTCAAAACTTCCTTAAAAGTAACTATGAACTTATCAGAATTAATTCCAACCAAAATACCTCCAGCAGCCCCAACTGCTGGTAGGTATTTCCAACTAAATTGCATATTACCAGACAAGGATCTAAGGTAAGTATCAGAAAACTCACTTTTCTTTGTCTCCTGGACCCCTACAAAATCCAATTGATTACATCTAATTTTCGACATTAAAGAAGGTTTCCTACCAGTTTTTCCCAGACCCCTTATATTCCAAATGATACCTTTCATTTTTGATTAAAATTGGGTTTTCTTTTCCTATTTTGGACCACTGTCCAATCTGCAAGTACTCTCTCCTCCTGAGATGTACTTACATCTACACATCTACTGCTACCAGGGTCCACTCCCTGCATACCATTATCAGCTACTTGACAACTATCTACTTTACACAACTTAGTAAAAGCCATACCTCTATCATTATCAAGAACTTGAATCACAGAAGCAGAATGAGCTATTTCTCTATCATTATCTCCTAATTTTACTCCTACCACATTTGCAATATCAGAGATTTCAGAATTTGATAGAACTGAGAAAGCATTACCTTTGTTACCTCCAGGCAACTCCAGGTTCAGCCTCTTCTTAACTCCTTGGGCTTTTTCAAGTGCTGTCCTTCCATCCTCTTGGTGCCTTTTGCTTTTCCTTGTAGCCACCACTGGCCCCCATTTCTGTTTCCCTTTGCTCTTGACTATCTCTTCTTCCTTCTCTGTCTTATCAGCTTGATTAACACCCTCTTGGTTGTCTTCTACTTGCAGTTCACTCAGCTTCTCAGCTTCATATGACCAATCACCAGGAAGGTTTTCCATCCCCATATCCCCAACTGCTTCGCTGATTTCTATTGTGACTGTCTCTTGACCATTTTGGTCCTCCTCATTATCTGACTCTGCAAGTTCCATTTCCTTTAACAGATTGGCACCTTTGAGGCCACTAGCTTCTCCAGCTGTCACTACCTCTTCTTCTATATTCTTGAAGAATTGTGCCCACACTGATACTGTTTTTGCTCCTACATTTGACTTGTTTTCCTTCCCAATCTGAGGCATTGAGGTTTCTGAAGACTTTTTACTGGGTGTTTGTGCTCCATCAGTATCCATTCTGTTACTCTTATCGGTCTCCTCCTGTCCCTTATCCTCATCTAGCAGATCATCATCATCATCAGGGTTTGATGGATTATCAGGGTCACCCCCCACCAACTGGTTCACCCCATCCACAATGAGACTGATAAGATAAATCTTCTTCTTCATTTCCAAGAGTCTTTGTTTTGGAATCTTAGCAGGATCCCTCACTGCTACTTTGATTCTCACAGACTCAAACATGCTTGAGAAGAGAGAGTTCCAATCTACATCTTCTAGCAGCCCCAGGCTAGATGATATCTGTTGTATTGTCTCCCAGTCACACCATTTTGGTGGCACTCCCTTAACTTGAACCCAAGCATCCACTAGCTCTTCCACAGGTTCTATGTCACCACTCCAGGCCTTCAGGGATACCATTACCCCCTCCTTGTCCAGGTAGAAGTATGTAGTCCCCCCAAAAACTATTGCTTCTACTTTCTTGTCAGGAGGGAACCTAATCAAGAAGCTGTAGTCACCAATTGGTCTCACATTCCAAACCCACTCCTTATCAAAGATGTTCTTCAGGTTTCTCTCAATTTCTTCCTGACTGATGTCACCTTCTTCTATTGTGAGAACCCCACAGTTATCAAAGTTACACCAGTGGTTGACCCTATCTGGCCTTTCCTCTACATCAATATGAATGAAACCCAAACCCTTGTTTGCACTTCCATACAACTTAGCCATCTTTTGCTGCTTCTTCCACTCTGGACAACCGTCAACTGCATGATCTTTCCCTCTGCAGATGAAACAAAGCTTAGGCTTACTGCACTTTGAGCTGTAGTGACCAGATTCAGAACAGTTGTAGCAAACTATCTTCTCTTTACCACTTCCCCCCTTTGCTGAGCTTTCAGCTCTGTTATCATACTCCATCTTGCCTACTGATTTGTCCTTGCTGTTCTCTTGCACTTGAGAGACATTCTGACTAACTGAAAGTAGCTTGCCCTTGTTCCCCTGACCATTGTCTCTGCTACTCCCCTGGCCATTGTCTCTGCTGCTCCCCTGACCAAAATCCCTGTTGCCTTCCTGACCATAGTCTCTACTGCTCCCAGAGTTCCTCTCAAAGTTCTTCTGCGGCCTCGGACCTGCTCCTCTTGGGCGAGGTGGTTGCTGCTGCTGCTGATATGGCTGGTGGTGATGCTGTGGTGTCCTCCCCTGAAACCCCGACGATCCCATGTGTGGTGGCGGCCCCATGAGCGGCGGCGGCCCCATGTGCGTCGGCGGCGGCCCCATCGGCGGGTAGAAACCATAGCCCATCTGCCCCATGCCCATCTGCGGCGGCGGCATCCCTTGGTAGAACCCTTGTTGCCCGTACTGGAACTGGTTCCATCCCGGACCACCCCACTTTCCCCACTCTTCCTCTGGCGATGCAGGCCTCGGACCTCTTCCTCTACCTCTACCTGCCATGACCTGCTTCACTGCTTGGACGAAGGTTTGCTTTCTCCCCTCGCCCCAGCAATCTTCCGCGAAATTCAACTTCTGCGGTTGCTTCACCCACTGATCTCCCCTCGTCACCGGATGACAATCCGCAGCCTCAAACTTCTTCGACTCCCACAAATCCTTCCTGATCCAGGCTAAACTTCCCCCATCGCTCGCTCTCTCTGCAACCCTAACCCTAGCAATGTCGGCTGGTGAGTCGGATGGGGAATTGGGGATATACCACAACTCACCGTAGAGCTCCTCAACCACTCCATCCTCCTCCAGATACGCTGCCAACTGGGACCCCCTGGCCCCGCGTCCCGACTCCGCCCGCCATGGGATCTGCGGTCGAGGTCGCGCCACTTGCAAGCTATCCGCTGTGCCGCGTGTCCCTGGTTTGAACTTTACTCCCGCGCACCCACTCGCCTCTGAGCGGTTGACCCTCGCCGCAATTCCGGGAGGAGGGGTCCCATGACCCCGGACGGGACTCACCGACGGCAGCCTCCTCGCCGGAGACCTCCCTCGGTCGCCTCGCCTCTCTCGCTCACGACCCATGTTCTCCCCTAGTAGTACATTGTTGCCCGAAGTCTTGCACCACGTGGCGCCACCGTGTACTGCGTCTGGCCGCGGACCTTTCCAGGTACGTACATAGGACGGACGGTCTGGGTGACGCCGAGGTCTGACAGTTTGCAGTGCTGTACGTTACCTGCTCGTGCAAACGAAAAACGTAAAAGAAAGAGGTCATCTCACTGATCGAGATCACTACGTTTGTGGATCCAGTTTCAGAAGAAAAATGTAACAATATAACGACGAAAGAAAAGCAGAGTCTAGAAAAAACTCTGTTGCAGACGGAGAACAACAAAAGAAGGGCAAAGATCAGCTTCGCCTCTATTACTCCTGTGCCGCATCTTCTCTGAAAAACTATGTTTTCGCCCAATTGCAGTCAGCAATTTTCTCTGCACCGTTCGTCATCTCTAATGGATATTTATAGAACAATAACCGCTTTGAGGATACTTTATTTGTGAAATATACGATGATATATTTTCTGGATGGAGTAAGCGATCATATATCTGATACGCTAATCCATTATTCACAAACTGGGGCGAATTGATTTATTTTCCACGAAATGAGTTTCCTGTCAAGCAGGACAACTACGAGACCATTTAAGCCTGCCGTGTACAACACTTTTAGTCAAATTCCAATAATACAGCTTTCTATAATATTTACAGTAATTTCTTGTTCTTTTTGTTTTGTGACATGAGAGATATATTAATAACGGCATTGCATGTTTACAACCGGACTGGACACCACCAGACACATGGTTCTGGTGACCTGAATCCCTACTGCCACAAGGATATTAGAGCATCTCTAAGAGAGCCATATACACTTCCTTTAAATTTAGTTATTGGAATTTTAAATAAAAAACTATCTCCAACAGGGCCTCAAAACAACCTCCAACTTTTCCATAGCCCTTAAACTCCCCTCATTTGTAGCTATAAACAGGGGAAGAATTAGGGCCCCCATTCCTTCTTTTTCCACTACAATTAATGTTTTTTGGGCCCCAAATGCTGATGTGGCCCAATCAAATTTGTTTTGATCCATTTTTAGGGAGTGACTGTTAGAGGAGGGAGGATAAATTGCCCCTCATAATTTTTTGGTTGCTCCTAAAAATAAGTTTATGGACCAATTTTATGGAGTTCTCTTGGAGATGCTCTTATTACAAACTCGAAACTCCGACCCTTTGACACTACTAGTAATTTCTATGACCATATATATGGTCCAGAACTCAAGATAGGTAATGTGGTGTTTCTGGGATTCGTTTTTTTTTGTAGTATTTGATGACCAAAATCAAATGATGAACCATAAGTGAAATTGCCCACCCTCTTGAACCATAAGCTTAACTTGGCAGGTGCAACTGATCGCTTCATAGTATTTTAATATCAATATTTCCAATGAAGGTTTCAAATTACATATCACTTTTGGGAATAAAAGAGAAAGGATCAATGTAATTAATTGTCAGCGCCCGATATATGATGAATGGAATATTTGTTATATAGGATAGCAGTGATTTGGAATTATTGTGTCTAAAACTGATAAGAAAGAAATTCAGGACTTATTATTTATGAAAAGCATGGAGATCTTGGCTACTTTTAGGCCAGCGTCACTTGGTTTTCCTGCAATCTTGCTTGCACCTTAGGCATGGCAAGGAAAAAGGGGGAGGGTAACGCGCGTCCCCTCCACAGGCCGCCACGCGTCCAACCGCCGGTCAGAACCGCGCTCCACCGCCCTCGTCGCGCTCTGCTGCCCGCGCGCGTGGGCCGGGCCGCACACGGATGCACTCGCGCGGCAGCGCGTCCGGGCGCGCCATAGACTTATCAAATTCGTTGCCAATATCTCTTCCGTGGCTCCATAATGGCCCACGATAAAAAAAATGGGCCTGTAGATAGATTCTTTTATTCCCCGAATTAATATGGGCCATTCTGTTTTCAGATGCTATATGGATTAATTGGGCCGGGCTATATGTACCAGCAATATCAATTTGGGCCGCTTGGACCTGCAATTACCAGTAGAGATTAAAAACTTGTGATTAAATCCAGTAGAGGTCAAAAAATTAAAACTCGTGAACACCTCAAACCCATCCATCAATACTTCTGAGCACTACAAGTCCAGTAAAATAGACACACAGGTGTTGATAAATTTATTCATCAAACCCAAGCATCATCATCAAAAGAAAGTTATATGCTCGCCTCTTAGGAGCAGGCGATGGTAGACGAAACAGGAACGAAACTGATCTGAGAGGTAGACGCATATTGGAACTTGACCGCGTATTCAGGGCCCATGAAAACAGGACGACCGTCGTTGAGAGTGCAGAGGTTTGTGTCGCCATCTGGCCGGAGCACCTCTGCGCCGACGCCCATGGAGGAGTTGAATCCGGGGCATGCTAGCTGGACGTTGGCCTGCGAGCAGATGCATCGGTTCTCCACCACCACCGTGTACTCGGTTTGGCCGGGGACCTTCCCTGGCAGGGCAGCCTGCGTCACGGTGAGGTCTCCCAGCTTGCAGTACTCTGCGTTTGCTGCTCGGACCAAGAGAAAAACTATAAACGAAATCCGCAGACACAAAAATATTGACGCAAACACAGATATTGACAAGAATATAGGTGTCTTCTTCCGTAGGAAGTCGGGAGTCGTTTTGGTAGAATGATTATTAGGACACAAATCTTTACCTCTGTTGAACACGAAGAAGAAAAAGAAGACAGCAAAGATCTTCATCTTGGACTCCATCCTCTCTTCTCTGAAGATTTATTGTTGCACGGAATCAGAGTCTGTGCTAATTTGTGCACCTTTCGTCAACCTAGGCCTAATATATATCAACCAGAATATATTTATTTTTAGAATAAATGAACAGATCTTTGTCGATTAAGCAAGCACATCTTCATGATGCCAGAATACATACCAGCTAGACTGTATATCAAAAATATTGCTTTCTCGACAAAGGAAGAAAAGAAGGAAAGATATTTTTATATTATTATTTGTTTCCATCTATTATTTCGTTATATAAAGATATATGTTACGTTTTTCTCAAAAATTAAATAAGCCTTCCATCCTTTGTAGATACTATATATTGGATTTGAATGAATTCAGAACGTGCACCGCCTATGTCAAAACTAGTAATGACCTCTGTGGATCAGGTAAGAGGTAACACAACCTAGGCCCAATATATATCAACCGGAAGATATTTATTCTTAGAATACACAATCAAATCTTTGTCGATTAAAGCAAAGCATACCTTCATGATGCCAGAATACATACCAGCCATGTATATCAACAGTATTTATTATAGTCGATTATGGGGCAAGTACAACGCTACACGTAGGCAGTCTCGTAGCCTGTCTCATGCAACGCCACGTAGGATTTTTGATGAGGTGGAAGACGAGAGAGGAGGAAAAAGAAATAGGCGGTTGTTTCACGAGGCAACCACCTCAAGCGCTAAAATTTAGGAGTATGAGACGGCTTACATACCATTGTACGAGTTTTAGTTGCCATGCAACTCATAAACATTCCTTTTCTCATCCATAAATTAAGGGAAGATGCAATTACTACGAGACAACTAAAACAATCATCCATTGTATGTGTTGTCTCGTAAATCGTCTTATGATTACGTGTCATGCATGAGACGACTTATGAGACAACACCATTGTACCTGCCCTAAGAAAAAAGGAAGGATATGATCGATTATTATTTGTTTCCATCTATTACTTCGTTTATAAAGAAATATGCTCCATTTTTCTCCAGAATTAAATAAGCCGCCCCTCCCTTGTAGATACTATATATCAGATATAAATGAACCCAGAACGTGCAATGCCTATGCCAGAACTAGTAATGACCTTGGTGGAACAGGTAAACTAGAAGTATTGCATTCACAACTCCTGTGTTTGAACGGAAATCGTGGGGGGGGGGGGGGGGGGGGGCCTGAACTCATACACTACTGTATTGACATACGCTCAACATAGAATTAAAATTTGATAATTTTATACATCAAAATAAAGCAGAATAAATAGTAATAAATAATAACTTTGATATGAAATTCTTTTTAATTGGGAAGTGACTCATGAGTGAAGTAATAAATATTAATTGGGAAGTGACTGCATAGCAGTAAATCACTATTTAGAATTAACATATGGTGTTTTCCATGCCTTAAAACTGTTCACAATTTGACAAGTAAACCCCTTATAATACTCGAAGTATCAAAATTAGCTCAATATAAGCAGTTGGGAACCAAGTTTTGCTGTAACTTTAACTTTTTTTAAAAAAAATATGAGCAATGTTCTTACAAAAAACTTTAATTTGACCAACCTACTTAAAAAAAAATTAACTTGACCAAGGTATGAAGTTAAGACTTAGATCACCTGCTGACTTTGGTGAATGTAAGCCGTGTTTTTTTATAACTGAAACAGGATACAAGGCGGGACGCCCGGTGCGCAGGGCGACCGACGGGATCGAACCGATAGGTCAGCCCACGGCCCGCGAAGAATCTTCTTCCTCAACGCGCCGCCATAGCACCCAGCGCCGCCACCGCCCGCCGCCCTGCCGCCTCGCTGTCGCGTTGCCCGGCGCCATCGCGGCCCGCCCGCGCCAACACCTCCACTGCCGCGCTAAATTCTCTAACACCGACGCCTCCGCCGTCAACCTCCTCCCTGTCTCCGGCGGCTACCGACATCGCTGACCACCGCTACGTTACATTCTTCAACAATGATGCCCCCACCGCCTACCCCGCCCACCGCCCTCCTACCTTCCCGTGGCCGGCGGCGCCATCGCCGCCCCGCCGCTACCACCTCCCACCGTCGGGACGCGGTCGCCGCCCCCCGAAGATCCTTCTACAACTGGGAGGCATGGAGCTCTCCCCCCGAACCAAGAAACCCGAACCCCTAACCCGGAACCCTATCCTCGCCGTCGCCGGGATTCGCCGCCGTCGGAACTCAACTCTCAAACCGGAGGTAGGAGATAAAGTCCCAGCCGTTCATTCGCCTGAGCACGAATCTCAAACACCATTCGATCTAAACGATCCCCTCGCCCGCCCTACGCATAGGATTCTCTATATAAGGCCTGGTGCGTGATGGGCTGAATATCTGTTCGCTACTTCCTGGACCTTATGGGCAACCAAAGTTTATTTGCTATTTGGGCTAGAGCAGAGATAATCGGGTGGCCCAATTGCTCAATTTCCGGCTCAGCTCGTGCAGAAAGTCTTCCTCAACCTCCAGCACCCAATCCCTCTTCCATGGCCACATAAAAGAAGGGGGGATCCCTTGTCCGTCGGCCAGTGGGTGGGGGGGGGGGGGGGGGGGCTCGAGCGCCCCCTGCTGCCCCGGTGGATCTGCCACTGTGTGTTTGTCACTTTAGTGACACACTGCGATGCTGTATACCGACTAGCAGTCAAAGGTAGATGGACTCACGTGATGTTTATGTTTTTTTTTCTGTTGAGGCGAGATGTGACCTGGACAAAAGTTCCTAAATTCCATAATCCGAAAACATCTTAATTAATTTTGCCTCGGTGGTTTATTACTGTGTATGGGATCAATAATGAAGGTGCCTGGTTGCAGAAAACAATGTCCCAGTTGTAATGGCCGTGAATTCGCTCGCTTTGTGCAACAATGTACTGAGCTGCGCAGCTTGAGGCACGGACATATGTAATTGTTACAACGTCAGGGACTGTGAACCCTGATCTGTAGGATTGATTTTGTGATCATTTCACAGGAAGAATGGAACGGGCCAAAGCTGCCAACCGAAATATGTTATCAGTGGCATCTCGTGGTAAATGTTGCATTGCCTACTGCCAGTGAGGAAGCCGGCCCAGAAAGCCCATGTCACGCGTGATTGTCAAGGATTAGGTCGAGTGAGACTGCTCTGTTAGGGCATGTACAACGCCCGTCTCCAGCCCGTCTCCGTGATGGTAATTTTGCAGAAATCTCCCCGCCTCAGCCAAGAGACGGGTGCCCCATCGCCTCGCGAGGCGACGGTCTCGTCCCGTGCACCGAGATGGAGGAGACGGCCGCGGCTCCGTTGTAGTCCTCGTCTTCCCCCAGCGATGGCCTGCTCGGATCCCGCGCGGGTACGCGCGCAGCGCGGGAGTTTTCCGCATCGAATCCGCCTGCCGCGAGCTCCGCAGCACCGGCTCCGCTCCGGCCGCCGCGAGCTCCGCCGCAGCTGCTCCGTCCCGACCGCCGCGAGCTCCACTCTATCCTTGAATCGCGCTCATCCTCCACACAAAAGCGAGGCGCTGCCTCGATCTCCCTCTCCAAGTAGTCCCTGCCCGAGGTGAGCCTAGGTCTAGCTTCCCCTCGTCCTCTTCTCTCTCCCGCCTTGGATTGGAAAACGGTGGCCGGAGTCACCGTTCCGGCCGAGCTCCAGGAGCTCTCGCTCTCTCACTCCTCAGCTGAGGTCCCCTCTTCCCTCCAAGCAGCCACACAATGCGGCGAGAGAGAGCGAGAGGAGAAGAGCTGGCTGAAAAATGAGTGGAGGAGAAGTGCTGGCTGGAAAAAATCTAGCTAGGAGCCCCACAATGCGGTGGACTGGTGGGGAAATGAGTGGATGACAGGAGTTGACGGTGGAGGAGAAAAAAAATGAAAGAGAAAAAATTAAAAAAAAAGAAGATATTGAAAAGAGAAAATATTGAAACCATGTTACTATTATTTATGCTTGATACATTTTCTATCAAACGGCTACACAATGATACACATAAATAATTTATAGTTGATTTTTAGCAACATGCGCAGTATTAAATTGCCTGCAGACGACTCCCCGTCTCTGGGTTGTACATGCCCTTATAAGGTGAGGCATAGAGATAGATCACGAACTAAAGCACCTCCGAACCGATTAGATGATATATATATATATAAGTATTGTATGTACTGGTTGAATTGGGATGGACAAAAACAGGCAACAATTGAATAGTCACAACGTACACACGAACGGTGCAAATGAGCTGCATAGGGATTGGAGGCACCGGAAACTGCCACCCTGCGCATTGCCTTGTTACATAAAGAAATCACCTAGAAATTAAAATATTAATCAACGAAGCAAAAGAAAGTATTGCCTTGACACGTCATAAGTAAGACTCATATGAATCTATACAACAGGGCCATATATATATATTCTGTCATGAGGATCCTAAAGGTGTCGCTTTGTTTGCAGGCAATGCTATATGGTAATGAAAATGGCTTAACTAGTGTCTGTTGTGGCGGGCTACTCTGCCATTCACCACAATACACTGGTTATGCTTCCAATAAAAATTAATTATAACACAAGTTGCCAAATACAATCGAATTCAGCGTTCGACATTTTCTCTTGAGAATTTCAGAACAAGTTGTATGATTTCATTTTCTTCAATTTTCAAAATAAAACTTTACCAAGTAAGTAATCAGTCCTCGACCTACAAATTACACGGTGTAGTACAATGCTTGTAATTGATAGAGGCATATTTTGCCATTATTTGTCTGATGTCCTGTACTTGATAGAGACATGTTTTGTCATTATTTGTTTGATTTCAACAGGTTGTGGAGACATACTAACTTATCTAACATCCTCTCTGGATATTTGCTCTGCCAACATATAGAAACCTGAAAATCCATATTACTTAATTAGTAGAAAAGATTGTTTGATTTTGGAAATGAAATGAATGTTACTCCTTTATATGACATGGTTCAGAAGAAGGCAACATGTGGTATCGATGATATAAGAACAAACTTATGCTGCATATCCGGCTTCCACACGGGACAAGCTTAGGCGTCTCTGGCTCTGCTTCATTGATTACTGCCTGCCATGAATTAATTGAAGATATTCATGGCAGGCAGATGGCTTGCCACGTAATGGCCGACTCATCACACCGCATATGCTCTTTGTGGCTGTAACACCTATTGCGTTCTCGTGTAACAGGAAAGATGGATAAAAGTCACGCAACAAGGAGATTTCAAGAAGACAACGCATGAACAACCTTATACACCCTTTACATTATTCCTTTTATAAACGTCCAGACAGCAAAATCAGTGCAAAATTAGTTTAATGCAGCTGAACGGACATCTACCTACCGATCAGAGCCGGAATTGTTCCAGGGCCGATCGGCCGTGAAGGCCCTTGTCCATGAAGTAGCCGATGAGCTCCTGTACCGTGACGCTTTTGTACCGTGGACTCTCATCATCAGGTGAGCTGACGATGGGGCGGTACACCCTCCCACCATCAAGTGACCTAAAGAAGAACCCCACCGAGATACGCGGCCCTGCATCCATGGCCACGACTCGGTGCTCCACGCTCTTGAACCTGTCGTTGGACAGGAGCTGAAGACCTGAGGGCGCCGGGCACCGGAGGGACATCCACCCATTCGCCGTCGATGAGGACCTGCAGGCCGCCGACGCCGTCCTGGAGCAGAACCGTCAGGAAGCAGGGGCCCGAGTGCCTGGTGGTGCCCATCGTCAGGCGCGGCTGCGGGCACGGCGGGTAGTAGTGGCCGGTTACGACGAGCCCGTCCAGGCCACCGGCGTCCTGCTCCCGGTAGCCACGGTGGAGGCCCATTGCCTCCGAGAGCAACTCCAGCAGCGTTGCAGCCAACTTCCGCATCTGCGACGTGTACTCTGAGATCATGCCACGGCACGCCGGCGGGACCTCCTCCTCCGGCGGTGTGTCGCTCAGCAACATGAACAGGGTGTTGCGCCAGTTCGCCGCCGGCGACTCATAAGAGGTCGAAGTTGCTCTCGTACTGACGCGTCTCGTCTGGTCTCTTGTGTAGTATGGCTTCTTTGCCTCGGCGGGCGCCTCGTGGAATTTCCTGACCGATGTGAGCTTCTCGGCTAGGAGCTCGTCCGGCACGCTGTGGTTGACGACCTGGAAGAAACCGGCATTCTCCGCGGCGGCCTTCACCTGGGCGACAAGGTCGGACCTTGCCACCGTGAGGTCGATGACGGGGACTCTGCACCCAACGACGCCGTTTTAAGGACGACGATGAGAGGACAATTCCTCAGGTTCAATGGCAGGGACGGCGTGGTGGGAGATGCGTGGAACAGAGGTGATGCCAGCGTCGACGAGGCCTTTGACGCCTGCTTTTGTCGCGTCGAAGGCCTTCAGCTCGCTGAGGCGGTCGTACTCCGAGCTCATTGCGGGGGCGGGGGTGGGGCAGAGGGGGAGGTAGGAGCCATTGTATTGGTGGTTCGACGCACTGGAGTGCACTTGCAGCTTTTAATTCTAGTGTTGGCTCTGTGTTGCTGTTGCTGTTCGGTCCCCATTTTTGGGTGGATGTGGACGTGTTTCCTTCCAGAGAAAAAATCCAGCAAAGAACTTCTAGTCTTCAAAAATACATTATAGAATGATGGACAGCTACCAACAAATATCCCCAAGGAAAAGATTTGATCTGCTAACAAGTTGTACACGACCAGGAAGGCTCACATATGGGAAACAAATTACCAACTCTGTACCTTGTCATGCAGTTGTCCACAATGTTGATAGGGGTACCATAGAAACCGCAATCCGGCATATTAGGACAGGGCTGGTTCAAGACCAACTTTGAGTGTCAAGAACCAGCGCGCAACGGAGCCTGCTACAATACCGTGCTAGGCTGCCAAGTGAGCCGAGGAGAGTTCTTTTGGGATGGAAGAGGATGAGCCTTGGCATGTGAAGGCTTGGCGGTACAGCTGGTTCGCACACTAGACAACGTGAAATTGGAGACAGAGTACAGGAGCTTAGTGCCACGGTGGCCAGATGGCAACTGTCTAGAATTAGAGGCCCTTTTTAAGCTTGCACACTAGAAATTCTCAGGTGGCCCAAATATAACATAAAATCTAATGTGGATATTCAAAGTCTAACGTAGAAATAAAGCAGCCTATCATCCTAGGATTTCATGTGCCCTCAAGAGTTCCATGTATAATAAAAGTTAGTTGGCAACAAAATGGTGTATCATTGAGAATACATTTGTTATTCAAGCCTCTGTAAATAAACCCGGAGCTATATCATGGTTGCAACACTCTTTGCTTAATTTACATCAATTGGTATAGAACTCACGAAAAAGGCTTCTAGCCTAGTGGTTAGAGCACCCGAGTAGCATTTAGCAGACCTAAGTTCAACTCCCTGTGGGAGCAAATAATCAGGCTAGAATAAAAAAATAAAAAAATAGGTTGGGGTTTCCCTTGCTGACTTCGGTCAAAAACAAATTGGTATAGAACTCTCACTAGAAAATGCATTGCCTTTCGAGGTTAGTTCCTCACACAATATCTGAACTTTCTCGTAGGAAGACATAGAGTTCAGATGGATTTTGGATTACGTGTGAGTGAAGCTCTCAAGTTGCTGTTTCATGTTTGGTAAGTATCGTAAGAGAATGTGTACTAAGTAATATATAAACATATATTGGACCTAAGGTGTAGGAAAATTGAATAAAGTTGAAAATTATAGTCAACTCGATATAAATTTCTATAAATTAAAAGACATAAACTTTCTGATTGAAATTTCCTTATCAGTTCAAGCAGCAGTTATGTCCATGTTATTGTGTTGTTTCAAAGTTTGTTATACGTGGGGCATTGGTGTAGTAATGTTCATGCATGCTTACACAAATAGAGCATGTGTAATGGAATGGGAGTTTTAGAAGTAATTGGTGGTAAATTGAGGTCTGGAAATGCGAACGTGGTGAAGTAAAGTTGAGCATATATAGGACAAGGAAATGGAGTTGTAAGCTGGTAAGGACATGCATGGATCCCTTTAGCAGATTTTGTTGGCAGTCAATTTACCATCTTAACTTTGTTATTCCTAATCTCAATGGACACGGAGAAGCATGACTCTGGTTACCAAGCCTTGGTAATCGTACCAAACAACAAGATCTTGTTTCCCCAAACTGAACGGAAAGATTGCATATGGAACTCGTTCATGCTAGGGCAGCAAAAGCAAAATACGTTGGCGGCGGACAGAGATGGCGGAAGCGGACATCACGATGCAGCTTGACCATGCCCAAATCCGTATTGCATTGTTGCTGCAGAGATCCTCGAAATGGATTCGATCCTACGTCGAAGCAAGCGAGAGCGAGGACAATGCGATCCTGCGCCATCGGCTTAGCATCGGACTTGCCATGACGAGGAGAGAGCGGCGCATGTCGTTCTTCAATTTCAAAGGAACCCTAGCCGCCGCCATCAATTCGGTAAATGGATACAAAGCCCTAGAACAAATGAAAGGAAGAGGGAAAAACACAAAACGATTAACACTAAGACTTCCAATACTACCCAAATGATACCCATGATACCTCAATATGATACTTATTATACCGGTGGACTGAAAAAGTATCATTGTGACGATCTAGACCATTGGATGAAGAAAATGGACGACGTGCATTCATTTGGGTCTACTGTAAAAGTCCTCTTAAAGTAACTACCAGAATACAGAAACGACAAATGCAGTGTTAGGACCATTTATGTATCTAGTTAGTAGAAAAAGACACACAGGCGATGTAAGCAAAAAAAAAAACTGCTCTATGGTGCATCCATGTTTTTTAAAACTGTAAAACAACATTTATTTTTTATAGGACTAACTATTTATTTTAATGTTTCTTCGGTCAGCTCTGTCTAGCTATCATAGAATCAATTCTAGTTGTACAATTAACTCTAGCAACATGCGGGGAATCCATGCAAGTTGTTCAATTGACACGTCATAATACCCATAAGAATCTAGAGAACGGATTTTCTTTGTTTGCAGGCAATTCCTTCAATTAGTGCGATAAGGAAATGAAAATGGCGTAACTAGTGTCTGTTGTGGTGAGCTACTCCGCATTTCACCACAATAAACTGGTTACATTCCCAAAAAACATTTATAATAAAAGTTGCCAGATATATTGGAACACTTCAACGTTCAACATTTTCTCTTGAGAGTTTAGGAACAAGTTGCATAATTTTAATTATAATGTTCAAAAACAAATTTCATTTTCGTCCAGACAATAATCAGTATTGGACCTACATAATTACACGGTGTAGTAATACGCTTGTGATTGATTGAGACATATCCCGCCATCATTTGTTTGATTTATTGTGTTGATAGAGACATATTTCGCCATTTATTGTTTGAAGTCAGTAGGTATGGGGATGTACTAAGTTATCTACATATCCTCTCTAGACGTTTTTTTTTTTTGCAAGGGATATCGTCCTCTGGATTCTTTCCCTCACTATTCACAGATGATGTAACAAAATTAGTCTGCACATCAGACTTCCAGACAGGACAGCTCTAGCTTAGTAATCTCTGGTTCTGCTCATCGATTCCTGCCTGCCATGAATTGATTGACGATATTTTAACGATTTTACGGATGCTGGACGGAAGATCGGGGCAGAAGGAAGTCATGGGCCGCTAACCACGCTATGGCCACCACCAGTCAGACCGCAATGTTGTGCTTTTGGTGGCCGTAACCACCTATTGCATTATCAGTGTAACAGATACGTGAAAGGAGGATAAAATTCATGCAACAAGGACAATTCAAGGAGACCAGTCACGAATAACCTTGCAATCCCCTTTATCTGCTAGTATTTCTTCTGCAGACGTTCAGACAGCAAAATAATTGCAAACTTAGTTCAGTGCAGCTGTACGGACGTAAACAATTTCATAGTGTCTATCTACCAATCAGACCCAGAAGTGTTCGAGCTTAGATCTGCCGTCGAGGCCCTTGTCCATGTAGTAGCCAAGGTACTCCGGTACCGTGATGCCCCTGTACCGCGGACGCTCATCGTCAGGTTGGGTGCAGATGGGGTGGTACACCCTGGTGCTGTCGCGCTTCCTGAAGAAGCACGCCACCGAGACTCGCGGCCCGCCGGCCATGGCCAGCACACGGTGCTCCACGCTCTTGAACCTGTCGTTGGATACGACCTGAAGAAAGTCGCCGATGTTCACCACCAGCGCACCGGGAACGGGTGGCACGTCCACCCAAACGCCGTCGATGTGCACCTGCAGGCCGCCGACGCTGTCCTGTAGAAGCACTGTCAGGAAGGTGGGGTCGCAGTGCCTTGTGGTGCCCATCGTCAGGCAAGGCTCCGGGCACGGAGGGTAGTAGTGGCCGAGGACGGCGTCCAGGCACCCGGCCTCGTGCTCCTCCAGGTAGGTCCGGGGAAGGCCCATCGCCTCCGACAGAAACTCCAGAAGCGTGGCGGCCAGCTTTTGCACCTGCGGCGTGTAATCCGAGACGATGCCGCGGCAAGCCGGCGGGACCTCCTCCACCGGCGGTGGGGGGCTCATCAGCATGAACAGGGTGTCGCGCCAGTTGGCCGCCGGCGACTGGTAGAGGTCGAAGTTGCTCACGTACCTGACGCTTGGTGTTGGTGTCGGGTCTCTGCTGTAGTATGGCTTCTTCGCATCAGCTGGATCCTCGTGGAATCTTCTGACCGATGCGAGCGTCTCGGCAAGGAGCTCGTCCGGCACGCCGTGGTTCACGACCTGGAAGAAGCCGGCAGTCTCCGCGGCCGCTTTCACCTGGGCGACCAGGTCGGACCTTGATGCCGTGAGGTCGATGACGGGGACTCTCCTCCCAGCGGCACCGTGATGAGGACGACGAGGAGAGGACAGTTCATCAGGTTCAACGGCAGGGACGGCGTGGTGGAAGATGCGTGGAACAGCGGTGATGCCAGCGTCGACGAGGCCCTTGACGCCGGCCTTTGTCGCGTCGAAGGCCTTGAGCTCGCTGAGGCGGTCGTAGTCTGACCTCGTCGCGGGGGCCGAGGCGGGAGCCATTGGATTGGTGGTTCGGCGCAGCTGAAGTGCACTGGCAGCTTTTAATTCTGTCGTTGGTTCGTGTGTTGCTGTTGGGTCCCCATTGGACGTGTACGTGTTTGGTGCCAGAAAAAAAGAATGCCACATGAAGAATTTTCAAAAGTACCAACGCTGTACCTTGTCATGCTATTGTCGACAACGTTGACAGGGGTAGCATAGAAACCAACAGCAGGCATACTGCGAAAGGGCTGTGGTTCCGGACCAACTCTGTTAGCAGGGAAACAGTTTGCACGGCTGGGCAACGTGGACAATGGCACCTGCAAAGGGTGACGTGTGGCTGCGCGCAACGGAGCCTGCGACGACAGCTTGATAGGTGCTAAGGGTTCCGAGAAGAGGCCTACATGGATCTGGCTAGTAAGGGATATAGATTGGACAATAGGTGTAGGAAAATTGAATAACTCCAAAACTATATCCAATTCGATATAAAATTCGTTAAATTAAAAAAAAATCATCTAATTGAAATTCAATAATAACTCAATCAGCGGCAATGTCCCTATCATTGCATTGTTTCAAAGTATGGGGTACGTGTGACAATATTGGTGTAATTTGGTTAATGTGTTCATCTGGAATGAAGGAGGTTGTGTGGCAAAGGGATGTTTGGCAATGCGGAGATGGTGACGTAAACACAAGGGCATAACACAAATTTTGGCAGAGTCGGGGCAACAAGAAAATTGTGTTGTATGCTGAAAAAGGGGTCAATTCACAAGACACCATTGGTAAGCGTCGCCATCCACGAAACAACATTAGTGAAGGACGTCGTCCACGAAACAACACTAGTAAAGTTGCCTCTCGTCACACAACAATACCATGGTTATTTTATTTGTTTTAAAAGACAAAAAGGCACTTGGATGGACAATTCTACCCTGCCGGGACTCCGCCTCCTCACGTTCCTCTCAGGCACCCGGAGCTCGCCTCTTTCTTCCCCTTTCTTCCTCCTCAGATTTCCAATCCAATTTGTGCTGGACACACGAGCGCAGGGCTGCAGAAGTAACGCACAATCCAATCGCTTCTTGAAGTTCTTTCCTTTAGTGCAGCAGCGATTCTCCTAGCTGAAGCGTCTCCGCTTTTCACAGGATCGAGTCGGTAAAACGCTGATGAACAGACGCAACAGTACATCACATAAAAAGCACAAATTTGCATATTTAAGCTATTATAAGTCCTAAATGATTTAAAACACGAGAGTAGCACAGCGGAAGCCTACAAAGTACAACAATACTACCACACTCGACGATATAAGCCGCACATCGAAGCCTTGCGATGTGGACCTGCTGAGAAAATCCACCAAGTAACAGCGGAAGCAAGACTACCTGCAATAAAAACATGAAGAGCCAAACCCTGAGTACTAGTTACTCAGCAAGACTTACCCGTCAACGTGGCTAACTACAGCCGACTCCTAAAATGCAAAGGCTGCAAGGGGTAGGCTGACTCATAGCATAACTCGCACTAATTACTTGATCCTTAATTTCAAGTTTTATTTTCAAGTTAAGTACTTATCCAGTAAAACAGTATGCATAAATCTAAAACAGATATAAGTAACAATACATCAACGGTGACAGTATATACAGCAATACATATAAATAACAGTAACGTATTAGACTAGCATCATCATCATCAATCATATCACACTACGATGTGGCGCACTGAACAAGGTTGCTCTTGACCGAGAGCGGCGGCATCGATGTACATCCTGCAGGGGAAAACCTAACCACACGCCACACACGCGCAAAAGTCACATGCAGCAACCGTTCGCAAGGGTCCCCCTAGAGCTGGCTGGGTCTCACACCTCCCGAGAAAGGCCTTCCCGCACGGTCCCTGTCCCAGACGTACGCCTCGATTGGGAAGCATCCTTTCTCTCCCAAGTACCATGATAGAAAATGCAAGTATCCGCGAGACACCAGGGCAACCCAAGCTACTAAGTTTACTAGGCCCATAAAAACACTAGCATGTGATCAGTACGTTCGAACTTGCTCAATAGGGCCAACAACGAACGGTCCTTAATCGACACAGACGGGGCTACACCACCGTGAAGGCCCAGCCTTCTCCAACCATCCTATACAAGCAATTCCCCGTCCGGTCTCAACAAATCCTAAATCCAGCTAGTACAATCCAGGGGTCCCTATCATGCGAGTGGGACCTACCACTCGACTTCTACCGTCCGCTAGCCACTAAGTCTAGCAAGTTCTAACGTAACCTAGACCACATCTACAAAAATAGGACACAAGGTAGGATATGGAAGGGTAGTCCTAATGCAGTTCTAAGTTTTCATATCAACTCCTATTAAACCTAATGCACAATCAATTACTAGCCCCAATCAAGTGCGAAAATAAAATCCTAAATAGGGAGGCATGCACCGGGGCTTGCCTGGCTCAGGAGCTACACTAGCTGGGTCAGCGGGGTCAGTGTCCTGCTGCGGCTGCTCCTCCTGCACCTCCTGGGCCTGCTCCTCCGGCAGCTGGAATCGAGCGGCTCCGGAGTCGTCTTTGTCACTACACGTTATGACAAGGAATAATGCAAAGTTAGATGCAAGAATATGATGCAATTAATGATTTAATTATGTGATAGGACAGTCATTTACACTGTAAGTGTAAATGATTAATTTGCTTAATTACTTTCGTCTGGAGTATTTCCTTCATTGACTCTTGTTTAAGTTAACCCTTTAATTAACTTGAGTTGATTAAATAAATAATTTGATTTCGAAAATTAATTTATGTCCAGTGGAATTTTTTTGGTGAAAGCCACCACTGGAAGTGATTTATGGTGAAGTTTGATTATTTATTACAATAGGGATTATTTATGGTGATTTATAAAATGCAGAACACAATTTAAATCACAAGTAAATAATTAAATAGGATATGATAGTAGAAAAATGTTCTGTAAGTGTGTTAATAGTAGCTTAACAGGCATGCATGAGTTCATGATTTATTGAGCAACAGAGAATTAATTATAAATTAAACAAGATCTGGACAAAAGCATTTTTACAGACAACAGGGAACAAGTCTTGTGTGATTTGGCATTTTTGCTGGATATAACTGAACATGGGGAATCCAAAAAAATTGGTTTCGCATTTTTATGAGGTGTATTCGATTTACTATGAATTTTACAAGCTTCTGTGATTTACTGGGAATTTACAGATATTCGGAAAAAGGATTATGATGGGTGCACCAGTCAGACGAGGGCCACACAAACGGCCACAGGGTTTGGGCCGCAGCAGATCGACTGTGAACCACACGGGATCCAACCAGTCACACGCAGCGACACATGGGAGGCCACAAAGTTGGCCACAAATGATCGGGCGTGGTCGCAACGGATCCGAGGCCGTGTGGTCTCCGTTGCATTGGCCGGAGGTTCGCCGGAAGGTGGCGGCGCACTCGCCGGAGTTGGTTTTCCGGCGGCCTAAGGCGAAACTAAAGACACGGGGATGCGCGGGGAGGCACGGCGAGCTCACCTCACTGCACGGTGACCCGCGGGGAGGGCCGGATTGTGCTCGGCGACGAGGGACGGCGGGTGGAGAAGGTCCGGCGTGGGCGCGAGGTCGACGGGGTGGCCGGGAAAGGACTGGATGGGTCCCAGAGGCTTCATGGTGACGCGGAAATACTTGGCGCGGACACCAACGACGAAGACGAGGCCGGGCAGGTGGTGCTTGACTAGGCAGCAGCCCGGCGGTGGCGGTGCAGTGGCATTCCGACGAGGTGGAGTGGCGCGAGGGTGAGCTTGAGCGCGCACGGCCTTCACGGAGGCGGCACGGACCTCGTGGATGCACGCGTTGACGATGAAGAGAACCAGAGGGCAGAGTTCATTGGGGAGAAAGCGGAGCGAGGTTGATCGGCGGCAGGGAAAACTCCAAACCCGGCGAATGTGCTGCACGACGACGAGTAAAAACAGGTCAAGAGGGTGCGCAACTTCGTGAAGAGGCCCCCAGAGCAAGGAATCAGTCGTGGACTCACCGGACATGGCGAATCGACGATGAGGAGCCGGCGGCGCGGTTGACCAGACTTGGAAGGGAGGCGCATGATTCGCGCAGCTCAAGGCGATGGGAAGGTCGTCTGAGGCCGCGGAGAGCTTCGCCACTTTCCATATTAGCTTCCAGTGCGGTGGCTCACTCGGGGTGTGGTCGCCGGCGGCGAGCGAGCTCAGCCAATCGATGACGACTGCGAGCAGAGGGAATGGTGGCGAGGCGCAGTGCTAGGGTTTGGGCCGGGGAAGCGAGAAAATGGGCGAGGCGAGGCTGGGGAGGAGCGGGGAGCTCCTCTTCTGGGAGGCAGCGATAGAGCTGAGTGCTAGCTGAGGCGGTCGTAGCCCAAGCTATAATCGTCGGCAGAGGCGGAGGGCATCTGACCAGAGGTTTGGTACCGCTCGAATGTGCTTCATCCTTTCAGTTCTGCCACTGTGTTGGCTCGCCAATGTTTTGCAGACGTGTACATGGTTGCCTTCAAAAAAAAACAAAAGGCCACGTAAGGACATTATACAACTTTTTTTTTTCAGCAACAAAACAACATAGAATTTGATAGCATGTAACTATTATATCACTTTGGGTTGTATTTTAACTATCATCTCCTATGATCAGCAAGCACCAGGAGTGTGTGTGTGTTAACTAAGTTTCCGAAACCCTGTCTTGTTCCTGGTGAGTCTATCTGCTGGATTCTACAGACCATGTCCACATCGTCTAGGCTCCATTTTGTGGGACTTCATACTTTGGGGTAATCTCGTTTGATAAGAAGTGGGGTCCGATCTCCCGATAGGTGGGAAAAATTTGATTGGCTGGAAACTGGATGTTGTCGATCCAGGCTAATTCAGAGATCTAAACTCCTGCAATCCGTTGTTATCAACCAAACACAGCTCGATTGGGATGAAGCAAGAACATGAAGAACGCAATCTGAAAATGCAAATATGGATGAAAGAAAAATAGTAGATAAAGGTTCAAGCTCTTGATCGAAAGGATACAATAGGCAAGTAGAAGAACAGGGGCCCTGATTGGCAATACTTAAGGTAATCACTCAAGGTTCATATGCTGCACGGGACAGCAGTGATGCAAGCGTCGACCAAATCCTTGACACCGGTTTCCAGGCCCTTGGGAATTCAGGAACAAGTTGCATGATTTCATTTCTTTTAATTTTCAGAAAAGGATTTCATTTTCATCAAGAAAGTAAAATGTCTTCGACATACATAATTAGATGGGGTAGTAATACCCATGTGTTTGATAGAGACATATATGTTGCCATTACTTTTGATGTCGATAGGTTGTGGAGGCTTGCTAACTTATCTCACATCCTCTGTATTTTCGCTTGGTATACATAGAAACTTGAAAATAAATATTAATCAGTTGAAAAAGACTTTTGATTTGGAAACGAAACAATTGTTCCTCCCTTCAATTTTAATCGATGATAGTACGACATGGTTCAGAAGAAATGGTATAGATGATATAAGAGAAAAATTATTCTGCACCTCTGGCTTCCACGAAGGACAGCCCTGCACTTCTCGTTTCTGGCGCTTGGTCAACGACTCCTGCCTACCTCTTGATTGAAGATATTTCTCGATTTGTAATCTTGCTGGATGGCAACTCGGGTGCGGAAGGATGTAGCCAGCACGGTAAGCCATGCCATGGCCACCTGAAGTCACACAGCAGGGTTGTGCAGTTTGTGCTCTTCGTGGTTGTAAAACCAATATTGTTTTTGTGTAATCAATAGATAAAAGATGGACAAAGTTCATGCAACAAGGACAACTGAAGGATCCCCCCCCCCCCCCCCCCCCCCCAAAAAAAAAAAAGCAAAACTTGTACTGACCCTCCACGGACGAAGAACTTATACTGTATATATCTTTTTGCAGACTCAGACAGTCGAATCATTGTAAACTTAGTTCAGCGCAGCTGTATGGACGTCAACAATTATCTAATGATTAGAGACGGAAATGTTCGAGCTTAGAACGACCGTCTAGGCCCTTATCCATGTAGTAGCCAAGGTACTCCTGTACCGTGACGCTCCTGTAACGCGGACGCTCATCATCAGCCGCGTTGACGATGGGATGGTACACCCTGCCGCCGTCCTGCTTCCTGAACAAGCACGCCACTGAGACTCGCGGTCCGGCGGCCATGGCCAACACCCGGTGCTCCACGCTCTTGAACCTGTCGTTGGACACGAGCTGAAGGAAGTCGCCGATGTTTACCACCAGCTCGCCGGGCACCGGAGCCACGTCCACCCATTCGCCGTCGATGAGCACCTGCAGGCCGCCAACGCCGTCCTGGAGCAGCACCGTTATGAAGCTGGGGTCCGAGTGCCTTGTGGTGCCCATCGTCAGGCGCGGCTCCGGGCAGGGCGGGTAGTAGTGGCCGCCGACGGCGATGCCGTCCAGGCACCCGGTGTCGTGCTCCAGGTAGCCCCGGTCGAGGCCCAGCGCCTCGGACAGCAGCTCTAGTAAAGTGGAGCCCAACTTCCGCACCTGCTGCGTGTACTCCGAGACGATGCCACGGCACGCCGGCGGGACCTCCTCCTCCGGCGGCGCAGGGCTCATCAGCATGAACAGGGTGTCGCGCCAGTTGGCCGCTGGCGACTTGTAGAGGTCGAAGTTGCTCTGGTACCTGACGCGCCTCTCTTGGTCCCTAGTGTAGTAGGGCCTCTTCGCCTCGGCAGGCTCCTCGTGGAATCGCCTGATCGATGTGAGCATCTTAGTGAGGAGCTCGTCCGGCACGCCATGGTTCATGACCTGGAAGAAGCCGGCAGTCTCCGCAGCCGCTTTCACCTCGGCGACCAGTACGGACCTTGACGTGGTGAGGTCGATGACGGGGACTCTGCTCCCAGCGGCACCGTGTTGAGGACGACGAGCAGAGGACAATTCATCAGGTTCAACGGCAGGTACGGGGTGGTGGAAGATGCGTGGAACAGCGGTGATGCCAGCGTCGACGAGGCCCTTGACACCGGCCTTGGTCGCATCGAAGGCATTGAGCTCGCTGAGGCGGTCGTAGTCTGAGCTCGTTGCGGGGGCGGGGGCAAAGGCGGATCGCGAGGTGGAGGTGGGAGCCATTGGATTGGTGTGGTTCGACGCTGCACAAATGTTGTCCTTGGTAGTCTAGTGTGTTACCCTCAATTTGCTATTTCTAGAGAGATGGTAGTAGATTGGGGGTGATGACAACTTTTTTCTTTTCATGGTCTTTCTTTCACTCTGCAAAAGGATCTATGTACCTCCTTCGCCAAAAAAGAAAAAAAAAAATCTGTGCACCTCTGTCCTATCTGGATGGAGGTAATCCTCGTTTCCAGAATATAGTGTACTTGCGACTTTTAATTCTGGCGTTGGTTCATGCGTTGCTGTTGGGGCCCATTTCTCGGACGTGTACTTGTTTGTTTCCAGACAAATAAAAAGGCACCCTGCAGAAATTTCAAAAATGAATAGTCTCATAGAACTTCTATTTTCTTCAACAACACATCATAAAACTTCTATATTCTCCCCATTTTTCTGATCGCATGATTGACAGGACACTACACCACGGTACAGATATAGCAACTTACAGTCAGTCGCTAAAAGGCCTTTTACTGACCCACCATAAGTCGGTAAAGAATTTTACCGACCCTCTTTGTTGGTCGGTGTAAATGGCGTCGGTAAAAGTTTTACCGACCCACCCTCAATTGCTGATTCTTAGCGACTCATGGTCGGATGCTACTTATACAATTACCGACCAACAGTCCATCGCTAACAATATTTTTTTTAAAGGCACGCCGGGGATGGACAGCAGAACGGCGAGACTACACCTTCTGCTTCCAAGTCGTGCCGCTATGCCGTCAGCCTCGACCACCAGCCTCCATGGATTGCATCAGGATGGCTTCACGGAAGAGGAAAAGAATGGAACCATGGAGAGAAATCAATGGGCAGGAAACAGGGAGCAGTTACCATCGGATCATGAAGTGGAATTTGGAAAGCCAATAAAAAATTTAGAAGTAAAAGGGATGTGAAAAGGCAACAGCGTGCTAGTAAATTCTGTGAAATACCATGGGGTCGTGCATAGTGAGGCGGTGGACTGCTATGAGTGGTGCCAGGGGTGGTCCGGATCCATACAGGGTCCATGGTGACCCGGCGAGTGGGAGATGGGCATCAGGCGAAAGCCTCGCTTGGTTTTTCTGGTGCCAAAATTAGAGAATCTTCGGGCTGTTCAGTTTTCTAAAAGCATTGCTGAAAAGTATACACATGTCCGTCTTTGCACTTTCAGATGGTGGATTTTAGTAGCATCTACGATGTCGCATCTTCCTTGAAGACATCATCAGGTCTTGATCGTGTGACGGTGCTCATTATTACTCCCTCAATTTCTTAAGGATATGTGAAAAGTAGAAAGCATGCATAAAACAAGAGTGAAGGACGACATAGGGAGAGAGTTGCATTGGAAAGCAAAAATGACACCAAATGTGAAAAGTCTTGCCCTCTAGAATGACACTTAAAATGGAACAGTTGAAGTATCTTGCATGTCTTGCAATCAGGCCTTGATCGTGATGACCTTTAAGGCCATTCTGTCTTTTGAAAGTTGAGGGTGGCTACATATGTCCATCAACCTCTCTCAGTCATGGCGAACGGTGGATATGAGTGACTTTTTATATATCCGCCTTGGACACTTTAACTTACTGTTCCTTGATTCAATCAATATATATCATCATCTTTCGTTTGATGAGCACACATTTGATATGGTTCTGTTTTGGATCACACATTGAGATGCAAAATAAATTCCTCCTTTTTTTGTATATGAGCTTAAATTGTACATCAGTGTTACATTTGATGTTTATGCTTCGCTATATCTTACATGGAAGTTAAGTCCTTGGCGGTTGTAACTTATTTGCCCTTTGTAGTAACAAGAATATAAAAGATCTATTAAGATACTAAATAAAATAGCGTAACAAGCCTAGTCGCGCTATTAGCGCTGGCCATCTTACTAGTTGATATATACATGAAAGATGAATGAAATTATTGCAACAAGATATTCAAGGAGACTGTCCACGCTCGAATAATCTTATATTACCAACGATAAACTAGAGCCGAAAATGTTCGAGCGCAGATTTCCCGTCGAGGCCCCTGTCCAAGTAGTAGCCAACGTACTCCTCCACCGTGATGGTCTTGTACCGGGGGCGCTCATCACCCGGAGAGTTGACGATGGGGCCGTACACCCTGCAGCGGTCGTGTGTCTTAAAGAAGCACGCCATCGAGATTCGCGGCCCGACGGCCATAGCCAACACCCGGTGCTCCACGCTCTTGAACCTGTCGTTGGACACGAGCTGAAGAAAGTCACCGATGTTCACCACCAGCGCGCCGTGCACGGGAGGCACGTCCACCCAGCCGCCGTCGCCGCCGTCGTTGTCGTCGTCGTCGACGTGCACCTGCAGACCACCGATGCCATCCTGCAGCAACACGGTCAGGAAGCTGGGGTCCGAGTGCCCGGTGGTGCCCATCGTCCGGCGCGGCTCCGGGCACGGCGGGTAGTAGTGGCCGACGACTTCGAGCCCGTCGATGCCCCCGGCGTCGTGTTCCAGGTAGCCCCGGTGGAGGCCGAGCGCCTCCGACAGCAGCTGCAGCAGCGTGGCGGCCAGCCTCCGCACCTGCGTCGTGTAATCCGAGACGATGCCGCGGCACGCCGACGGGACCTCCTCCTCCCCCGGCGGCGCCGGGCTCATCTTCATGAACAGGGTGTCGCGCCAGTTGGCCGCCGGCGACTCAAAGAGGTCGAAGTTGCACTCGTACCTGACGCGTCTCGTCTTGTCTCTGGTGTAGTATGGCTTCTTCGCCTCAGCGGGCTCCTCGTGGAATCTCCTGATCGACGTGAGCGTCTCGGCAAGGAGCTCGTCCGGCACGCCGTGGTTTATGACCTGGAAGAAGCCGAAGGTTTCCGCCACGGCCTTCACCTGGGCGACTAGCTCGGATCTAGCTGCGGCGAGGTCGATGACGGGGACTCTGGTCCGGGCAACACCGTGTTGAGGATGATGAGGAGAGCACAATTCTTCAGGTTCAACGGCCGGGACAGCGTGGTGGAAGATGCGTGGAACAGCGGTGATCCCCGCATCGACGAGGCCCTTGACGCCGGCCTTTGTCGCGTCAAAGGCCTTGAGCTCTCTGAGGCGGTCGAAGTCCGAGCTCATTGGGGAGGCGGAGGCAGAGGTGGTAGCCATTGTATTGGTACGTAGTTCGATGAAACTAGAATGCACTTGCAGGTTTTAAATGCCGCGTCCGAGCAGATGCGAAGTAGAACACCGATCCAGACATCAAACGGACAAACGCATCAAACGGACAAACGGGGAAGCATCTGTATGGTCCCACCGCTTAGTGCATGCACCCAGCAGCCAAGTGCATGCACTGGTCCTCCACGTGCTTCTCTAAGTCAACAAGCTTGTAATCCTCCGTCCAGTAAAAGATTTCTCAAGTTATTCACAACTTTATTTGACAATTTTTTTAAAAAGTTATTCACCAACTTTTTGACAATATTTTTTGGATGTTTGTCATGAACTTATTTCGCGAAGTGTTTCCATAAACTATTCAACTGCCAGCTATCGTATTGGGGCATGGTTGTGTAACCAGTGTGTACGGATGGGCGACACGTGCAATGAACCTATGGTTTCACCCAGCAAGCGGGCAGCACGCAAAGGAGGCTGCAAAGGGCTGATTGTTGCAACACACATTGCTTGATTTTCTCTAATTTACAGAACTCTCAATACAAATCCATGACATTCGAGTTTATATTGCTACAAATTTGTTAGAACTTTTCTCGCAAGAAGACACACTTGAGTTGCTATTTCCTGTTCTTTTGGTATCATATGAGAATAAAGGTGTAGGAAAATGTAAAAAATCCAAAAGTTATAGTCAATTCAATATAAATTTCAAGAAATAAAAGTTTCTGACTGAAATTCACTAATGAGCTCAATCGACGGTTGTTTCAAAGTGTGGGGTATGTGCGAGACTGGTGCAATTTAGTTTATGCATGCTTAGAGAGAGCACAGGAACGAAGGAGTCTTTTGGTGGGAAATGGAGGTGTGGCAATGCGGAGGTGGTGATGTAAAAAACACTGGAATAACACAAATTTGGCAGGCTTGGGCCAACTAGAAATGGAGTTGTATGCTGGCTGGGTCATCTACAAATCTGATGTTGGGAGCTAACAGATATGAAAAGGCAAATCAGTGCAAGGGGCATTGATGCCAGGAAGAAAAAAATGAGCTTTTGTTCTTCAAAGTTTTTAAATCATACCACAACATATATTTTTATGGAACTAACTATATTACTTAATTGTTCTCATGTCTATTTTATATATTTGTCATACAACATATATTAAAAAATTATTTAACTTATTCACAATTGAATAATTGTGACAAATTTTTTGTTCCAATCAACAAATCCCAAAAGTTTTGAAGGAAAAATTAATTCTTCATCACAAATGTGAAATTATGCTTTAGAAAATCCCAAGCGCAAAAATGCTGTACCTATAGTTCGAATGATTGAAGAAGCCGGTGGAACGGGCTGACAGAAATGAAATGAATTGATAGTATGTCCTTTCACAAAAAATTAAAATAAAAGGAAAGAGAATTGCTAGTATTAACAAGATTGAATTTCATTGGTGTTACCACGACTTGTGAGGTAGGTGCTATTTGGTCACACAACATGAAAATCACTCAATTGGATCACACAACTTGTTATGATGGTGCAAATAAAGTCATAAAGCATACCACAACACACATGGTTTGATGATACGAGAGCAAAGAACAACCATCATGTAGGCAAAATGATGCCACATCGATATATATGACATGACTTATGAGCTAATGGTAAAGGTAATCGGGAATTTGACTTCGTTGGAGTAGTGGTATTGACAAAAATGAATTCAGTAGAATTTACTTGTCCATGCAGCTACCGGATGTTTAGGTTAGAGATGACGTTGCAGGATAAAAAATCCATCGAGAAGAATGAAGATTGATGGATGGTAAAGACCAGCAAGCCAGCACACTCGAACAAGCACTGAGACAGTAACAGGCTAGTTCCAGAGACCAATTGCAACCATGCAAGCAACCATATATCTGGCTCTTGTTCTGCTACCCATCTCTATCTCCGGCCTCTCACCATCAACCACCTATCATACGCCTATCGCAACTATCCACCATAGCTGTGGCTACATCTGGACCTGCAGCGACACGTCGACTAGTTAGACGCAGAGAAACCCTGTGGGACCCATGGGACCATGTCACTACATGGGGCCCGCAAGACGCATGGATGTCCTGGTCCACATAGACAAGAGTCGTTGTGGGACCGACATATGGGCCCGATACAATTGGAAATCTGGTGGATATTATAACAAAATTGAGTTCATCATAGATGCAAATAGTTCGATGACAACTCATTTCACTACTAGATAAAAGTCCATCTAGACATGCTTATTATGGGATAGAATCTAATTCTTCACTATGCTTATTGCATCTTTAGTTAGATATTAAAACATTTTCATAAGTCATGCCCAGAGCGTCTTCGTACGGGTCGGGTCAAATGTCTATAGTGATGAATATCATATAAGCATAACATTTTCTTATGTGTTAAGAATGCTGACGCTTTATGACTTGTTAATAAATGCATATGCAATGTTATCGATATATTTATATTATATGTCTACTAGACACGTTACACACAATATGCAAAAGAAAAATTGCAACATAGAAGTTGAACTTGTTATGTCTCTGTTTCTCCCAAACTCACTTGAACAACTCAGCTCGCAATCAGTTCTAACTTGAATAAGATATATGTATTCTTCCGAACTCATGCTCTTAGTTGAACTTGTTACGAGCCTTTAGTGTTGCAGGGTCAAAAATGGTAGTAGTGGGCACAACTCGATTTATCACTGCAGGCTTCGCGCGGAGTACTGTAACACGATAACATCATCGAACCTACATGTACAGGGGCATGTATCAGTGGCAGACGTAGTTATGAGGTCAGTGTTGTACACCACCGCGGACACAGCAGTAGTGGCAGATACGCTGATGTCATCGAAATAGCAATGGCGGAAAGGCCCATTTCGGCCCGCTTCAGCCTGAACCGTCGACTTAATATATAAGCAAACCCTAGTTCACTTCCCAGTTTCATCTCTCCCTCCGTGCCGCCCCACTCTCTCCACCAAATCCCTTCTCTCTTGCCACTCCTCCAGCATTCCACCACCATGTCCGCCGCTGCGCGTCCATCAAGTCTCCTCCCCCGCGTGCTAGTCCCCTCCCCTCCCTTCCATCCCCTCGGTGGCGCGAGCGGACTCCAACGCGAGGAAGACGGGTCGACGATGTCTCCTCTATGAGTGGTGTTGAGGCGACAACACAGGAGTCCAACTCGATGCGGAGGTACGACAGTCTCCTGCTCCATGCATGGCTGGTACCTGGTGGCGATGAGTCCGCAGCGGATCAGGGGGCCGCATGCGTCTACCGGTCCAGGCACGGCACGATTTCCGCAGCGAGCTCGCGGAGCAAGCGACGCGGAGCGAGTGAGGCGTGGCGAGGCGCAGTGGGTCTCTCCGCGGTGGTCAGCGGCTCGACGCGGCTGGCGGGCGACGTCGGCTAGGGTTCCAGCGGCGCAGCGGCGGCTGGGGCGGTGAGGGTTGGGCTGAGCCCAGCCTTTGTTGTCCAGTGCTCCTGATTTGCTTTTTTAATTTGTTTTTGCCCACAGCTAGCCGGGGCGGGCGGACGGCTCTTCCAACATTAGCAGTGGCGCTGCCTGAGTGGCGGGGGTTTATATAGCTGAAGGCAACGATTGTACTAGTGTATGATGAATCTAGCATTCTGATTAGCATGTCAAGAATCATATTTGATAGGGGTACATATAGTGAAAGTATGTCTAATATCGTGTCATTTTGATGCATTCTCAATAACGTGGTGGGCTATTGAGGCTTGAAGTGTTTCTACTATCATATCACTTTGTGATGTTGTCTGTACGAGGACCACTGACGTTAAAAAACATGTCTAATATAATATCAATTTTGAGATGCTCTCAAAAGCATGTCAAAAAACATATTTGTCTGGTTAATGATGTTTGAAGCGTATCTAAGACCATGTCAAAATTTACATGTTCGCAATACATGTCAAAAAGTGTGTTTATGTGCTGATGTATTTGACGGTTCTTACGAAATTAACCAAAAAGTCTCTTTATCATTCTACCCGAAAACTGAAAGTACCCAGATATTCTCCTCCTAACTATTTCAAAACGTAATCAGGATAATACGATGATGGGTCAGTTCGGGAGGGGAAAACATTTCATACATAAAAGATAATTAAAGTAACATCACCAAAGCAAAGTGATTACGCTCATCGGCCGCCACCGAAGGGAATCGTAAGTTAGCTTGTTACTCCTAGCACTTTGTTCCTAGCACTTTGTTCCAAATGCTAGTGCATGCTGCTGCCGGACTTTTCCGTCACAGATGACGTTACGTGGGGAGAAAAAAATACATCGAGATGAATGAAGATTGATGGATGAGAAAGATCAGCCGCGCGCCAGCATGCTCGAACAAGCACTGAGACAGTAACAGGCCACTTGCGGCGAGACGAATTGCAATTTGCAACCAGGCAACTAGGGAAGCAACCTCTGTAACTTCTGCTGTCATCTCGGGCACCTGCTTCTCACCTCTCACGTCTCACCATCTGTACCACCTATCGCGCACGCCTGTCGCAAATACGCGCCATGGTTGTGGCAGCATGTGGACCCGTACTGAGGGACCCATCTGATTGCGTTCTCTCAGTTCGATGTCACGGTAGAAGAAATTGTTACTCCGTTCCCTCAGTACTACGTTTTGTTCTCAGTTGATCGGCGCGCGCGGTTGGTAGTGCCAAACACAGCACCGTGGCGGGGCCCTTCGCCGTGCACCAACAGTAATGCATGCAGCATGCAGTTGCCGCTAGTATCAGTGGCCGCACTGATTGATTGTCGGTGATAATTCAGTTGCTGTTATTATGACTTGTGACGCAGTACAGTACAGTACAGTACAGTACAGTACAGTACCACGTCCTAGATTGGTGTGTTCCACGTATATTATGCATTTGATGCTACATCTAACAACTGTACCTGGTACGAAATAAACCAAAAATCTCTTGTCATCACACGTGAAAATCGACCCATATTTTCAAACGTACTACTTGATGTGATGACAGCGACACCTGGACGAAACAAACATTTCGTAAGTGGAAGATAAAATCAGCACGACCAAAGCGAGCACGCCACGGAAGGGATTGGTGCGGTAACTTTGTTTGTTCCGAGCACGCGCGTAGATCGTACCAATGCTAGCTAGTACATGCAGCTGCCGGACGTTTTCGTCAGAGATGACGTTATGCATGTGCGGGCCGGGGAAAAGATCCATGGAGAAGGAAGACACGAATGGATGGGAAAGGCAAGCAGTCAGCAGGACACTGCGAACAGGCACCGGCCGGGACAGTAACAGAACACTTGCGGAGACGAATTCCAACCTGGCAAGCAACCCTATATCTGGCTCTGCTCCGCGGGGTCTGTTGGGCTAAGGTCTCCTCTCTCACGTCTCACCAACCACGCACCTATCGCAAGTACGTACGCGTCTTACGACACCGACAGCCATGGCTGTGGCAACAACCGAGCCAACACCGGATGCTGGAGCCTCGTCTTCTTCCTCGCCTCCGGCCATCCGCATCCTCGAGACCGTCTTCGTGCAGCCATCTACCTCACCGCCGGAGTCCTCTCTACCGTTCACCTTCTTCGACATCTTCTGGGTGAATTCCCCACCGGTGGAGCGCCTCTTCCTCTACCGCCTCGCCCCGGACGCCGACGTCGACGCCATCCTCTCCAACCTCAAGACCTCCCTGTCCGAGGCCGTCCGCGCCTTCTACCCGCTCGCCGGCCGCGTCCGGCTCGCCCCCGGCACGGCCGACCGCTACGAGCTCCACTACCGCCCGGGCGACGGCGTCACCTTCACCGTCGCCGAGTACGAAGGAGGCAAGGAGCTCGACGAGCTCGCCGCCGACGACGCCCGTGAGGTCGCCGCGATCGCGCCGTTCCTGCCTCCGCTGCCCGCGGGCGGCGCCGTGCTCGCGCTGCAGGCGACGCTGCTCTCCGGACGCCGCCGTGGGCTCGCCCTCGGCGTCGCCCTGCACCACGCCGCCTGCGACGGCGCCGCGTCCACGCACTTCCTCCACACATGGGCATCAATCTGCACCGGCGCGCCGCCGCCGCAATCCCCAATAATCGACCGGAGCCTACTCGCCGATCCCAGAGGCCTCTACGACGTCTTCTACACGGCGGTGCCGACAAGGGACGAGTCGGAGTTCGTCAAGATGTCGCCGGACCAGCTCCTCGCCACGTTCGTGCTCTCCAAGGACGACCTGCAGCGCGTCAAGGACGCGGTGGCCGCCGAGGCCGGGCGGCGCGGCGTCGCAACGCCGCCGCGGTGCTCCTCGTTCGTCGCCGCCCTGGGCCTCGTCTGGTCGTGCTACCATCGCGCCAACAAAGAAGCCAGCAACGGCGACGCCGAAGACGACGCAGGAGGCCCCACCTGCTTGCTGTTCGCCGTCGACCACCGTTCCCGGATGAAGCCGCCGGTCCCCGGCACCTACCTCGGCAACTGCGTCGGCCCGGCGTTCGCGATCGCGCCGCGCGACGAGCTGGCGATGGCGCCCGGAGCCGGCGGCCTGTTCAGCGCGTGCGCCGCGGTGGCAGCCAGCATCCAGGAGGCGGTCAGCGAGTTCGGGACGCCGCGAATGGACACGTGGATGGAGCGCGTCAGGGAGGCCTCGGCGATGCGCACGCTGTCAGTGGCTGGGTCGCCCAGGTTCCGCGTGTATGAGATGGACTTCGGGTTCGGCACGCCGGCGAAGGTGGATATTGTGTCCGTGGCGAGGACCGGGGCCGTGGCGGTGGCGGAGAGCCGGTACGGGCCCGGCGGAATGGAGGTGGGCGTGTCGCTGCAGCCGCATGGCATGGACATGTTCCGGAAGTGCTTTGCGGATGCAATGGCGTGGCTGAATGCTGAAGCTGAGTGATTAGATCAGAGCATATTTGGTTTGTAGATGTAGATACTTTGTAATATTTTCTATGGCAACTTTTTGGTTCACTTCCGCAGTTTCGATGAGCCAAGCTTTTCATCCTAAGGTGTCTGCCAAACTTTTTCTAAGGTGTGGTGAGCAGTTTTTTCATCACCCTTTTGGCTAGGTTTGACATGTGGTAAAAGAATATTACTAATGGTTTCAACTTTAAAAAGTTGTTGGATCCTCGTCGACGTATGGAAATAAATCTGCAGTCTGTCGCAAGGTGATGACCATTCTCTGGCCCCAGGCCCACCACTACTTAATGGTCAAAAATGGTGTTTGAATTCAATTGTGGTTAAGGATCCTGTCGCATTGGGTCGACGATTCAAACATGTCCAAGTTGCTGTTTGTGTATGCCATCCAACTGATCTTGGAGTAGAGCTCACTCTTTACTATATATGCACGGGCGCCCATGAACATAAAAGCAACGTAATATATACTAATTAGAGGGTGTTTGTTTTCAGGAGTCTAAATTTTAGAAGGGTCACATCAAAGAGAATTTTGTTATTTAGAAGTATTAAATAAAGTTTAATTATAAAACTAACTGCAGAACTCCGGGTCTAATTCGCGAGACGAATCTAATGAGGGTAATTAAGCCGTGATTAGATGATTAGTTACTGTAGCATCACTATAGCAAAATATAGATTAGTTAGGCTCATTAAATTCGTCTCGAAATGAGCATTCATCTGTCAAAAATGTTTTGTCATTAAATTTTATTTAATGTTCCTAAATGACAAGATTCTCTTTCATTTTAGAGGTCTAAAATTTAGAGACGAACACCCTACTTCTATAGGTATCGTCTCTTCAGATTAGAACATAATAGAGAGAAATGGTTTATTGGCCTCAACTACTTGTCATTATACTATTTGATGTCTAAAGTGTGGTGAGCAATTTCTTCATCACCCTTTTAGTTAGGTTTGACAATGTGGTAAAAGAATATTACTACTTATGGTTTCAACTTTAAAAAGTTGTTGAATCCTGGTCGATGTATGGAAATAAATCTGCAGTCCGTCGCAATGGTGGCGGCGGCATGGAGGTGGGCGTGTCCCTAGGGCCGCAAGGCATGGACTTGTTCCGGAAGTGCTTTGCCGATGCCATGGTGTGGCTGCACGCGGGAGATGAGTGATTAGAGGGTATGTTTGTTTGTAGCCGTAGATGCCACACTTTGTAATACTTTCTATGGCAACTGTTCCCTGCCACACTTTGTAATATCATAGTATTTTTATAAAACTTAAAAACTGCTTTGTATTCAAATGGGTCTTATAATGCTGTGGGACAGAAATGAACTTAGCTAATATGTCTTGTTCTCAGTCAATCAGCACGCGCGGCTGGTAGGTGCAGCCAATTGACGTAAAAGGATCAGTGGTTGACTTATTGATGGTTGGTGATATTTCTTGTGAAGCCGTACAGTGTGCCTCGTACTAGTGCGGCCCATCCCACGTGAAGATTATAAGGCAACCGTACCAATAGGAATAAACCAAAAAATCTCTTAGCATTCTGCCTGAAAATCAAAATTAACAACATATCACTTCCAAAAATCGTTTTTTTCCCGAGTGTTCCACCCTTTACCGAGTGTAATATTTTAGACACTCGGCAAAAGCTGGCTTTCGAGTGTCGGTCTGGGGTAGTCGAAAAGCTTTTGCCGAGTGCCCGACAAAAGACACTCGGCAAAGGGGGTATTCGCCGTGTATACCCTTGCCGAGTGCATTTTCCCGAGTGCTACACTCGACAAAGCCTTTGCCGAGTGTTTTGAGGCCTTTACCGAGTGCCCCAGGCACTCGGGAAAACAGGAGATCCTGGTAATGATATTCTCCTCTTCCTAACTATTCATAATCAGGAATCATTAATACGATGATGGGTCAGTTCGGGGGGAAAGACATTTCATTCATTAAAGATAAAGTAACATCACTAAAACAAAGTGATTACGGTCATCGGCCGCCAGGCCCGCCAAAGGGAATCGTATGTTAACTTTGTTACTCCTAGCACTTTGTTCCAATGCTAGTGAATGCAGCTGTTGGACTTTTCCGTCACAGATGACGTTACACGTAGAAAAAATCACCCGAGAGGAATGAAGATTGATGGATAGGAAAGACCAGCCGCAAGCATGCTCGAACTGTCGAACAAGCAATGAGACAGTAGCAGGCCACTTGCGGAGACGAATTGCAAGCAGGCAACTAGGCAAGTATCTGGCACTAATTCTGCTGTTCATCTCCGGCTCTGGCTTCTCACCTCTCAAGTGTCTCACCATCTATACCACAGTTAGTATGTTCTTCCTTACACAAATTGTGTCGCTATTCATTCTTGCAAACTTTTACCATAATATCAGTGTCCGACTCCGACTCTGTAAAAATATTATGGGACAGGGTATGGGATGCAAAAATAATTATCCGGTACTATATCCATTGCGATTCTGAATCCGAGTAAAAAATATAAGATATGATACAAGATGGGCACTATCTGCCGGTATCAGATCTGTTTTCACCTACCACCTATCGCACGCCTATCACAAATACGCGCCATGGTTGTGGCAACATCTGGACCCGCACTAAGGGACCCACAACAACATGTGGATTTGTGGGTCCCACCTAACTCCGACATGTGGGACCATGTCGCTACGTGAGACCTGCAAGAAACGCGGACACGTTGGTCCGCATAGACCAGAGTCATTGTAGGGATGGCATTTGGGCACTGGCAGAGCCAGGTTCAGCGTCAAGGAGGAGCCGGAGTGAACAATATAGCAGATTAATGTGATGATTAATTGCCTAACCTCCTTATTATTGTTCACTCCTCAAAGAAACAGACAGACCAAGGGGGGCCGGAGCCCAGGTTGGCCTGAACCTGGCTTCGCCCCTGCATGTGGGGTCCCCCAACACTAGTGGAAATATGTCGGGTTATGACGAAACTGAGTTCATCAGCCATGGTAATTGTTCGATGACAACTGATCTCTTGTTACAATTATTCATTGAGCGTCACAAACGGTAATGTGTGTGGTTCTTACAATCCGTGACGACAATGTGTGTTGTTCTGTGACGTAATGTTCATTTCGTCGTAGAATTGTGGGGCCCCAACTGCCTCTTATAGACCCATGACGAATAGATAAATCGCATCGTAGATAGCTTGTTCCAGCAAAATTGTGTATGTCACGACCAAAACATCATAGCTGATCAGCAAGTTTGTACTAGTGGATTGAAATCCGACCACCCCATCCGCTTTGGCTAATCATGATACGGCGATGTGTCGTCCCATATGGCAGTCCTCTTCTCTATCTTCTCATCCATCCCCCCCCCCCCCCCCCCCCCCCCCCTCCATCTTTCCTATTCATTCATTTTTGGAGTAGAACATTTCTATGCGGCCATGCCGCAAAGTAATACTCATGCAGCCCGCTCTCATCTGACGCCACCTGTCCACGCCCAATCATCTCACGGCATCAATTTTCTCTCCCGATTGACTTCGGCTTAGGGCATCTCCTGGCAAGCAAGCCGATGCTAAAAGAATAAAAGAAAAACAGATGGAGCCGACTTCCCTTGTTCAGGAAATAAACGGGGCCGTGCATCGATCGCTGACCTAGTTGCCATCGCAAAACATTTTTTTTATGGAAGAACAACGCCGCTGCGCAATGCATGGTAGGTTCAGAGGAGAAGAATTTTACTGTCAACCTCCACTACTGTTGGAGTAGTGAAGAATAAGGCCGCCGCCGCTGCGTCTGAGACTGTATTCAGTTCGACAGAGCATTAACATGATCTATATGGCAAGGATTCAGGGGCGGAGCTACATGCAGACATTGGTGTCAAATGACACCGATGGATTTCTGAAAATTACATGGAAAACAGTGCTTAAGCTTTGTTCCTATGGCTAATGACACCGATAAAAAAAGGTGGCTGACACCGGCGATCACGGTCGCTAGCTTCGCCCCTGCAAGGATTGATTAGATTGTCTGTTCTTCTCCATTACATTAGCATCTGATACTTGTTGCTGCTCGTGGAATAAGAGATGGTTCTGTACGCTCCAACTTAGAATGCATATCAAGATAACCAAATCGCCATGATGTTCAAAGTTTCGTGATTTCAACTCAAAGAGATGAACATGTTCAGTTTTGTGCTCCGTTAATCCGTTTGTTTCCTAAACAGAATCCCTCTCCGATAATTCAGGTTGCTGATTGGTCCATTCCACGTGAGGCAGTACTGTACCACGTCCTAGATTGGTCCATTCCACGTGTATACATTTGATACTACATCTAGCAACTGTACCTGGTACGAATAAAACCACAAATCTCTTGGTATCACACGTTCAGATCGAAATGACCCTCGTCACTATTTCAAACGAAATCCTTAGTGTCATGACAGCGACAATTCGACGAAACAAACAAATCATACGTGAAAGATGAAAGTAGCATCACCAAAGTAAAGTGATAACGGCCATCCGCGCACGCCAAGGAAGGGATTGGTACGCGCCGTAACTAGTGCATGCAGCTGCCGGATGGATGTGAAAGGCCAGGAGGCAGAGGCAGCACACTCGCGAACAAGACAGTAACAGAACTCTTACGGAGACGAATTCCAGCTAGGCAAGCCACCCGATATGTGGCTCTGGCTACGCATGCTCTATTTGGCTAAGGCCTCTCACGTCTCACCATCAACCACCTATCGCAAGTACGCGTCTTACAGACACCGACAGCCATGGCTGTGGCAACGCAGCCAACACCAGCCGGAGCCTCATCTTCCCTGGCTCCGGCCATCCGCCTCCTCGACACCACCGTCGTGGTGCCGTCAACCTCACCGTCATCCCCTGGGCCGCTGGAGTCGTCCCTCCCGCTCACCTTCTTCGACGTCTTCTGGCTCTCCTTCCCGCCGGTGGAGCGCCTCTTCGTCTACCGCCTCGCCCCGGACGCCGACGTCGACGCCATCCTCTCCAACCTCAAGACCTCCCTATCCATGGCCATCCGCGCCTTCTACCCGCTCGTCGGCCGCCTCCGTGTCGCCCCCGGAACGGCCGACCGCTACGAGCTCCACTACCGCCCGGGCGACGGCGTCGCCTTCACCGTCGCCGAGTGCGACGACGCCGACGACGACCTTGACACCCTCGCCACCGACGACGCCCGTGAAGTCGCAAGGATCGCGCCGTTCCTGCCTCCCTTGCCGGAGGGCGGCCCGGTGCTCGCGCTGCAGGCCACGGTGCTCTCAGGTCGCCGGGCCCTCGCGCTCGGCGTCGCCGTGCACCACAGCGCCTGCGACGGCGCCGGGTCCACGCACTTCCTCCACACCTGGGCGGCCGCCGCGGCCAAAAAACAAGATCCGGCGCCGCCACCGCCGGTTATTGACCGGAGCCTCATCGCCGATCCCGGAGGACTCTACGACATCTTCTACAAGGCGGCGCCGACCAAGGACGAGGCGGAGTTCGTCAAGATGTCGCCGGACCAGCTACTCGCCACGTTCGTGCTCTCCAGGGACGACCTGCAGCGCGTCAAGGACGCGGTTGCCGCCGAGGCCGGGCGGCGCGGCGTCGCAACGCCGCCGCGGTGCTCCTCGTTTGTCGCCGCCCTGGGCCTCGTCTGGTCGTGCTACCATCGCGCCAACAAAGAAGCTAGCTGCAGCAGCGACATCGAAGACAATGCCGGCGGAGACGGGCGCGCCAGCTTGCTCTTCGCCGTCGACCACCGTTCCCGGATGAAGCCGCCACTACCCGAGACCTATCTCGGCAACTGCGTCGGCCCGGCGTTCGTGATCGCGCCGCGCGACGAGCTGGCGATGGCGCCCAGCGCCGGCGGCCTGTTCAGCGCGTGCGCCGCGGTGGCAGCCAGCATCCACGAGGCGGTCAGCGAGTTCGGGACGCCGACGATGGACGTGTGGATGGAGCGCGTCAGGGAGGCCTCGGCGATGCGCACGCTGTCCGTGGCCGGGTCGCCCAGGTTCCGCGTGTACGAGATGGACTTCGGGTTCGGCACGCCGACGAAGGTGGACATCGTGTCCGTGGCGAGGACCGGGGCCGTGGCGGTGGCGGAGAGCCGGAGGGAAGCCGGCGGCTTGGAGGTGGGCGTGTCGTTGCAGCCGCGTGGCATGGACATGTTCCACAAGTGTTTTGCGGATGCAATGGCGTGGCTGCACGCTGGAGCTGAGTAATTACAGGGCATGTTTGGTTCCAAGCCGCAGATTGCAATGGTGTGGCTCAACTACTTATTTGCCAAACTTCAGTTGTGGTGGGTAATTTCTTCATTACACCTTAGTCTAGGTTTCACATGTGGTTATGAATGCAGTGCTTAATGTCGTAAAACTATATTACTACTTATGGTTTCAACTTTCAAAAGTTGTTGGATCCTCCTTCTATCTGAAGTCTTCGCAACGTGATGACCATTCTGGTCCCAGGCCCACCACTACTTAGTGGTAAAAAAAAAGGTGTTTGAATTCAATGTTGGCTTAGGAATCTTAGGATCCTGTCGCATTGGATCGACGATTCAGACATGTCCAAGTTGCTGTCTGTGTATGCCATCCAACTGATCTTGGAGTAGAGCTCACTCTGTACTATATATGCACGTGCGTCAATTAAGAAAAGCAACGTACGTACTATTTGTTTTATTAGCTATAAGCATATCAGAAAGAAGATAAGCAAACACGCCTATCGTCTAATCAGATTAGAACATAATAGAGGTGTATGCGGTTTACCGGCATCAGCTACTTGCCATTATACTATTTGATGTCTTAATCAATTGGGAGGGAAGGAAGAGGCCGGTAGCATTGGCGCGTACAAGTATGTGGCCTCTGTCCTTGCATGCATGGCATGCTTAGGACTTGGGTGCATGCGGCCGCCATGTGGTTTGGATTGCAGTATCTAATAAATTGACAACGAGGTTCATATTCTATTTAATTATTATTATGCTCCACAATTGAACATGTGATTTAAAAAATGGTTAAAGTGTGGTGGATGTTGTTTAGAATAAAATAGAAAGGTTCATATTCGATATTGATGTGGAAAAAGATTTAGAAATAAAGCAGTCGGCCACCACTCAATGGTGACCTGTCGCAACGACGGTGATAGCTAGCCATTCTGCCCCCACGCTCACCATGACTTAGGCCCTGTTCCAAACCTCTAGAGATAATAGTTATCCAGCTAACAGCCACTAGCTTCTATTAGCTGGCTAATATGGCAAGAATTAGCTGAGTTTAGCAAGGGTCCGGCAGCTAGGCAACTAATTGTTAGCTGGGATTCGACTAATCGTTAGCTGAGCCATTAGCCGGACCCGTTCCAAACCTGTGCCGCTAATTTTAGCTGCTAATTGCTATCCCTAGAAGTTTGGAACAGGGCCTTAATCATGACAAAGAAGATGCCTGAATCGTGGAAGTCCAAGCTGCATGACGTTATAACTCCATCAATCGTGGTCGGCCACTCCGACTGGCGACTGATCTTGTAGTATGTAAGATATATGCTACTATGCACGTGCCCAATGAACATATAATCAAGATATATGCTACTGCATTTGCTTAAAACTAGGAAAGAACATAAGCAAATACGACTATCCTGTAAGCGTAGTGAGAAGATAGGAGACGCAATACGGTTTAGCGGCCATCAAGTGCCCATACACCTGTGATGGCTTAACAATTGGTAGCGAAAAGCGAGAGGGCGGCCACACCAGAGCGTACAAGCATGTGGCTGCCTCCACTCCGGCTGTCTCGATCATCAATCATCCATCCCTCTACTATCTCAAAGGTCTCTCTTGAGATCTCTCAAGATTGTCCTACTTTTGTCGACATTGTCATCGAAGGCGATGTGGTGGTGCAGGGAACGCTAGCTGCAGACCATGATCGAACTGTGGTCCCGCCCTTGTGGGTAACCGTCGCTTGCGAGGAGGATAGCGCAATCGGCTCCACATGCTTGACCCCAAGGACCTCCGCGAGATCATATGTTCACTGTGCCACGCCGTCGTCGACCAGGCACGCATGAGGACGGAAGAACAAGAAACATTTCTTGACACGTGCGCCCGATGCCATCCAGCTCCTTGTTACGTTCACATTGACACTAACTTCAAGAATAGAATCTTTACTGGAAGTTTTTGGTAGAGTGGCGAACAGTCTCATCACTCTTAACTATTTGTAAGAAATCGCCAACAGTTGAAGTAGTATAATTCACATGATTGCCAACAGTTTAGCTCGGGAACTAGCAAGATTCACCAACAATTCTGGTAAAGTTCCTTCAAAAAAAGATCCCTATGCTTTGAAATGAACCGGGCCTCAATTCTTGAGGACAAAGACATGGCCCTAGCTAACCCTCGGGCTTTTCAAAAGCAGTGGGCCATTTGAACATGCAGTCCCTGTACGTATAATGTGCTCGCTTTGAGATGTCCCACTCTAATGAACACATCCTATCCTATAGTTATAAACACAAATGACTAAGTCGGTCAGTGGCCATGATATTAATGGAGTCACCTAGGGCTGAAAATGGGGCTGGTAAATCCAGACCCGACCAGCAACCGTGACCCGGTATACTTGTCCTCTTCGTTTTCAAAGTCACACTCAATACATGGAAATAGGATGGGAATGGGATGAAGTTTCGGGAAAACGGGATAGCCATTTTCCTGCCCCTTTTTTTTTCTTGAGCGCCTCCTGCCCGTTTTTCTTGGTATCTTGTTTTTAGACGGTTTTGTCAACCTTTATATGCCATTTTGCTTAGTCTGTCAACCTCAGCCAAGCCCATCAGCCTCAGTAAAGCCCTAAATTCTGCTCCAGTAAGCTTTTAGCCAAGCCCATGTCCTGATGCTGATTTTCTATTAATTAGACTATGGGAAATGTGTTGTTATATGTCTTACCACGGGCCATTACAAAGAGTGACAATATGTATTAATAAATGTTTATTTGGCGTCATGTTCCCAACTTGAGTCATCTGTTCCCAACTGCTACTGACATTTACTGCCTCGATTGGTCGTTTTGGGTTCCCTACATTCTCGGTGTTACCGGCTTCCTCATTTTTGGTTTCCATGTGAAAGTAAAAATGGTCGGGGAGGGGGAGAGGAGATGGATCATATTATGAGGCGGATTTCTTCCACGGAGATCATGCGACATACTGTAAAGATTATTACTTTTTTTTGTGATCTCTGTATAACTCATATACTCACAACGTACGCACACTCATCCTATAAACGCACATACGTAAACTCTACGTAACCCTATGAGCATCTTTGAAGACAGATCCGGCAAATCTTTCAGATTGACGAAGTCACCACTGGTGTCTCGTGGACGACGGCCACGTCGCATACCGCTGAAAGCACAACGCCGTTAAATCCTAAAAAATTCGCTCCCACCGGGAGGCGAACCCGGAACCTTAGGTGCTACTGAGGCTCTTGCACCCACTAGGCTACAGGCCTTTTCGCAAAGATGATTTCTTATGACCAATAGTACATAAAAATGGTGTGGTTAAAAATTGATTTTGCAGTTTTGAGCAAGTCATCTTCTGTACAGTGTCAAGAAAAATTATATGATAATAATTATACGGTATAACCAGTAGCTGCTTAACGCATCATGGCGAGTTGCTTCGCAACTCAAACACTCCAAAGATTGTATGACTATAGTTCATTTGAATATGATTGTACTCCACATATTTCATACTTAAAAGCATTTCCAACCATGCATGAAAAAATTCAGAAAATGACATTGATGCCCTTCATTTCCAATATAGTGGGGAAATATGATTCTTTTATTCATGAGAAAAATAAAAGCACTGAAGTACTAGGATGACTTATGACATGAATACAATAACTGAGAACTCTATATTTCACTCAAAACAGAGATGCTAATTAGTCTGAAGAGCCGGGCCACACGGAAAACGGTAGCGGAACGTCCTTGGCCACCGCGGCGAGGGCGGCGGAGAAACTTGCGCCGAAGGACAGGAGCTTGGACCGGCGCACCTGGTCGCAGAAGCGGCCGGCACCGCCGCCGCAGGCGTTGATCTGCGGGCCGTACGCCACCTCGGCCGCGAAGACGGCGCCCGTCACCGAGAAGAGCAGCGCCTGCACGACCACGTCGATGACGACCAGTAGGACCATGGGGAGCTTGGGGCCCTCTTCGTCGTCCCCTTCGCCGTTGCCAAACTGCAGGTAGATCCCTGCCGATTCCAGCACCGCGGCGGCGATGCTGGACCAAACCAAGTAGCTGCACCGACCAAGAAACGCGGGTGATCGGCAAGCATATGCAAGGGTGTGTATTATATACGACGTACGAGATGACGAGATCTGGACATGGTGGACGTTGACGTACACGAAGGGCGGGTAGTCCTTGAAGGTGACGGTGACTTTGGCGGTGGCGCCGTGTTGCTCGTTGATGGTGCACTCGCTCGCCGTGGCCATGACGACGGCCGATGTGAGCGCCAGCCCCAGGCTGGCCAAGCGGAGCAGGAGGGTCACCGCCTTGGAGCCATTGGGCTCGTCGCCCCCATTGCAGGATCCATGCATGAGGTCGAGGCCAAGATTGATACAGTACTTGTTTCTGAAAGTGAAGGACAAGGATATATAAATGAATGGAGTGGTATGTAAGGAAAATTCAATCATTAAAGGTTTCATTGGGCATGTGTATATTGGAGTGGTATTACAAAGTACGACTGAACTACTCTGTTTAGAAGAAAAAATTTGTACTTTCGATAGTCACACATTTTGTTCGATGAATGCATAGAGATGTTCCTTACAAGTTGCCACAAAAAAATGGGAATACGTCATAAAAGAATTTTTTAAATTGTGTGCCCGTCTTTAAAATGTTGCTTCCAAGAACACAGTGAAAATATATACCGATCATGTATATACTCAGATATGTAGGAGACTTGGTTGCAAAGCAAGAGATTAAATGAAGTCAACACAAGCGTCTCGCTTCAATGAAAAAGTCGCCTGAACAGCCAAGTCGGTAAGGAAAAACGGCGGTTCTGTTCTGATCCATGGTCAGTAGATGGTATTGCTACTACCGCTACTTACCTTCCACACAATGCTTATTTCTACCGTAAATTTCTGTTCTAAACAATTTAAGCTTTCTCGGTACTAGTCGACGCAGCATGCACCAGACTCACAAGTCTAACTAAACTAACGATGAGTGCAACAACAAAAAGCCACCGCTCTCGCGAAAGCTCTCCACCGCTCTTCCCTGTAGCAGCAGCTCGTTTCTCCGAATCTCCTCGGCCCCCCTCCTTCTTCCCTCCCGGTGATTGCCGGCGGCAAGGAGGGGGTCCCACCCTGTTGCTAGTAGCTAGTATTAGGTAGTAGCAGATGTGCTAGTTTAGCTTAATCGGCAGAGCTTTAGCTCTCTTCCGGTTTTGCTGTGCTTTAGTGTTTTCTTCTCCAGCAGCTCCGGTTGCTGTGTTCTTTGTTTGTTTCCCATGTGGAAGGTAGGCGTGATGCCTTTTGTCCTCGCCGGATTTCTCCCCGACGAGTGTTTTCTCCCCCAGTCTGTTCTCTCTGTTGCTTTGCAAGAGGTGCAGCGGTGGCGTGGCTTCTTATCCTGTATTTCCAGGTCAAATCTTCCCCATGGGCGTCTCAAATCCTCTGCTTGGGTTGATCGCCGATTGTTGCTGGTCCCCAGATCTGGCGGAGGATTAGCGTTTTGGTCGAGTCCGGTGTTGCTTCCTCAAGATCTACGACTCCGACCCTTGCAACTTCAGGTGCGCATGTCGAGGCGACTGCTGGGTGGGCCGCCGGCGAGTCAATCGCGTCGCACATCGAAGCCCTTCCGTCACTCTCGTCGCGGTGGTTCGACGGCTCTTCGTTGTTCTCATCGTCTGGCCCAGATGCGAGTGGCGGCGTCTGTGCTTGGGATTGGCCTTCTGGAACCTTCGAAGAAGCTTGCGTCGTCGTCAACCTTGCAACGACACCGAAGCTGCGTTCGCTGCTGTTCTGGTGTCCATTCTCAAGAGGACCTTGATGTAATTTTCATTTTCCTATTTGTCCTCTTTGGTACTCTCAAGGACCTAGATGTAATTTGTAATCCTTGCAAGGGCCCTTGTACGAGTATCTTTGTTGTACTTCCTCTTTCAGAGTAATGGAAAGTCCAGACCCTTCGGGGTCGTCTACCTTCAAAAAAAAAAAAAAAAAAAAAAACTAAACTAACGATAGTGAGTCCTTATAAAACAGTTACAAAAACCAGTGTTAGTACCTTTGACGTCCCCGCAACAGGATTCCGCACTTCTGTTCCCCCTAATGAAGTGCGTATATTGGAGTGGTATTACAAAGTACGACTGAAGAAAAAAAATTGTACTTTCGATAGTCACATTTTATTCGATGAATGCATAGAGATGTTCCTTACCAAGCTGCCACAAAAAATGGGAATACGTCATAAAAGAATTTTTTAAATTGTGTGCCCGTTTTTAAAATGTTGCTTTTAAGTACACAGAAAATATATACTGATCATGTATATACTCAGATATGTAGGAGACTTGGTTGCAAAGCAAGAGATTAGATGAAGTCAACAGAAGCGTCTCGTTTCAATGAAGAAGTCACCTGAACAGCCAAGTCGGTAAGAAGAAAAGGCGGTTCTGTTCTGATCCACGGTCAGCAGATGGTATTGCTACTATACCGCTACTTACCTTCCGCACAATGCTTATTTCTACCGTAAATTTCTGTTCTAAACAATTTAAGCTTTCTCGGTACAAGTCGACGCAGCATGCACACTCACAAGTCTAACTAAACTAACGACAGTGAGTCCTTATAAAACAGTTACAAAAACCAGTGTTAGTACCTTTGACGTCCCCGCAACAGGATTCCGCACTTCTGTTCCCCTTAATGAAGAGAGATTACTGGTTTCAGGCACCCATTTATAGACCCAAAGGCAGCTAGCTCGCGTTGAGTCGTTGAGTCGCGTTGACTGATCTAGTATACAAAAATCTCTGGAACTTTCTTGGCGTTTTTTCTGCTAATTGATCAATCAAGTATCTCGTCCTCCCATTTAGGTCCAATACTACATGGACACGAACTATGCTCTTTACGACTAAGGACCACTGCCCGTGCGATGGCTCCAATCAGAGCCAGAATGCAGAGTATCCGAGTGATCAACAGTGCAAGTTGATCCTTGTACTGATGCCGGTCTGTCACCATCAGTTAGCAAATTGCGACGTTGTAGAAAATTAAAAGGTCAGCAATGCATGTTGATCCTTCTGATGACTGCAAAATCCTTGTACTGCAGCGACGACTGACTTAGGTCCACTTCGATGACGCACCCATTGCGGCCCCGAGGCACGCAGAACCACGTACGATTCGTGGCTGCTACCAACCTCAGAGTTGGGTCGCAGCTGGGTCCATGCACCACGTACGCGCTATTACGACGTGCTGATCGGCTAGCAGTTGGGTCCATGCTTGATCGAATCAGCAGATATTTTGATTCGTTAGGAGACTTCACATAAGTAGACACCAATCGTAGAGCATGACTAGTTTATATTGATTCAGACCTCTAAACTAGAGTAAGAACCCTATGTCCAGTAGATCATTGTATTGTTGTATCAAGAGTAGATTCGAAGCAGTTAAGGCTTACAACTTCACACTATCGAGGATATCTACATACTGATCTATGGAAGTGTGATGTCGAAGAGAGTGGCGGCAGTGGTGCGGCGGCGCAAAGTTTATCGGCATCGAGCAACGACGAAAGATGAAGTGTCTCATGGTGGGGGGACAAAGACACCACCATCGACGGAGAATAAAGTATTCTGACACCTTCTTTGTGTTGTCGTGATTCTCCTTAGCCATGGTTATGGGCTAGTGGGGACTTGGTTTCCGGTGACATCTATCTAGATGTTGGTCGGATTGGTGTTCTCCCACGATGAAGTTGGTGAAGGAAGCGATAATGGGTTCGACGGCGGGAAGTTCATCTTATTTTCATGTGGAAGGTTAGCAATCTACCCTTTTTGTGAAAGAGATGTGTTTCAGTTTTATCCTCTCAGCGAACGGTCAAACGTAAGTCGAAAAGTCAACAGCGACATCAATTTAAGAATGGAGAGTAGCTGCCCGGGACGACTGTCTGTATGACTGCCAGGTCATACACCTTGCATTGCTCAGAAGATGCATTTCCCACTCAAACAATGATTAAAAACAAAAGTTAAGAAAAAGCAGGGATAATTCATCGATTATGATGATGAGCATTACCAACTGCTGCTTCCGCACATTAGAAATGCACCTTGATGGATTTTGTTTGTTTCTCTTTTACTTTAAACTTTTAATTTCCTTTATCAAATTGACCATACATATTGAGCATGCAACAAATGTGTAGGGATGCTGACCTTGGTTCCGATGTAAGCACAGGAACAAGAATAAAGAGATCTTCAGCGTGGCCTCCATTTCTGAATTGTCCTTGGCTCTGTTACCTATCTGTAAAATTTATGTTGCAAAACTGCACCTTATTAGTGCTTGTTCACGGTTGGTCAATTTGAGCTAGTACTTGTTGGCCGACATGACTATCTTCAGTTTCTTTTTAGCAGGTTTTACTACTGCCAAATGCCGTCTCATACTTTTGGCACCCACTAATTGTTGTTTCTCAGTCCATAGAGAAATGTATGAAAAACGTGTTTCAATTTTTTTACCATTTAGGTCTCTTCAACTAAAAAAGGAATATTTTTGTAATACGGTTTGGCCTAATAGGTACTTGCCACGTAAGAGGTAGAATGAGAAACCATTGGATCTCTTTTCTTGTTTTTTGCATGACCATGTCGTTTGTTTACTCGGTAGGAGGGCAGTGGGGGAGCTAGGATCCAGTGATTGACAGGAAGAGGTAATCGTATAGACTGAGAATAAATGAGGAAAGCTATGGAATATGAAAGCTGGTGCTAGAGGAGGCATTGGTTAATTATACATCGTCTAGATTCGGTAAAATTATTGTAAAGCCATCTATCTACTTGAAACAAACACCATTCAGACTTGTCAGAGCATAGTAGAAACAAAGGAAAACAAAACCTCTTGGCACCCCTCGTCCTTGTTACTATTCGCACACGTTTCCAACGCCACCATCAGTACTAGAAGAACAGCGAAAGCAGCTGCAGTTGTCCAACGCGGTCGACCTGTACCAACCTCGTTGCTTTGATACATGGGACTCCAACAATGGAATCACCTCTAGTTTTTGCAGATCTTGTATCATCGGATAAGTATTAGATATCATGTTTCGTTTCCCAGCCCTTTTGTTTTCGTATGGACACCAGGAACCGCAGCAAGACAATAGAAAATCGAAAAATCACTCAGATAATTAAGTTTTCCTTTGCAATCGAAGTTGTAAAAAATCGCTCAGCTAATTAAGGAGATATCCTTTGCAATCGAAGTTGTAAAAAATTCTTAAGCTCTTTATTAGAAGCACATGTAACATAGGTGTGCGAAAGCTACCACTGAGAAATCATACAATGCAAACATAAAGATCACTATGACGACTCAGGAGCAGGAGCAGGAGCAGAAGCATCCGAGCAGACAATGGTGGACGACACGGGCTTGAAGCTGATCTGGGATCTCGACGAGTACGAGAACATGACGGCGTTTTCTGGGCCAATGCCGATGGCGCTGCCGTTCAAGGTCAGGGTGCAGAGCTTGCCTTCGCGATCCATGCTAAGGACGCCTGCCGGGTAAACACGGACGGAGGGGTTGAACCCGGGGCACGCCAGCTTCAAGTTGATTTGGCTGCAAACGCACCCATTCGTCAGCGCCACCGCGTACTCCCGGTACCCTCCGACGACGGGCCCCGGCATGACGGCCTGGGTGACGTCCAGGTCCGACAACTTGCATGGCTGGTAGGATGCATTTCCTGCTACCACAAGGATTGAGAGAAACTTGTTAAATAAAAATGATAGACCGAGATCCAACACATGGAACATGCAACAAATGAAGGAGAAGGCAAACCTGCTGCGCAGAAACAGCACAGCAACAAGAACACAAAGATTTTTGCCATGGCCTCCATTTCAGTACTATTCCTCTTTTGCTCTATTCCCTGGCTGTCTCTGATGTACTTATGTTCCACAAACTGCAGTGTTATCTATGCGATTTGTGTGCCTAGTTCGTCACTGAGGCTATGTATTTATAGGAAGACAAGGAGTTCCCTTCTCTTAAAATTTTTAGCAGGGTTATTACCACTGCCATATTTCGTCTCCTATATTAGGTACTAATTAATTTCTGCTGTTACCCAATCAAAATAAACTGGCGCAACTATTTCTCAATCAAGCACTACTTTCATCACTGGCATCATTGTCAATTTCCTGAATCTAAAGTTTTTTTTTTAATAATAAATCACATAGTGGACAATTGTATTAGACGAGAAGAAAAATACCAAAAGGTGCCGAAATACAAACTGAAGCAAAAAAAAAAAACCTTTACAATGTTTTCCATGGGATTCGTCGATTAAAAATGATAAACACAAATATCGAGAAAGCCACCAACAACACAACCAATCTTACCGCACCAGCGTCAAAGCAGCTCTAACTTCAACACATGAATATCCGCAGTTTGGCTTAATTTGAACATCTAGGTTCTAGGTAAGAAAATAACAGGAAAAAGGGATGAAATACTTTGGCTAGCTACTGCCAGGAACTAGTTAGTATTTCTTTCTCCCTCTAGAATGTCTATTTCCCTAAACATTTTCCTTGTTGTGATTTCTTCTAACTACGTAATATGCTCCAGCTCGTTAGAAATACTTAACCTTAGCAGATTCATTAGGTAAAAGCGCTTGATGTTCTGACATCATATCCGAACAATAAACCTCTTGCATGCAATGGTTTTATTTATTTTCCACATCTCTTCTAAGCAATATAAACTGCCAAGTATCAACAAAAATAAGTTGCAGGTCATTTCATCCTCTGAATTTTCTCCACTAATAACTGGTAGTATCCATTGGCAACATATGTAACCTACTAAGCTATTGAAAATCTTTCATTTCTTGGCTCTTAGTAGTGCTGTGAAATAAGATTCTAGTTGTAGATAAACATGGTCAGGAGGTGTCGGGCCTCTTGGTCAATATGTTTAGTTTATGTAGGATGGCAGGAAACAGAAAGTCATTTTAGTTCATAGATGACTATCATCGAGCACTTGGACCTGCAACAAAAGCAAGTTGTTAAATTCAAACCTATAAAGATATGTTCTTGCTGTCAAAGTGAGCTGATTTAGTTCATAGATCATTATCTGCAAAAAGAATAGATCAATCTAAATTTGGCTTTATACACATAAGCACAATAATAAAAGGATTAGGCAGCACTCATTGTCTGTGTTGGACCACTCATAATAATAATGTGACATCTTGGAGAAAATATGCATTATTTTATAATACGAAAATATTACGCAGCTCTCATTATCTGTGTTAGACCGCACATTATCTCATTATCTGTTTTTTTCTGTTCACTTCCAGTGTGCAGAATGTAGTAAGTTTCAATATCAGACATAAGAAGTTCAGAGAGTAAGACTTAATTAAGCTTCACGCTCGCAATGGTACATCTTAAAACAACTTCATCGACACAGGACAAGAAAAAGAATGAATGAAACACTAATCAAGGTCTAGATAAAGCTAGCATTCCAAGCAATGAGGGAAGCAAACGAGCACATTATCTGAGCTGAGACAAACAGAACTCAGATACATGTATTTAAAATGAGGAAAAAAGAATTGATAAATTCTGCACACTCGTAAATATTTTTCCTTTTAGATTAATGGCCTTATTTGGGAAGAAAATTCTTATAGCAATTATTAAGATAGTACAGCGATTTTGCAAGTATCCTCCACTAGCTAGATAAGAGAGGGCTTTATCCAGATGGGAGATGGCCAACTCAACGAAGGATAAATAACCGGCGAGACATCAACAAGTCTTGACATGCTTTGCTCTGCGATACTCCAAATACCAATTTCTCGCCGGTTATACTTCAACATATTGACATACTCCTCACAGTCATCGGTTATGTAAGCACAATTGGACTTCAACCCGGGGAAATCCTTAACCGGAAGGCACATTGAACCATTGAAGCCAAGAAACAATGCATGGTGTGGCAAGCTCTTGATCATCTCCACCCTCTGGTGCTGGAGGTCAACCTTGTAGAGCTGCACATCAAGAGTTTTCAGCTCCAAAAGCGGGTTCTGGATATCTTCGTCGTCCATGTAGTCGGGTGGGAGCTCCACCGGAGTCAGTGAGTCGACGTGCTTCCTCAGCCTCCAGACTTGCAAGATGTCACCGGTTGGTGTCTGCACAAGGTACTTTTTTGGGTTCACAGATTTGGGCACTCTGTCGAGGACCTCACGGGCAACCGGCAACGGTCCGTTAAGGTCCAAGCTGAACATGGAGGCGTCGAATTGAAGAAGGTAGAACAAACCGTCGACGGCGCTGTACATGGCGTCGCGGTAGCCGTACCTCCACCGGAGGCCGGTGTCTTCGCCCGGCGGGACCCACATCCACCGCTCGTCACCAAACCTGGCGAAGGAGACCTCGCCCTCCGGCATGTGCAGGAGCAGCACGACGCAGGCGCGCCCGGCGGACGGGCTGGCCGAGAGCACTACCCGATAGTACATGAACTCGTGTGCCCGGTGAGCTTCCAGGTCGGTCGGCTCCTTGTCGACCAAGTCCCGGCGCGTAATGGGGCTGTCACCCCCCAGGTTCTCATAGACGTTGTACATGGGGTTACCTTGCTCGTCGGTGAAGCTCTCCACGTGGTGGAGCGCGGTGATGGGCGGGAGCGCGACCTCCGCGCCGGTGACGGGGTTGAGGAGGTGCAGGTTGGAGGCCTCGTCGGCGGTGACCAGCCAGCCGTCCCTGGAGCCGAGCAGCGGCCGGCGGGGAAGCGGCGGCCGCTGGAATGGGACCCGGAGCGTAGCGCCGGTGGCGGGGCAGTGCAGCGCGGCGGCACCGGGGCCGGCGGCGTCGCTGGCGTAGAGCAGGCAGGGCGGCTGCCTCGGCGACGGGAGGCGGAGGCGGCGGAAGGTGGCGTACGCGCCGTACCAGGACGTGCAGACGGCGCCGGAGCGGATGGCGTCGGCCACGTGCATCGCTCTCAGGACGACGACCAGCATGTCCTCCGGCAACGCGGACCAATCGCGGTCCGCGCCGTCGACGGAATCAAATCCGGATCCGGATCCGGTGGCGTCGCCCTTCGCCGCTTCCATATCGACGGACGCGGCGACTGCCGGCGGCGCCGGCTGGGGAAATTTGTGATTTTTCTAACCCTAGATAGAGCCTCCCTCAGGAAACAGGGGAGGTTCCCCTGCTCTGCTCCTTCACTCCCCCGCTCTGTTTTGGTGTGTGACGCGCCGCCGCCTCTGCTCTGCTTTGACCGCTGGCCGGGCCGGGTCGATTTATAGCGGGAGGGGCCGCGGTCACGGGGATTGATTCGTGCTTCCGAGTCGGACCCGTGCGGGTTGCCGCGGTCCGAAACAGTGCGTGTGCTTCATGTGCTGTGTAATCTGCAAATTCCGACTGGCACAAAACTCGACACAAGAATCCATTCGTTCATTGTTCGAATCAATACAGTAGCATCAATCCATCCATTCAAATTTTGAACGATCCTCTGGTACGTTTTTGCACACCGCCAGGAACGAAATCGTGTCAACTTTTTTTTTTATACAGTATAACGCAGACACTTTTCACCTATATAAATGCCGTCCAGATTGTGCCGTAGCAGGATGACGCACGATCCCGCACTGCCAAGGGCTGCGGGATTTGAGGTATATTTGGATCAGACATCAAGTGGAACGAGATAGAATGATTTATTGTTTTTGAATGGAAATGTCTCACTATATATTTAGCTGAACGGATAAAATAGTCTCTGTTTTATGTTTGTTTGGAAGGGATGGAGAGGGATGAGATAAACAACATTACTTCACATTCTGTTAGAGCAACTCTAACAGCCTAGCTAAATCCTAATCTCTATATTCTCATTTAGCTAGCTATTTAGTCAAGATTTCCTCTGCGTATTAGTGTACACTCCAACAGACTAGCTAAATCTCACTTTTTATATACTTTTTTTTTATTTGCCGACATGCATGAGGGGAAAAAACGTACAGCTGAAATACGCTTTGTCAAAGCAAACACGTAAACAACATGTTCTGTTTTTCCTATGCATCCACGCTAGCTTCCGCTCTTGCTGAGATCCATTGCCAGTGATAACTTCCAGCGATATAGATGATAGTGACCACTAAAATGAATTCATTAACAGGCCTATAAGTTAAGGGTATGATCAATTTCTTCTGTTTCCTCTCGTACATGGCCAATTTTACGAATTCGTAGCACAAGGTGGTGAGCTTGCCTGGGGTTCCTCGGTTCCGTTGATGTCAAGTTTGGGGGCGGGGAACAGGACAGCCCACGGATGGCTTCGGCGTCGAGGCCGAGCAACAACGACGCTGTGGTAGTGGCCTTCGGGTCGGGCAGGTAGTGGGCAGAGCGCGTCAGAGAAGAAGAAGGCGTAGAGCAGCAGATTAGCCAGGGACGGGCAGGGCAGCAACCCTCGCGTGGCGCGGCGCGGCGCGGCGGACGGGCGGGCGGAATGGCGAGCGGGCACGCGGAAGGGTCGATGGTGAGCGCGGCAACGTCATCGTCGAGGCGGCACCGGCCAAGGGATGGAAGTCGATGGCCTCGAGTGCGGTCGCGACCACGCCGAACGCCGCGCGATGCAACGGCGACGAGGCAGAGTCGCCCACAAGCGGGGAGACGAGCGTGTACCCGACGCAGTTGTAGGCATCGTCGGCGAACGCGTTGAGGAGCACGGCCGCCGTGCGGAGCGCCAGCGCGTTGCATGACTCGGAGAGTGGCCCAACGAGGAGTGGGCCTGGCAAGGCGGGATGGCGGGAACACGCCGACGGCCAGCGGGGAGCCTCGGGAAAAATGGCTAGCAGAAGGCGTGCGATTCCGAGCGGGATTGCGAGCGGAGGTAGACTGTTGGAGATGCTCTTAGCTCTTAGATGCTAATTCCTCTTGGCATTTCATTGAACACCTTTACTGTGCATTGTGGCCTCGCGACGGCTGACACCTCTCCCCGCCATGCTCGTGTTGCCATTCTTGCCAAGCCATGGCGCCACGCACTCGCCTTGTCCTTCTCTCCTCGCATCGCCCATCGCCGCGCCAACCGAGACTCATCCAGCTACGTCGCCGTGCAACTTGGGTCACATGGCCGCGGTTGGAGCTGGAGAAGACGTGATCTGCTACTTCATGTTCCAACGACGCACTTCGCTCACACGAGCACGACGCACCGCCCGTGAGCCGGCTGCTTCGCGACCTTCGCCTAGCAGTTGTGCCTCGCGGCACCTTTTGCACATGGCTCACCAGTCACCCCCCCCCCCCCCTTCGTCCTGACACACCGCACCGCACCTCCTCACTGACGCGAGTGCCGCTGCCCCCCCCCCCCCCCCCCCGCGCACAGACGGGCCTCCCTGCTCGCACCCGCATAGCCCAGCCACGCCGCCCACCCACCCGACCGAGCTCCCCCGGTTGCGTGTTGTCGCAAGACGTCCGCTTTGTCACATCCAATCGCCGTCCCTCCATCGGACATCCATGGCGCGCATGCCTGCTCCAGCGACGCGTCGTCCGCGACCTCCCTCGGCCCGCCATGGTGCACGCCTGCTCCAGCGACTGGACGAGGCAGGACCAAGAAGAGGAAGATGACAGCTCATGCCGTTCAAACGGGACGGATTGATCCGGGCGATTTTCACGAACCAAACCATCCCGCATCTAGCTAGAATATTCTCTCCTAGGCCTCATTTGGCGGCTCACATTTCATTATGGACCTGAATCGTTCTGGCAGCTGGAACGAGTGAATCCACCTGATTCACTCAATCATGATTAGTTTTCGTTCCAGACCGTCTTAGGTTAGTTTTGGTTCCGAGCTAATGAATGGCAGAACAGGCCGGAATGGGCTAGGCTTTATTCCGGGTCACGCCAAACCAAACACTCATTCCTGGTTCTATCTGATTTTAAACCTTGCCAGATCGATCCGGCCGGAACAGAGCACGATCCGGGTCGTTCCTGACCTAACCGAACGAGGCCCTAATTGGACCGTTCCATGCCACCTGAACTCTAAAACAAACATGGAAACATCTTGTCCCATCCCGTCCCACCCTATCCATCCTCACAACCAAACACACTCTTGAAGTTCTTCTTGCAGAGCCGCAGCTTGAGCGCGGCGTAAATATGGCCCCCTTTGCTCCTCCAAGGCGGCATCCAAGTTGTGGAGCTGTGCGCCGGTCTTGAGCGGGTTCCCGAGAGGTGAAGGTTGGACGCCTCGTCGGCGGCGACAAGCCGTCCGTGCCTCGCACTTCTTAAACTTGTTGGACTTGATGCCAATGAACCATTAAATGACTTCATGTTTCCCGCCATGCTTCGCAAAATCTCAGTATTGACCATGAGCCTCTCCTGGTCAAGGTTATCTTCAAAAGAAAGGGCTTTCCGTATTGCACTTGCAAATACTCAGTTTGTTCGGCTGGCTACATTGCAGCAGCTACAGTGTTCTAGTAGTTATTTCTTCAGCATCTGCTACAGTGTTCGCAGTTATTTCTTCAGCAGCCGCTACAGTATAATAGCTGCAATTCAGCCTGCCAAACAGGGCGACTGTCTACAATGGCGAAGGAGCAGCCGAGCAGGCGAGAGTGGACAACACAGGCTCAAAGCTGAACTGGGTGATGGTGTGCTCAACGCCGGTGGGGATGGCGTGGCAGCCGTTGAGGGTGCAGAGCTCGCCGTCGCCGTCCGGGCTGAGGAGGCCTTCCGAGTCGGTGGGCACGGAGGAGTTGATCCCGGGGCACTTCACCTTCACGTTGGCTTGCGAGCAGACGCACCGGTTCTCCACGGACACCGCGTACACCTGGTACCCTCCAAAGGCGTGGTCCGGCACCGGCACGAAGGTCTGGGTCACGTTCAGGTCCGACACCTTGCATTGCTCGGCGGATGCATTTCCTGCAAACACAAAGCAAGAAAAAGGTTCATGTGTGAGAGAAATTCGTTCGAAAACAATGATGGAGAGAGATGCAACACATTAATGATGCAACAGATGGCTGAGAAGGCGAACCTCTCATGTGAGAGGCAGTACAACAACAATAACACTAACGTAGGGTTTGGATGTTGGAATTGAGAGCTGGAATTTGGTATTGGGTTCAGCCAATTCCAGTGTTTGGATGTCGCCGGAATTCGGAATTGGCATTAGAGTCCCAATTCCATGGCATTGAAATATAACTAAGTTGCCCTGTCCACAAATCAGAGGCCCGACCCTCTGAATTCAGTGGCATTGGAGCGTCGTCATCAAGGATTTCCGGTTTTCGTATTCAAAATTCAAAAAAAAATTGAAAATTGAAACAAAAATATGATTGCAAAACCGTCGGTAACCGGACCGGTTACCGGAGAAATAAAAAAAACCAATCTGGTCCGGTTTTTGAATTCCAAATTCAAAAAAATTGAAAATTTGAAACAAAAATATGATCGCAAAACAGTCGGTAACCGAACCGGTACCGGAAAACCAAAAAAACCGGTCCGGTTTTTTATTTCAAAATTCAGAAAACAAAATTTTGAAAAAAAAGACAATTAAAAAACAATATTTTTAAAAATTAGATGAAATTTGCAGCGCAATGGTGGAACAAGAACTCGAAAATTCCATCGTGTTGTTGAGTTCCATGCTGGATTCAGCCCCTGAGTTGAATTCTAGCACTCAATTCCATCTACATCCAAGCAATCGCAATTGGCATTGAGCTCATTTCAATGCCTAGGTTGATTTGGTATTGAAGCCAATTCAATTCCAAAGCCTCCAATATCTACATTCAAACGGACCCTAAGATCTTAGTCATGGCCTCCATTTCGCCGACTCCTCCGCTGCTCTGTTCCCTGGCTGCTCTGCTCTACCAATTTATAAGCAGAGAACTAATCGTCGCTTCATTTTTTTTTGCCAGGACGACTACTACTACTACCAGGACTTATCGGTCCGGTTCGGTTTCCTCGGCTTACAGGTTTTTTATTTTGAATTTGAAATGAATTTAAAAATTTGACGAATTTTGTTCGGTTTTTATCGGTTTTGATCGGTTTGATCGGTTACCGACCGGTAACCGGACTTACCGGTCCGGCTCGGCTGGAACGGTTGAATCGATAAGGAAAACCTTGACTACTACCATGTTTCGTCTCTTAAATTAGGTACTTCTTAATTGTTGCTGTTTCCCAATCAGAAGAAGCTGGTCCAATTATTTCTCAATCAATCACTATTCACTACTTTCATAACCGGCAACATTATCAGTTTTTGAAGCTGAAGTGACCAAGCAACTGATTGAGTTTCATCGAGGACAAAAAAAGTAAATCCAAAACAAAACATACTTCGCAAGATAAAAGGATTGCATTTTGATAATCACACGTCTTTTAGGACCATTAGAGTTCAGCGGACGGAAAACAAGTTTCCGTAAACGACGACCACCTGACGATACAAACTCAACAATCAGCGTCAAGGCTATTTTCGGTAGGTTAATTGATACAATAGAAACGCTACAGATGAAGTTCGGCAGTTGCAGTTAATGAATAAAATCCCATCAACGCCTTTGAGAATACTACGCAGTGAACTAACTCAAATGTCGTACAAATATCTGTTTTACAGAAGAAATGAACACTGAAGGTTCTGAAAGCACCTTAACAAGTGTACTCACCTTACAACAACAATCAAACTTCTATCAAAACAGAGCACCTGAGATGCATTTCCTCTGGCTCCTGAAAAAGGCATTAGATAGGAGCCATAGGAACAACGAAGCTAAATTTGACATGGCCAATATGGCAAAAACACCTTCACCTGCCTGAGGGAACCGAATCTGGTGCCAATCATGATAGCAACTATTTGTACAAAGAGTAATAAACATACAACTAAAATCGAGTATCCATAATGGTCACAACTATTTCGGGCAAGATGGTGGCGAGAGCGTCGGAGGCTGGCCTACTTCAACCACTCTCCTCACGCTCTATTCAACACCGTCTCTCCCTCTATGCAGATGATGTGGTGCTCTTTCTTCGGCCGGCAGTTAGTGACATTGACCTCACAGTAAGCATGCTGCAGCTATTTGGGGAAGCAACCGGTCTGAAAACAAACATCCAAAAAAGTAGCGTGGCACCAATCCAATGCTCGCCTGAGGACATCGAGATCGTCCAAGAACACTTGCCATGTCAAATAACGGAGTTCCCGGTTAAGTACCTTGGTTTGCCATTGTCCTTAAAAAGACTCACGAAGGCTCAATTGCAGCCGCTTATAGATCATTTGGCTGATCTTCTCCCGGGATGGAAAGCGGATTTGATGACAAAGATGGGACGTGCTATGCAAGTCACTACGGGAAAACCGTTTTTTGCCGGGTGGCCGAGGCTTTGCCGAGAGCAATCTATCGGGCACTCGGCAAACCTGATGTTTGCCGAGAGCAGCTCTCGGCAGAACCTGCACGCTCAGCGGCATATGCTTTGCCAAGAGCCAGCCTTCGGCAAACATTGCCCCTCGGCAAAAAAAAAAAGAAGTTTGCCGAGAGCCCGCCAGAAAACGCTCGGCAAAATTTCAAAAAGCTCTCGGCAAAAATCAGACTCTCGGCAACATGCCGTCCGAAGTTCGCGACGGCATCAGGAAATGTGGGCCCTTGCCCGTGCTTTGCCGAGAGGCGTGCAAGACACTCGGCAAAAAGATATTTTTTTACCGAGCGTAAGAGCAACAGCTCTCGGCAAACAAGGCGCTCGGGAAAATATTTTTGCCTTTGCCGAGAGCTGCTCTCGGCAAAATAATTATTGCCGAGAGTGGCTCTCGGCAAACATATTTTCAATTAATTTTTTCATGCACTAGGTTTGTTCAAATGAAAATCTTGTGAACTACAAAGTTGTCTTAAATCTTGAGATCTACACTTTCTATTTTGGTCATTTGTTCATTCGACAAAGTGACGGTAAACTTGTTCACAAACTATAAATGTCCCATGTAGTTCATGGAAACATAAAGAGGTACATTTGAAATTTGTGAACAATGTGGCTATAATTATATCGAATTCAAAAATGATCAAAATAGAAGTTGTAGGCCTTCATAAGTTACACATCTTTGCTGTTGAACACTTTTGAAATTCGAATTTGCTTTGTCAACGAAAAATACATATGAATTTCTTGAAAGCGAAAATTTTAATTTTTCCGGGTAATCTCGGGTAGAGAAATAGTAGAGATGTAATTTGTAGCTCTTGATAGGGTAGAGAAATAGTAGAGATGTAATTTCTTGAACCTTTTTTATTTGAAATCAAAATGTCAATGAAAAATACGTTTAATTTTCTCAAATTTGAAAATTTGAATTTTGAAAACGATACCGTATGAAGAATTTGTAAAAATAAAAGTGTTAGATATCAAAAGGTTATAAAAATTTGTAGTTGAATATTTTTTAATTTGAAATCAATTTTAAATGAAATTTTTTTAAAAAAGAAAAACAAATATTTGCCGAGCGTGTCTGTGCTGGCTCTCGGCAAACATTAAGTTACGTAAAAAAAAAAATTAATTTCTTTGCCGAGAGCTAGATCTCGTGCTCTCGGCAAAGTCTGTATTATTGGACTTAGCCGCGGGCGCGTCTTCTTCCTCTCTCTTCTTTCTTTCTTCTTCACCGCATCTCGCCGCCGCGCGCCTCCACCGTCCTCCGCGCCCCCGCCCGCCGCCGCGCGCCTCCTCCGACGACCCCTCCCCTCCCGCGTCGACCCCCCACCCCCAGCCCCGACGACCCTTCTCCCTCGAGGACGCGGCGCGGCTGAAAGTGCATCTAGGCCCCTAATCATGTGTTTTGTGTGATTGACGTCAAAACGATCAAAAGGATTAATATTTACATTGAGAAAATATTCAGCTAGGTCTCACAATGGAGAATAAAAAAGATTTCAAGACTACAATGCCTCATTGTGTTGACACGAATGGCATCAAGTGCTCAATGGACGAAGATTTCACTCTTTTAATTTTCATTGAGTCTAGGAATGCCGTACTATCAAGAGGGATGGTAATCATGTGTCTACTGATGTCACAAGAGCTTTTGTATGAACCAAAACCAACCAAAATTGAGCTTGAGTAGATAGCCAAACTTTCAGTTGCAGATTTCTCCTACCGGAGTATCCGACATCCTGTCGGAGTATCCGGACGTACTCAAGAGGTCCCCATCAGAGTATCCGACTATGTGTCAGAATGTCTGGTGGAAGCCATTGCCACCACAGCCTAAGTGTCTATCGGAGTATCCAGCACACTGTCGGAGTATCCGGTAGACCCTAACCAGCAGCGCAACGGTTCGATTTTTCGGAGCGTCTATATATACCCATCCACCTCCAACGGCCATCTCTCTCGCCTCCACTCACAAGAACACGACCAAGAGCATTCCCCTTTACTCTCTACTCATTACCAAGCCAAAGAATTGTGTGATTCACTCAAGGGAGTGTGTGAGAGCAAGAGAATCGTGTTGAGAGCAAGCATCCCACTCTTGAGTTTCTTGTGGCATCATCTCACTTGATTTCATTTGTTACTCTTGGAGCTTTGTGCTCCTAGACGGCTAGAGGTTGCCCGGGAGCTCCCAATTCGTGTGGTGAAGCTCCGGGAAGTTTGTATTACCCATTCCCGCAAGGGATTTGCTAGTGAGCAACTCGAATCGGTCTTGGTGACCATTTGAGTGAGGAAAAGGGTTGAGAGCAACCCGGTCCTTTGTGGACTCCTCAACGGAGACATAGGGCACTTTGTGGGCCTGAACTTCGGGGACAAATAGTGCGTCATATTGTCTCAATTTCGTTTTGTTCTTGTTCTTCATACTTGTTCTTATTCATATTGCTCATATATCACTATATTGCCTCCATCTACATATCTACTTGTTTCCTTCCGCATTTACTGTGTAGATTTACTTCCTAGCATCTATACAAGTCTTTTGATTCAAGTAGAATTACTAGGAACTTCGTAGATTTCAAATTACGCAAGATTTATCCCCTGTTTCGGATTGTCCGACATAGTACCGGATACTCCGGTAGCTCCAGGTCCGGAGTATCCGACAGTGTGCCGGATTATCCGGTAGAACTGACGATTTGGTTAAGTCTTAATTTGCAGAAGTTTTTAGCGTTGCCTATTCACCCCTCCCCCCCCCCCCTCTAGGCAACTTTCAATTGGTATCAGAGCCGAGTACTCCGTTTGAAGCTTAACCGCTTGGAGAAAAGAACGAGACAACTCTTGGTGAACTCGGGAGCTTGAAGAAGAAGAAGAAGAGCAAGTCCAAGGTTGTAGAGCAACCCAAGTTGATCGACTACGGGGATGAAGAAGTGCTTGTGGAGGATGCATACACAAGCGAGTCCGAAGAAGAAGACTTAGTCCCACACTCCGAAGGTGAAAGGTCACATGCTTCAAGAAGAAGCAAAAGAAGCAATCACTCCAAGAGAAGTGAAAACTTTCATGCTATGCCTTTTAGTTATGAAAGATTAAGTTCTCACACTAACTTTACCGCTGTCCAAATGGGTAGAGCGCCTCATTTTGATGGGACGCACTATACCAAATGGAGGCACAACATCATGTTGCATCTAATCTCTCTTGATCCAAGTATTTGGAAAGTTGTGTGTGTAGGTTTGAAAAAGCAAAATAATTTTAGTGAGCTCACAAAAGAGGAAGAACAATATTGGCATCGAAATGCACAAGCATCCGTCGTGATTCTCACCTCTTTGAGCAATGATGAGTATGAAAGAGTGAGTGGTTTGATTAGTGCCAAGAAAATTTGGGACACTCTTCAAATTGCTCATGAAGGAGTTGACACCGTGAAGCAAGCCAAGATTGAAATATTCGAAGGAGAACTTGGTAGGTTTGTGATGGAGGATGATGAGACCCCTCAACAAATGTATGGGCGTCTCAAAGTCAAGATCAACAAGCTTAGAGCTTATGGGTGCACCAAGTATGACAATCATGAGGTGGTCAAGCTGTTGACTAGAGCATTCTCACCTAGCAACATCACTCTTGTGACTATGATCCGACAAATGAGACACTACAAGAGGATGTCACCGGATGAAGTACTTGGAATGATCATAAATCATGAGATCATGGAGGAGGAAGCCAAATATGTCAAGCAAATAGCAACGGCCGTTTCCAACTCCAAGAACAAAGAAGTTGCATTCAAAGCAAGCAACAAGAAGAGCAAGAAACCGGTTCAAGAAAGCTCAAGTGAAGAAGAAGAAGAAGAAGAAGAAGAAGAGAGCTCCGATGATGAAGAGCTAGCTCTTTTCATGAAGAAGTTCAAGAAGTTCATGAGGAAGGAACGTGGGTCCAAGGGCAAGAGATCATGCTCCAAGCAAATTTGCTATTGGTGCAAGAAGCCCGGGCACTTCATTGCAAATTGTCCCGTCAAAGAAGAAGAAGAAAGAAGAGAGAAAGGTCATCAACCGGACAAGAAGCAATTCAAGAAGAAGTACACCGGTCAAGCTCATGTGGCGGAGAAAGCTTCTCATGAAGAAACCTCCGGCAAAGAAGGCATTGCTACTTTTGCAATGAAAAGTTCATCATCATCAAGCAAGAAACTATTTCCTACCTTCACCGATGAATCTACACTCACCGATGATGAAGTTGACAACCAATCACGCCACATTTGTTGTATGGCCATAGGCCGGAAGGTAACCACTAAAGTTGTCTCTCCCTCTACTCTTGAAGATAGTGATGGTGATGGTGATGATATTGATGATGATAGTGATGCTAGTGATGATAGTGATGATAGTGATTGTGAAAGCTTGCTTAAAGGTTTTGATAAAAATGCTATTACCAAGTTTAAGAACCTTATGAAGGAATTGGTTGCTAGAGATGAGTTACTTGAGAAACAAGAAGCATTGCTCATCCTTGAAAATGAGAGAAACCTTGAACTCAATAAGCTCTTGGCATGTGAGAAGGAAAAGAGGGAAAAGTTGGGCCAAGAACTTGCGAAAAGCAAGGAGACTTCCAAAAGTTTTGAGAGCTCAAATGTTGCTCTTCAAGAAAAACATAGTGGGCTAGTTAAGGCCCATAAGAATCTTGAAGTGCAATTTGATGCTGTTTGATCTAGCTCCTCAAAGCCTTCAAAGGATGCCTCTCCATTAACCAATGCCTCCACAAGTAAAGGTTGTGCAAAATGTTATAATGTTGATCTTAATGCTTTTGCTAACCATAAGAAAGAGGTGAAGTTTTTGAAAGGGCAAATCAAGATGATGAATGTCATTATCCATAGAGGCATGATAGGTGAAGGTGAAGGCGAAAAAGAAAAGAGGTTTAAGATGGCAAGAGATGGCTTTGATAGACTCCAACCTATCACTATTTATGGTGGTGAGCTTTGTGATGAGAAAGATTCAAGCTTCACCGTCAAGGATACTTATGGTCCACCTTATGTCTTGGGCAAGAAGAAGACCTACAAGGTGGAAGTGGGACCAAAGAAAGCAAACAAGGTTGAACAAGTCAAGACCACAAGTGTCATAAAGAACAAGAGTGAAGCACCAAAAGACAAGAAGAAAGAGCATGCTTCACAAGATTCCTTTTATGCCGATGATATGCTTACTAGAAATTCTTATGGCAAAGTTGTTGCTAAATATGTTGGTCCCCGTGCACATAACATCATGATCAAGAGATGTGTGTGGGTGCCAAAGATGCTTGTTACTAATGCTCATGGACCCAAACAACATTGGGTACCTAAAACAAAGGCTTGATTTGTTTTTGTAGGCATATTCCTCCGGTGGAACAAGTTGGGTGCTTGATAGTGGATGCACAAGTCATATGACCGGAGAGAAGAATATGTTCACATCACTTGAAAAGAACACAACCGATTGTGAAGAAATTACCTTTGGTGATGATGGTAAAGGTGGAGTGCTTGATATGGGCAACATTGCTCTTACTCCTGAGTATTCCATTTCAAAAGTACTCTTGGTAGATTCTTTGGAGTTCAATTTGATGTCGGTCTCACAACTTTGTGAGAAGGGCTTTAATTGCTATTTCACTAACGAGGGTGTGACCGTTTTCAAGAGGAGCGATAACTCAATTGCCTTTAAGGGCGTGTTAAAAGGAGGGCTTTATATTGTGGATTTTTCCTTGGATAAAGCTCAACTTAATACATGTTTGATGATAAAGTCTAGCATGGGTTGGCTATGGCACCGAAGGCTAGCCCATGTTGGCATGAAGAATCTTAATGATCTCCAAAAGGGTGGCCACATCCATGGACTAACCAATGTTTCTTTTGAGAAAGATGTAATTTGTAGTGCATGTCAAGCCGGAAAGCAACATGGAGCCCCTCACCCCGCCAAGAATGTGATGACTACCAAGAGAGCATTGGAGATGCTACACATGGATCTATTTGGTCCAATTGCTTACTTGAGCTTTGGTGGTAACAAATATGGTTTAGTAATTGTTGATGATTATTCCCGTTTCACTTTGGTATACTTTTTGCATTATAAGAGTGAAGTACAAGGGATAATCAAGAAGTTCGTGAAAAGAGCTCAAAATGAACATGAAGTGAAGATCAAGAAAATAAGGAGTGATAATGGATTTGAATTCAAGAACACTCAAGTTGAAGAATTTCTTGATGAAGAAGGCATCAAGCATGAGTTCTCGGCACCCTATACACCACAACAAAATGGGGTGGCCGAGAGGAAGAACCACACACTCATTGAGATGGCAAGAACAATGCTTGATGAGTACAAGACTTCGGACCGTTTTTTGGCCGAAGCTGTGAGCACCGCATGCCATGCATCAAACCGATTATTCCTCCACAAGATCTTGCAAAAGACACCCTATGAGCTACTTACCGGTAACGTTCCTAATGTCTCATACTTTCGTGTCTTTGGGAGCAAATGATTTATTCTTAACAAGAAACCCAAGTCCTCAAAGTTTACTCCTAAGGTCGATGGAGGGTTCTTGCTTGGATATGGATCAAATGTGTTGGCATACCGGGTCTTCAATAAAACCAATGGTTGTGTTGAGGTCACGCGTGATTTGACATTTGATGAATCTAATGGCTCTCAAGTGGAGCAAGTTGATCCAAGTGTGATAGGTAATAAAGAGACTCCATATGATGCAATTGGAAGGATGGCCATAGGTGATATAAGACCACAAGAGTCTCAAGTTGATCAAGCTCCACCTTCTCCCTCACGCTAAGGGACATCATCACCAACACAAGAACAAGATCAAGGGAGTGCTCAAGATCAAGGTGACGACCAAGATCAAGATCACAACCAAGATCAAGCTCCAAGTGGTGGTGACGGTGTACAAAATGAAGAAGAGGAAGAAGGAGAAGTCAACGAAATAATGCCTCACCCAAGAGTACGCCAAAGTGTACAAAGAGACCACCCCGTTGAGAACATCATTGGCGACATAGAAAAAGGGGTAACTACTACAACCCGAGTTGCAAATTTTTGTGAACATTACTCTTTTGTGTCTTCTATGGAGCCACTTAGAGTAGAAGATGCACTCGAGGATCCGGGTTGGGTGATGGCCATGCAAGAGGAGTTGAACAACTTCGAGAGAAATAAAGTGTGGAAATTGGTGGAAAGACCAAAGTAAAATGTTGTAGGCACCAAATGGGTGTTCCGCAACAAACAAGATGAGCATGGTGTGATGACAAGGAATAAAGCAAGACTTGTTGCACAAGGGTACTCACAAGTACAAGGTTTGGATTTTGGTGAAACCTTTGCTCCCGTAGCTAGGCTTGAGTCAATTCGTATATTACTTGCCTTTGCTACTCACCATGGTTTTAAGCTACAACAAATGGACGTGAAAATTGCCTTCCTCAATGGGCCAATTAGTGAAGAGGTGTATGTGGAGCAACCATCGGGCTTTGAAGACCCAAAGTATCCTAACCATGTCTTCAAACTCCATAAGGCGCTCTATGGGCTAAAACAAGCACCTAGAGCATGGTATGAATGCCTTAAGGGATATCTTGTTGCAAATGAATTTGTTGTTGGCAAAGTTGATCCTACTCTCTTCACAAAGAAAATTGATGATGATATTTTTATATGCCAAGTATATGTCCATGACATTATATTTGGTTCTACTAACCAAGAATTTTGTTAAGCATTTAGTAAGATCATGATCAAGAAGTTTGAGATGTCCATGATGGGGGAATTGAAGTTCTTTCTAGGTTTTCAAGTCAAGCAACTCCAAGAAGGCACGTTCATATGTCAAGCCAAGTACACTCAAGACATGCTCAAGAAGTTTGACATGGACAAAGCCAAACCCATCAAGACTCCCATGCAAACCAATGGACATCTTGATCTTGATCCAAAAGGCGTGCCCGTGGATCAAAAGGTATATCGCTCCATGATTGGCTCATTGCTGTCACACCCCAAAATTTCAAATTTTGGAATGTGACATAAATTTCACTAAATTTTAAAACTTTTTGTAAAAGTTTAAAATTTTACTTTAATATTTGAGAGTTGTCACATTTATTCAGGCAAATTTAATTATTTTCTAAATCAAAATAATTAATATAAGTTATATAATGTTTGCATTCATGCTGCTAGAAATGCATTTAGGATTTATTGTGTGCAAAATGAATTTAAAATCGTGTAGAAATTCGATTTGGAAAAAAAAAGAATTTTTGAATAGAAAAGGAAAATTATTTTCCAACCGTTGTGGGCTGAAATCCTTTTCGCCCCTACCCATTTTCCTCTTTGTTTTTCTCCCCTTTTCTCCTCTTCCCTCTTCTGGGCTGGCCTACACCATTTCTTTTCCCGCGGCCCATTTCTTTTCTTCTCTTGCGGCCTGCCTTTTCTTTTACTTTCTGCAGCCCACCTCACCCATTCTTTTCATCATCACACCCTCTCAACATCTCCTATGAATACCTGGGCACCTTCCCACGTCCTCCCCATGGCCCCAAGCCCTCTTGGCCCAAACACTAAGGCAGCCCACCATCCCCTCACATCTCTCCCTTCTTTTCCTTGCCATTTGGGCCGAGGCCCGCCTTTCCTCGCTCCTCTTCCCTATGGGCCAAGCCCAAAACCTTCCTCAAACCCTAGACCACCCCCTCTCTATGTATGGGAGCCCTCCCCACGTCCTCCCTGCCCTCCAAACCCCTCCCACGCCGTCAGGCTGCCGCCACGCGTCGCCACCCTCGCGTCCAGCAGCGCCGCCCTGGATTGGCATCCGCGTTTCTGACGATCCGGCCATCCAAATGCGCTCAAATTTGACCAGCATGTGCGCCATGAATTACTCGACAACATATCCAAAGATCACGCCAAGATCTGACCTCAATCGTTGGGGATCTACTTCGAAATGACCGCTGCTCCATGTTCTGAATCTGGCCAGCGCGCCTGATGGTAATTGTTTTCTATGTTCCACTCAATCCCTCTATGTTTACGACCTAAGTCCAATACCATCTTGTGTTCCAGAAAGTCTTCTACGCGTTCCCCAAAGGTTTTGCCAAGATATTTGGCAAAACGACCAGGAACGCAATGCCACCGTTGACTGTTGCAGAACAACCCCATTAAGATCCAATGGTTCGGTCTGATGTTCAGGTGAACTCGTGCCCCAATAACCATGTGTCCAATATGTTCCACACAATTTCGCATAGTATTGTGAAAACCTTGTCCTCAAATATGCATCCAATCAACGGGAACGCGCGCGTTTCATTCCTTAAGCGTTTCTGTTTTTCCTGATCCAATCCTTGATCTTTGAAACATCATAACTTTGGACTCATAGCTCCGTTTGAAGTGATTCTTGCGCTCACGCGATCATAGCGACGAGTACTATCTGTTGGTACCGTTTTTGTAGTATTTTGGTACTGTCTGGTGTGCTGTTTCTTATTGTTTGTGCTCGTTTGCTTTGCATGTTACCGTTATATAGAAATGCGTGTTCGAGAAACCACCAAGAGGAACATCAAGACATGAAGACTCTGAGCAGCAGCACTTCTATTTGAGGCAAGTGCCCTTGAAGCATTCTGAACCTATTTCTTTCTCTCTCTAGTTTTGCATGCATTGCGTTTAATTTGAATCCCATGTGTCATACCATGTTCCTTACTTTATCCTTGTCGCCCGGGTGTGGTTGATAATAATATGGATGGGTCTGTCATGCTTAGCTTGCTGTATTGGGATGGGTAACAATTTGACTAATAATCTTGACTAACGGTTGATTTGAACATAATCTTCATGGACCGGTTAATCTTTTTAGCAACCTGGAACTTAGGTATGCTGTAACTTGAGCAAGTGGTATGTTGATGATGGTGCGGTTAGCACATGACTTTGGTATGTGGTAGTCTTGCTCAAGTTTGCTAAGGACTGGTTCGTGGAGCGGCAACCCAGGACAACAACGCAAAGCACAGGGTTGATTATGGTAGACTTGGTCAAGTATTATGCTGTCTTCCCAGTTTTGCCGGCGTTCATGGAATGGGAGAGGAAGGGTTACTTCCAAACTCAGGTGATTTAGGGGTACTCTAGCCAAGGCGCAAGAGGGGTCTACTGTTTCAGGGGTACTGACAGTAAGGAAACCTTAGCGGGGATGTTGGTTGGCCGGGAAGCGCTTTGAAAGACCATGTGGTGATCTCTTGGTCTCACATCTTTGGTAGTGTAAAGGCAACATAGAGGTTTTAGTCACTGAAAAGTGATGGAATCACCACCCTGTGGGTAAAGTTGTGCACCTCTGCAGAAAAGTAAAACTGTCATGACAGCCGTGCTCACGGTCAGGAGCGGCCTGGATCCTCACATGATTAGAGTTGGATGGATGGATATGGTTCTGGCGGGTAGCCATTTGGATGCTGCAAGTGGGTAACTTGTAGTATGGTTTTTTGGGCGGGTAGCCTGCTTCACTGCAAGGGGTACCTCGTAGTGTCTAATTAATTGTTGGTTTGGGTTAATATTCACCTAGTAATTCAGGAATGCTTTACCATTGGTTTAGGGTGCTTTTCTGCAATTTAACCTTATGTCAGCCTTTCTTGTTATAAGCCTGCATTGCATATACTTTCCCACACTTGCGGAGTACGACATGTACTCACGCTTGCTATTTCCTCTACTACCATAATATGCTGCTCAGAGAGTGAAGATGGACTACTTTGAAGAAGATGGTGAAGCCTAAGCTTGTGGAGCCTCCGGTCGACTGCCTGTGGTGTTATGGAGTCTTCCGCTAGCGTTTGTATTCGTTTAGTCCTTTGAGACATTTATTGTATTAATTATACGATTTAATTGTGACATTGGTTGTATTGTTACTTCATTTTGTCCTATATGTGTGAATCTTGATCCTGGGCACACATATAGATGAGCATTCGGTTTTGGCCTTAAAACCGGGTGTGACAATTGCTTTATCTTTGTGCATCTAGGCCCGATATTATGCTTAGTGTGCATGTGTGCAAGATTTCAATCCGCTCCGAAGGAGAGTCACATGGTGGCCGTTAAAAGAATTTTGCGATATTTGGTTCATACACCTAACCTAGGGCTTTGGTATCCAAAGGGCGCCAAGTTCAAGTTAGTTGGCTATTCCGATGCCGACTACGCCGGATGTAAGGTGGATAGGAAGAGCACATCAGGGACATGCCAATTTTTGGGTAGGTCCCTAGTGTCATGGTCATCTAAGAAACAAAATTCCGTTGCTCTTTCCACTGCCGAAGCGGAGTTTGTTGCAGCCGGTAATTGTTGTGCACAATTGCTTTGGATGCGGCAAAGTCTAAAGGACTTTGGTTACACTATGAACAAAGTTTTTCTCCTATGTGACAATGAGAGAGCCATAGCTATTGCTCATAACCCTGTTGATCACAATAGAACTGAGCACATAGATATCCGGCACCACTTCTTGAGAGATCATGCTATCAAGGGGGATATTGTGATTAGTTACATAAGAACCGATGCCCAACTTGCCAATATTTTCACCAAGCCACTAGATGAGAAGCGCTTTTGTGAGCTTAGAAGTGAATTGAATATCCTTGATTCTTCTAATGTGGAGTAGAATGTTGCACATCTGAATGTTGTTTTCCAGTTTCTTAGTCTTGTAAAACAAAATGAATTGTGAAAATATTTGAGTGATTTTCAAAACTATTTGAATGGTTCTTGATCTTTTGATCCTATCTTGTTGTATGTGGTCATAGTTATGGTTGTTGATTGCTTACTGACCATATATGATGAGTGTATTCTATAAGTCCATCCATTGCCCCTCAAATCCTTGAACTTTCCTCAAATCAGCAAGTCTGCATGCAAAAATCAAAAGAGTATCAGGAACATCCCATCGGACTATCCGGCGGCCTGTCGGATTATCCGGGGAAATGTGGAAAATCAGGAGTCTTACAGAAGGTCCCCATCGGATACTCCGGTCCTGTGTCAGAGTATCCGGGCCTGGGACTGTCGGACTATCCGGCACTCTGCCGGAGTATCCGATGAGTTACCAGCCTATATAAAGGATTCTACCCCGCGGTGAACCGGTCACTTCCTCTTTTTACCGCACCCAACTCCCTCTCGTCGCCCCCTCTCCCCTCTCCACCAAAATCGTCGATTCTTGGTCGAATTGGAGCGGGATTCGACTCCCAATAGGATTCTAAGGACCTCCAATCGCCGGAGACTCCGGTGCCCCCAAGTTTTTTCTTCGGAAACCGAGGAAGTGCTTGAAGGTACCATTGTTCTTCCCCCTCTTCGATCTCTTCATTTTGGATGTTCTATCTCGATTCCTTCGGTCAAGATGTTGGATATGAGGTTGTTTAGCAATTTAGAAGTATGGTTGGAATCCCATGGCTAGTTTGGGAGATTCGACGAATTTTTGAATTTCTAGGGTCTACCAGATTATCCGACTGTGTGCCGGAGTGTCCGACGCCGGACTATCCGACACTTAGCCGGATACTCCGACAGAACCTAACACTTCAACAATTCATCTAACCTCTTGCATCTTGATTCCACCCTCTACTTCCAATGTCTAGACCTCGTTCATGACTATTTGTGTCAGATGGAAGGCCGTGGACAAAGGCAAGGGCAGAAGAGGACCGTCAATCCAAATATCTCAAGTTCTAGTAGGGGTGTGTCAAAAAGGGGAAGAGGCAAAGGAAAGTCACCAGCAGCTGAGGATGAAAGTCAGCCACCACCTCTGGTCCGGAACATGTTCCCTCGTATGCATTCTCTGATTGCTACCCAATCAAGGGATAGTGAGGGTATAGCCCATATAGATTATTCAAAAGGGAGGCATGACTTGGCCTCTTTTCGCAGGAAAGACCCCTTTGAGTATGAGAAGGACCCTCACATAATTGACTACCGTTTTCAGTCTGTCTTTTAGTGAGATTGGTACAACTTTGTGATTCAGCGCAAGAGCACTCCTGTCCTCCCTTTGCAATTCATTGACTGGGACCATATGAGGAGGCTCAATGACCCTATCATGAATGCAGTTATTGCCAAGTGTGAAGAAATGGGCATGACATGCATTATGGCACTACCTTATGATTGGAATGAAGAAATCATTGCACAGTTCTATGCCACCTATTGGATTGATGACATCAATCATGATGACCCTATGATTCATTGGATGACTGAGGGACATGCCTTTGAAGTATCTTACAGTGACTTTGCAGTTATTCTTGGGTTTACTGATGATGACCTTGGGAAGAATGACATCTTCTCTGAGCGTTGTCTACCTGATGAACAGATGGCTTTATGTATCAAGGGAGAGAGACTAGGCTTGGTACCACTCATGGATTGCTGCCCTTCTACAAGTATTGCAACTCTCTCTTCCGGCACACTCTTCTTCCCAAAAGGGAGACTCGTCAAACATCTTGGGAGCTTCTAGAAATCTACTTTGGTACATGTCTGATAACGAGGAAGCAAAGAATGGCTTTTGTGTTTCGCTTTCATTTTTTGGCAGATCTATGCTACATCTATTGATGCTAGTCGCAGCTGTGGCTAAGCTCTTACATCATGAAGATGATTGAGAGGGTTACGGGGAACATGTTTCATAAGGAATGCAAGCATAACCCCTACAGGATCAGAAAGTTGGCCTCCACTCCTGCTACTCAAACCACCTTACCGAATGTTGACCCTACTACTGTTGCTAGCAGCTCTCAGTCGCATCGTAGACACCGGTCTAGCAGCTCCTCCTTCATTGCAAGAGCCCTCAAGGCAATCTACAACAAGTGCATGAAGAATGCTATTCAGATTCGTGAGTACCGTGAGGAAGCAAGGGCACATTGGGAGAATTCTGATCGTAACATTCGCAACTTGTGCAAGGCCAACAAAGTTCCATATGTGGCTCCTCCACCTTATCCCGAGCTTCCCTCCGATGTTGACGATGAGGATGATGACATCTTTAACCCCTCCAAGAAGTCTACTCGTCGCATTGAGGAAAGTGAAGAGAAAACCGAAGTTGAAGGTGAGGGAGAAGAGGAAGGAGAGGAGAGTGAGGAGGAAGAGGAGATAGCAGCAGCCAGCGGCGAAGATGATGAGTGATTCACTTTGTTTTCCTTCTCTTTTTGGTGATGTGATGCCAAAAAGGGGAGAACTTTGTATCGTTTCTACCTAGTGATGGACTTGTAGGAGTATTACTATTTGTGTTGAACTAAGTGCTTGATTGTAAGACTAAATTTATTTATGTTCTATGCATGAGACTATGTGATGTAATGATACTTGTTGGTTTCTAATTTTCTAGGTTGTGTGAAAATTGCTTTATGTTCTCATGTGATGCATAGTGTTTATTGCTTTTATAATGATATTGTGTCCATGCAAGGTTTTAGGGGGAGCTCTCATGTTGTTTTTCTGAAAATGTGCATTTGGCATTGTTAGGCCATTCATGATGAATTCAATTTATGCACATATTTAGGGGGAGCTTTCTCTAAATTTGTCAAGTTTACATTGAATATTTTTTATCCTTGCTATAATTTGGTTGTTTTGACATCAATCACCAAAAAGAGGGAGATTGAAAGTGCATCTAGGCCCCTAATCATGTGTTTTGTGTGATTGACGTCAAAACGATCAAAAGGACTAATATTTGCATTGAGAAAATATTCAGCTAGGTCTCACAATGGAAAATCAAAAAGATTTCAAGACTACAATCCCTCATTGTGTTGACAAGAATGGCATCAAGTGCTCAATGGACGAAGATTTCACTCTTTTAATTTTCATTGAGTCTAGGAATGTTGTACTATCAAGAGGGATGGTAATCATGTGTCTACTGATGTCACAAGAGCTTTTGTATGAACCAAAACCAACCAAAATTGAGCTTGAGTAGATAGCCAAATTTCCAGTTGCAGATTTCTCCCACCGGAGTATCCGACATCCTGTCGGAGTATCCGGACGCACTCAGGAGGTCCCCATCGGAGTATCCGACTATGTGTCGGAATGTCCGGTGGAAGCCATTGCCACCACAGCCTAAGTGTCTATCGGAGTATCCGGCACACTGTCGGAGTATCCGGTAGACCCTAACCAGCAGCGCAACAGTTCGATTTTTGGGACCCATCCACCTCCAACGGCCATCTCTCTCGCATCCACTCACAAAAACACGACCAAGAGCAATCCCCTTCACTCTTTACTCATTCCCAAGCCAAAGAATTGTGTGATTCACTCAAGGGAGTGTGTGAGAGCAAGAGAATCGTGTTGAGAGCAAGCATCCCACTCTTGAGCTTCTTGTGGCATTATCTCACTTGATTTCATTTGTTACTCTTGGAGCTTTGTGCTCCTAGACGGCTTGAGGTTGCCCGGGAGCTCCCAATTCGTGTGGTGAAGCTCCGGGAAGTTTGTATTACCCATTCCCGCAAGGGATTTGCTAGTGAGCAACTCGAATCGGTCTTGGTGACCATTTGAGTAAGGAAAAGGGTTGAGAGCAACCCGGTCCTTTGTGGACTCCTCAACGGAAACGTAGGAAACTTTGTGGGCCTGAACTTCGGGGACAAATCGTGTGTCATATTGTCTCAATTTCGTTTTGTTCTTGTTCTTCATACTTGTTCTTATTCATATTGCTCATATATCACTATATTGCCTCCATCTACATATCTACTTGTTTCCTTCCGCATTTACTATGTAGATTTACTTCCTAGCATCTATACAAGTCTTTTGATTCAAGTAGAATTGTTAGAAACTTCGTAGATTTCAAATTGCGCAAGATTTATCCAATGTTTTGGATTGTCCGACACAGTACCGGGTACTCCGGTAGCACCAGGTCCGGAGTATCCAACAGTGTGCCGGATTATCCGGTAGAACTGATGATTTGGTTAAGTCTTAATTTGCAGAAGTTTTTAGCGTTGCCTATTCACCCCTCCCCCCCTCTAGGCAACTTTCAGCGGCGGCGCCTCTTCCAGATCCCGCCGCCACCAGCTGCCCCTCCCTCGGCCTGCGGCCCCGCCCCTCCACTGGATCCCTCCCTCGGCCCGCGGCCCCGCCCCTCCGCCGCCGACGCCAGCAGGTGAGTTTTTTTTTCTTGTGTTCTCTGTCATTGTGAAATGAAAATGAAAATGAAATAGTGAAAAGTGAAATGCTCTGAATGAAATAGTGAAATGCAAATATGAATTGCTTGCAAATTGTGAAATGCTTAGAAATGAAATTGTGAAATGCTTCAAAATGAAATCGAGAAATTGCTTGGAAATGAAATGGATTAAGGACCATGTGTTAGTTTGTTGGACTCAAATTGTAGATGGTCCTGGAAACGGTTTGATGAGATTCATGACATCAAAGCTCAAGAGGCTCGTAATGTACATGTGGCACTGGCAACAGATGGGTTCAATCCTTATGGTATGGGGTCTGCCCTGTACAGTTGTTGGCCCGTTTTCGTCATACCCCTCAATCACACCCCCCCCCCCCCCGGGCGTCCTTTTTCAACGACAGAACATTTTCTTGTCTCTGATAATTCCTAAGAACCCGGGGAATAATATGTCTGTTTACATGGAGCCTCTGATTGATGATTTAGAATGTGCTTGGGAGGAAGGGATAGTGACATACGATCGAGCTACAAAGACAAACTTCAGAATGTATGTTTGGTACCAATACTCTCCGCATGACATACGGTAGTGTTCACTCGAAGTTTCCATGCCCAGTATGCAAGCATCTTGTGAGGTTCATTTGGTTGAAGAAGGGTGGCAAGTTTTCTTCGTTCGACCAACATTGACAATTCCTCCCTCTTGTCCATCCATTCAGAAGAGACAAAAAGAACTTTACGAAAGGTGTCGTAGTTCACGACCCTCCACTGAAGTTCTTGAAAGGTCCACAGGTGCGTGCTATGTTAGATGCTCTCTAAGTCGATGAAACAAATGGTTGTTTTGTGGGATATGGTGAGCAGCATGCCTTCACTCAGATCATGGGCTTGTTTAGGCTTTCCTATATGGGTGACATTCTTCTTCCACATAACATCGATCTCATGCACACTGAACTTGGCATTGGCGTTCCACTCTTCGGAACAATCGTGGAGATTGCTGATAAGACAAGGGACAACATTAAGGCAAGACTTGATCAAGCAACGTTATGTGATAGGCCTAAGCTAAACATGATGCCTCCTACTAAAGGCAAGGCATGGAAAAAGCCCAAGGCCGACTTCGTCCTGACAAGGCCACAAAGGAGGGAAGTACTAGAATGGTTCAAAACATTAATGTTCCCTGATGGGTTTGCAGCGAATCTGAGTAGGGGAGTGAACTTGACTACTATGCGAATTAACGGAGCCAAGACTCATGACTACCACTTGTGGCTTGAGCGGCTTCTTCCGGTGATGGTTTGAGGCTATCTCCCTGATCATGTGTGGCTAGTGTTGGCAGAGTTGAGCTATTTCTTCCGCCGGCTTTGTGCTAAGGAGATATCTGAGACCGTTATTAAGGACATGGAAAAAATGGCGTCCGTGCTCCTCTGTAAGTTGGAGAAGATCTTTCCACCTGGCTTGTTCACTCCGATGGTGCATATGATTTTGCACCTCCCGTCTGAGGCACGATTGGGGGGACCTGCGCAGAACTGTTGGTGCTCCCCAATTGAGAGGTGTAGAAGGTTCTTCGAACGAAATGTAAAAATAAATGCAAAATTGAAGCTTCCATTGCAGAGGCATTCGTTTTGGAAGAGGTGTCAAACTTCGCATCTAAGTACTATTCTGAGAACCTTCCAAGCGTGCATTATCCACCCTCTCGTTACAATATTGTCAAAAATGAATCGACCCTCAGCCTTTTCCAAGGGCAACACGGAACTGGAAGTGAAGCGATCCACAAGCAATTGACAAATGAAGAGTGGCGCACTGTCATGCTATATGTGTTGACCAACTTTCAAGAAGTGGAGGATTACATCAAGGATTTTCACTTGCAATTCTGGACTGCATCAAGGGAACCTACCCCACATGAATATGATACCCTTCTTAAAAAGGGTGCGGGAGCTGGAAAGCCCGATTTCATTTCTTGGTTCAAAAAAAAGGTATTTAGCATTTTCTTTGTGTTATTATATTAGAAGTTGCTCGTACGTGCGAATAATATAACTAACTGTCCTGCTTGCTTGTAGGCCCATACCGATGCGGCTATGAATCCCGAGCTGAGACAAATTGCCGATGGTTGTCGCTATAAGGTCAAGTCATTTACAAGCTATGACGTTAACGGGTACCGCTTTCACACAATAACCTATGAGCAAAATCGGCCCAATCGAAAAACCACTAATACCGGAGTTTTTACGCTCGGGGATAATGTGGTGGAGTATTACGGAAGAGTTGAAGAAATATACGAACTCTTCTTTCATGGTTACAAACCTCTTACTCTTGTAACATTCAAATGCCATTGGTTCAATCCTCAAGTTGTGAGACGGACTCCTAATATTGGGCTAGTCAAAATTCGACAGTCCTCCGTCTACCCTGGAGACGATGTCTATATTGCGGGTCAACATGCCAAACAAGTTTATTATCTCCCATTATTGTGCCAAACCGACGACCGTCTAAAGGGTTGGGATGTTGTATACAAGGTATCGTCACACGGTAAACTACCTTTACCAAACAGTGAGGATTACAATACAGAGCCAAACAAAGATGTTGGAGAGTTCTTTCAAGAAGATGGGCTAGAAGGGGGTTTCGTGATAGATTTAACCGAAGAGATCAGAATGGAAGTAGACAATGAAACGGTTGTTGACAACGATGAAGCTAGAGATGAGGTTTTCAACGTCAACGATTTGAAATTACTTGAGCAATTACAATTAGGCATCGACGACGATGACCACATTCCCCCTTCGGTGCACGAGCAAAGATGATATCGACATGCGAGATAGTGATGATGAGGAATATGAACAAGATAATCCAGATGATGATGATTATTTCTAATACATGTATGGTGCATCTATTTAATATTTGCAGTACTATGTTCCTATGTTCTATTTCTGTTTTATTTATATTTTGCATCTATTTACTATTTGCAATTGTATATTACTTTCTAATTAAGTACTGATGGATTTAATCTTTTTAATTGTAGGTGATTGATTAAAGATGGTGGGCAAGGGTGTGGTGAGGTCGGTGAAGTCGATTTACGCAAGAGCCACTGGGAAGGGGGCCGATGAAGTTGAGGGGTCCGGCGGCGGGAGGGTCGATCGAAGAGTCGAGGCAACAGAGGTGGCGGCAGGCGTTGAGGGAAGGCTGCGAGGGCTCCGTCGCCTTCTCCTTCTCCTTCCGTGCACGACTCTGGTGAGGAGGAGGAGGAGCGAAAGGTGGGGGAGGAGCTACCTTCCGTGAACGGCTCTGAGGCTTCTGAGAACGAGGAGGGGGAGGCTTCAGAGGAGCCTTCCGGTGTATTTTCTCGTGGTCCCGCACAACTCCTGAGTCGATCGATTCCTGTGGATAGACAGCCTGTGATTCGACCCGTACTGCCTAGGTACGTAACTTTAAATGTTGTCAATAATTTCTCATTTTATTATATGTTCAAAATCACAATAGAAACTAACAATTTGTCCTTTTCACTTGGCAGGAATTGGGAGGTGATCACTCCAGGTGATCACGATCGCCCTCCCAATGGCATCCTTGGTATTTTGTGCAGGAAATGCTACCCTGGCGTGGTGCAGTACAAAGACAAGCAGGAGCCGGCCTTGACGTGGGAGCACTACAAAGTCGCTCAGGATTTGCCAGATTCGGGTGGCAGGTGTTTTGCCCACAAGGCAGAGTGGGTTATGATGGAGCTGTGGGTAAGTCTTCGTTGCATTGCATTGTCAATACATCGCTTTTATTGGATAATATTGAAGTAATAAAAATATGCATCGCGTCTTTATGCAGGATTTCTTCAGATGCGAGCCTGGCATGGAGGACATGGCGGCACGTGTGGAGAACAAAGTATGTCACAAACTCGTTCCTGACATGTTCTACGAGGCGCGGATCGAGGCCGTCATAACCTACCACGGTCAGGTCCTCAAGACGACGGTGACCAAAAATGAGGCACGAACCATGCAGCTGACCCGAGCACAATACCTTCTGGTAAACATGAATACTCAATTCTTCTCAAATACGCTTAAGTTGAACTTCTCATATTTATATACTTGATAATGTGTAGGTGCCTCCGTCGTGGTTGGCCACCCATTACGACACATGTGGCGAGGAGGTGGTGCGAACCCCAGTGGTGGGAAGAGACGCACAAGGCTGCCCGGGAGCGGCGTTTGAAGATGCCTGGGCCAGCACACCATCAAGGCAGCCAAAGCCTTAGCAAATACGCGTCTAGATGGGTACGTGACTTCATTTCTTCATTATAACACTCTTCAAGTCAACATAATTTCTAATCATCTCTCTGTTTTTTTGCAGTCGGCGGCATATGGTGGCCAGCCTTGCGGCCAGTTCAAGGCGTTTGCTTTGGCCCACAAGGGCAAGGCGAGCTCCGACGTCGACTTCAACCCGGAGGACCCCCCCCCCCCCCTCGGCGTACAGCAACGCCACCGTCCACAGTCGCATCAGTCAGCACACATCAGCGGCAAGGGAGATCCATGGGCAAGATTGGGACCCGAGCACCCACGACCTTGATGGAGAGATCGTCATGAGGGTGGGTGGAGGCAAGAAGCATGGCCGGTACTGTATTGGCGACAGCACACTCGACACGGCCTCTACTCTGACCCTCTCGCAGATCCGAGCAAGGAGCACGGACTCAGCCCCGCCAATACGCCGACGGCCGACCGCGACACAGATCCAGATTGAGCAAGTCCAAGTTATTTCTGTTTCATTCATCATTCATTGATTTTGACATATGTTTGCTTTGCATTGTAACAATGGGATGTCATATTGTAGGCGACGATGGAGGCGAAAATGGAGGAGAAGTTGCGGGAAGAGCGGGAGAGGTATGAGGCGATGATGAGATCGCAAATGCAGGTGATGTTCACGTACTTTCAAAGAACTGGAGCGCCGCCGCCACCTTCAGACCTATTCCCGGGACTAGGCGGCGTTCCTCCTCCCGTCGGCGTTCCTCCTCCCGTCGGCGTTCCTCCTAACGTCGGCGCTTCTCTAGCCGGCACTCCGGTGAGTCACTTGAGATACTTGGACTTTCATTTTTTTCCTCGCAATAGGATATCCAATGTCTTAGCTTCTATGAATCTTGTGTCACATGCAATCTTTTGATTTTGCAGAACCAATCTGAGGCATCTAACTTTCCGATCTCGCCTACAAGCCCTTGGGCGGGGTGGCCACCTCAATGAACTTGTAGTTGTATTTCTATTTCATGAACCTACTATCCTTAGCTTGCATTTTATGGACTTTTAGTTGTCGTTGTCGAGCAGTTTGTATTTGAACTACGTGGACACTTTGTATTTGAACTATGTGGCACTCTGTATGTGGACTTGAGCTGAATGTGATGTGGTTTTGTGTTTGTGGTCATTTTATATGCTTGTAATAGTGATGGTGATGATAAATATGTGTATCTGATGATGCTGTTAATATATGTGTCATTTATTCGTGATTGTGGTCTAGGTTGTAGCAAAAATAAACATTTTATTGCAACCTGGAACAATTATTTGCCTGAGTGTACCCAGCTTTTGCCGAGAGCCAGGCCAGGGCACTCGGTAAAATGATCAATATTTGTCGTGAGCTGGTGCCAGGGCTCTCGGCAAAGTGACCAGGGTTTGCCGAGTGCCCTGACGCTGGCACTCGGCAAATGTCCAGGTTTGCCGAGTGCCTGGCGTCAGTGGCACTCGGCAAACCCGGGCTGACGGCCGTTTGGGCCGTGAGCCCACCTTTTTTTTGCCAAGGGTTAAATGGGCTCTCGGCAAAAGGTTTGCCGAGTGTCCGACATTTGGCTCTCGGCAAACCCCTTTTTGCCGACTGGAATTTGCCGAGAGGGGTTTGCGGCAAACCCTTTGCCGAGAGCTTAAGGGGTTTTGCCGAGTGTCTCTTACACTCGGCAAATGCCCTGTTTCCTGTAGTGAGTTCAGTTTGTGATTACAGCAACTGTGATATATCACGCTATGGCGCTCGACCTGCCACCTTGGGCCCACAAGGCTATAAATAAAATTTAGAGAAGCTACATGTGGCGAGGTCGCAAAGATGCTAAAGGAGGTCACTGCTTGCTGGCTTGCTCCAAGGTGACACGACCAAAAGAGCTGGGAGGTCTAGGAATTGCTGATCTCAAAAGTCTCGGCTGGGCTCTACGGGTACGATGGCTATGGCTCAAGAAATCTGATCCAAGCAAGCCTTGGGCAGCATTACCGATTCAAACAAGTGAATGTGTCCAAGCACTTTTCTCGATGGCGGTCGCCACTGAGGTAGGAGATGGGACCAACACCTTGTTCTGGTGTGATAGATGGATATTGGGACAGCGCATACAGGATCTCTCCCCTCTGATATATAGCGTGGTTCCAAAAAGGACGGCCAACAAAAGAACAGTTTCTGAAGCATTGACAGACATGATATGGCTAAGAGATATACATGGCGTGGCATCTCTTGATGTCATAACTGAATTTCTTAGGTTATGGGATCTCATTTCAGAAGTTGTTCTTCATCCGGAAGTCCCTGATGTGCATCGTTGGCGCCTCTGCCTCTGGACAGTACACGGCAAAATCAGCTTATGAGGCACTCTTTCAAGGTGCAATACAGTTTGGTCCATGGAAGCGCATTTGGAAAACCTGGGCACCGGCAAATGTCGATTCTTCTTATGGTTAGCTGCACGCAACCGTTGTTGGACTGCCGATCGTCTGGCACGGAGGAATCTCCCCCATCCGGAGCGCTGCCCCCTTTGTGATCAGGATGATGAAACCATTGATCACCTTCTCGCTGGTTGTGTGTTTGCACGTCAGTTTTGGCATATAATCTTGCAGCGTATTGGCCTAGCAGCCTTATCGCCTCAGCCGTCGGACATCATCTTCGAGGAGTGGTGGAACAAGGTCTCTAGGTCTGTGAGCTGCACAACTTGAAAAGGTCTCAACTCGGTCATAATTCTTGGTTCTTGGACACTGTGGCGGCATGGCAATGAGTGTGTCTTTGATGGCACTCCCCCTAATCTTACTAGGGCCTTGATCATGGCAGGGGAGGAAAGCAAGTGGTGGAACATGGCTGGAGCCAAGGACTTATCCTTGCTGTTCGGCCATCCTCAGGGTGCTAGTGATTAGTTTACCATCTGTTTGGTTTAAGGTCGGGTTGTGTTTTTTTTCATTAAAAGGCGCGAATGTAATTTAACTTGACTTTGTATTCTCTTCTTCTATTAATGCAATGATACGCAGCTCTTCTGCGTGTTCAAGAAAAAACTATTTCGGGCAAGGAAACCACTAATCTTGACGTTGAACTAGGGAAGTTCTGGCTACATTTGTATCACCAGTAATTCTATTTGGGCTGTTACAGTATTTGTAAGGACAATGGTATCAGAAGAATCAGATTACAAATCGAAAAAAAAAAACTATTTACACTGAATTTTCAGGCACAATCTGATCGTGACTAGCCTAGCAAGCTAGCCCGGAAAGCCTGACAAACTTGTTCTATAAAGTGCTTATGTACACACAAATCACGAATTTGCTCCTAGTCACTCACACTAACAGCTGATCGTCTAGAAATTCGTACTTCCTGCAAGGCACCATTTGATCATTTACACAGGTTTACAGAGTTGGAAGACCAGTGTCATGTGCTGGTTTCTGCTGAACATCAAAATCGTGCAGTCAACAACTGTACAGTAGCAGACAAGAAAAGGGCTTAGCACATCGCATTCATTTCTTCCTCTAAAGCCAACACCAATCTATTCTCAGCAGTTTCAGTCGGTTCTCTCATCATCATCCAAGTCAGCTTGCCCGGTGGATGGTGCGGAGTAGCCCGGTGAGGTAGGGGAGTAGCTACCGCTGGGGCTGCATACAATAACAATGGGAGTTGAGATTTTTTTCTTTTTTCATGACAGGCATGTGATGTTTTCCTGAATCCTGGTACTATGTTACATTACCAGTAATCTGTAGAAGTTGGGCTATAAACGAGGCTAGGTCCTCCAGGATGAGCTAGGTCATCGGTTGGGCTACACAAGTCAGGCAATGCGTTAGAAAATCCACAAAGCGACAAGAATGAGACATAATAATGAATAGAGAACTTTTGACCGTGAACAGATGCTGAAGCCTTATTGGGACTCACCTGGTTGGGCTGTATGATGGACTTGGTTCTGAATATGATGGTGAGGTGGGCGAGTAGGCTGGTGAAGATGGGCTGAGAAAACAGCAATACAAACATTTAATGCATGCATACATATATAGACAGATTACAAAAGGAAGCAACATCATCATCAGTTGCCAAAATTTAAGCTTGCAACTCTTTTTACAATTGTCAGTACTCAGTGCCTATAGTTTGGAGAAGTATGGTCTGAGGAAGGACTGTAGCTTGGTGAAGTCGGACTATAGCTCGGCGATGTTGGGCTGTATTCTGGTGAGGTTGGGCTGTAACCAGGCGATGTAGGGCTGTACGACATAGCCGTCGGATTGTATGGAGTAGATATCGGACTGTATGAAGGTGATGTAGGGCTATATAATGGTGACGTTGGGCTATAAGATGGCAATGTCGGGCTGTACACAGGAGAAGTAGGACTATATACTGGCGAGGTGGGACTGTAACTTGTTGAAGTGGGGCTGTAGCTTGGTGAGAGAGGACTATAGCTAGGAGATGTAGGATTGTAACTTGTCGTGGGTGAGTATGACAGACTCACAGGCGAGTATATAGGGCTTGTGGGTGTGTAAACTGGAGTCGTGGGTGAGTAAATAGGACTTGTTGGACTATAAGTAGAAGCGCCCGATGTATACGATTGTAATGCAGGAGTGTAGATTGGTGATACAGGAGTGTAGATTGGTGATACAGGAGTGTAGATTGGTGATAGAGGACTGTAGAGGCTGGATGGAGTAGGGTAGATTGGTGATTGATTGTATCCATTTTCCTGTCCATAAATTGGAGATGGACTGTATCCCCCTGAGGAAGGGACGGGTGAGAAACTCATATGCCCAACATATGGAGAGAACGAAGCATCTGTAACAGGGGAAGTCCTGATGTTTGGACTCAGCAGATAACTTGGCGACATCATTCCATCATGGTATTGTGTCCGAGAGATGGGTGAACTTGCTGGTGTCATGCCAAAGCCTAGGCCTTCCCCATAGCTTGGAAGTTGAAGTTCAATGGCTTGCTGCAGCATCTGGTCATTCAGATATATCTCACAGCCTCCAGTACCGATAGGAGCAAGCTGGCCGAGCATAATGTTCTCAGTGACACCTCTCAGGTAGTCAGATTCAGCATATACAGCAGCATCAAGCAAGATATCCACAGTCTCTTCAAAAGAACATCTCATAAGAGGTCCTGTGTCATTGCGATTTATACCGTGCCTTGTAATAGCCATCAGGTGACCTCTGTATGTCATTGTATCGCACAGAATGGCCAGATGCCTGTAATTCACATAGGATCCATCAAAAGATATCACCTCCCGGAGTTCATCCAAGAGAGCTCGACGGACAGCCTCAATTCCAAGAACCTCAATCACTTCAACCAAATGGTTACTTTTTGTCCTTGTAGCATCAACATCCTCGTGACACATGACAGCCAAAAGATTGACACCTTCCGTATCAAGCATCCACTCATTATCTGTTTTGAAACCATGAAATCCATCAAATTTATGGACCTTCCCGTATTTGATGAACACTTTGTTAATATCTGGAATGCCTTGAAGAGTCATCTCTGTCAACATGTTACTTTCTATCTTCTTGAGGAACAGGTCATCCTCAGAAGATTCATCTTGTATTTCCCCTTTTGAAGCGTCATCATTTGTGATGCGGAGACGAAGGATGAGCTTATCCGCATTATCATCACTGAATATGCATTGTAAGTCATCACCAAATTCACGGCTGATCTTGTCAGAAATATCAACCATGCTTAACTTCTTATCAACCATCATATCACGATTAAGCTCAATACGCAGAAGCCAAGGAGAAATCTTATCAAGATCGATATCCTCATCAGGCATTTCATAATACGAACGGACAAATTCCACATCCTCATCAATAATGGTTCCCAGAGGATCAGGATCATACCATATCTCTGTGGCATGGGTCACACTACGCAGTGTGGTGTACTCCAAAGCACATTGGACATTCTTAGCCAATTCTTTGGCCTGGTTCACTTGAGGCTTTAGGTAAACACACAACGACGGAGTCTTTATCCTCTTGGCAACATTAATGATCTCTCTCAATCTGGGAACTCCGAGAGTAACATTTTTAGCACTGACACCAGCAAAGTGGAAGGTATTCAGAGTCATTTGAGTTGCCGGTTCCCCGATGGATTGTGCAGCGATACATCCAATCATTTCACCCGGGGCCACTTTAGATTGAAGAAACCTAGACTCAATCTCGCTGAGAATCCACTCAAATGCTTCCTTTGTCAATCTGTACTCATTCAAGACCCTCTTGCTAGAAAGTGTGCTTCGAAGGTGGATATTAAAGAACAAAGTTGCATTCTTTTGAGCCTCAATACTCATAGCATCATCACCGGGAACAACTATAAGTCTTTCTTGGAGCTTATCTACTGCTTCTACAATTTCCATTGGGTGCATGGGAGATGGTTTTCTGAAATCAATCTTGAATGTCTTCTGTGCGTTCTGGATAAGGCGCTGGAGATTGACAGGCAGAGGCCATGCTATATCACCGCTTGTTGCAATCTCAGTTGCTAGCTGTAATCGATCAGCTTCTAGCTTCTGAAACTCTGCTTCCAAGACACTTCTGAACTCACTGATCGTCTTCAAATCGTCTACATGTTCAGGCAGCATGTAGTTAGGCCTCCAGTTCTCGTCATCCAGCTCAAAGCGGTATATATTATCAAACTCATCCTTTTTCATCTTCAAGGAGTCCAATTTCTGTGACTCAATCCAAACAGCATCCATGCCATCTTCTCCATACAGGAACTGAATAACATCTCCCAAGGAATTTCTTACAGTACTATCATATTTCACCATGATGTCCTCCATAGCTTTCACAAGTCTACGCTGAATATACCCAGTCTCAGAAGTCTTCACAGCAGTATCAATCAGACCTTCTCTACCACCCATAGCATGAAAGAAAAATTCTTGTGGTGTGAGACCTCGAAGGTAAGAGTTCTCCACAAATCCACAACTTTCAGGGCCGAGATCATTTTTTGTGAAATGCGGCAATGTTCGATCAGTGAATCCAAACGGGATCCGCTTTCCCTCAACATTCTGCTGTCCCACACAAGCAGTCATTTGAGAGATGTTAATGAAACTGCCTTTGGAGCCTGCTGTAACCATAGCCTTCAAATTGTTGCTTTCAGACAAGCTCTTCTGTGCACTGCTTCCAGCATCATCACGGGCCTTGTTAAGAACCTGGAAATTAAAAAAACAACAAATTAAGAAAATCAACCATGAGTACATCACTAATAGTACTCATTTTCAATCGAAAGAAAAATAAAAGCCGCTCTAAAAAAGTAGTGAAATGTTACCTGATTTACTTTATTTTCAAAAGACTCCATTATTGTGCGTCCTGGCTCAGCTTCTAACTTCTTGTCGCATGCTTGTTTAATAAGCACTTTCACATCATTCTTAGCTTTGGAAATTGTTTCATTAATTTTTTCCATTGTTGCAACATCCGCAATTGTATCCCCAATTCCAATACTGAAACCATTTTGAAGAAGCCAGTAGTTGACAAGCCACTGTGTATGACCTAAGAATTTGCGTGCAGCATCTGGGCCAACATCTTCCCTGCAAAACACAAGTTAAAACCAAACTTAGATAAAATAAATGGGTGAAATTACTAAAATGTGATACAAATTTTATTATGGAATTTGATGAAGCATATATTTACCAAATAACATGAATAAGACTTCCAGAGCCTGTTCCAAGAGTCTTTTTACAAAGTGTGCCGGATAGAAGTTCTCCCTTCTCTATCCTAACCATAGTATCTCCAGGAGTAGCAAATCCTATTTCTTCTTCAGAATGCCAGGACGAATATCGGATCAAATTTATATGCTTGGGGATAATTAAGTTGAAAACTTGTTTCCCAGTCCAAATAGGCCTTGGCTTCAGAATGGCTGGAGAAGGAATCTTTCCATTGAAATCTTCCCACCACATTAAGATATTCATAAATACATCCTGAAATAAATTTCACAAGACTGAGATACATAACCTAAACATAAAGTACTAATGGAAACGGAAAGTATATATATTCTCCTTATTTACCTTTTCAATGAGAGTGTCCCTTTTGGTGATTTTACGACATCCAAGCAGTGTGTCCTGAACAATACCCATCACAGGCCTATTAGATTGCGGAGACACAATGCATTTTGGCACCATCATCAACTCTAGGACTTCAGCTTTAGTCTCATACGACTGGGGAACATGCATATTCATTTCATCGCCGTCAAAATCAGCATTGTACGGTGAAGTGACCGACAAGTTCAACCGGAAAGTTGAGTAGGGCATAATTTTAATACGATGCCCCATGATAGACATTTTGTGGAGACTTGGTTGCCGATTGAAAAGAACAAAATCTCCATCATTTAGGTGTCTTTCCACCTGATAAGATCAGACAAAAAACGAATAAAGTCATTTCCTGATAGATTATAAGAACGTTAAAAGGCAGCAGTGCTACTGTTACAATGAAGTTGGTACTCACCTTGTAACCAAGCTCCAAATGCTGATCAGTGCTCTTCAGATAACGAAGATCAAGCCTCTGGCCATCTTCCCTGATAATGTACTTTGCACCTGTCTTACCTGGGGGAGGATGAGGCCCATATTTTACAAGCTCTCTCAACCTGAGATCATAGAATTTGTTGTAAGTGATAAGCAAGAACAGTAGTTACATAACATGTATCGGTAACTTTTAACTGGTTTACCTTTCAATGTTATACGGGGTAACAATTTCTGGATATGTCAGGTTCAAAGCAATACTCCACGGCACTCCCAGTTCATCAATATTAATATTTGGATCTGGTGTTATAACAGTGCGGGCTGAGAAATCAACACGCTTCCCCATCAAATTTCCCCTAATCCGGCCTTCTTTCGATTTAAGCCTGCTGCAAATTGATTTTATAGGCCTTCCAGAACGCTGTGTGGCCTGAGGATTTATAATAAAAAAACGGATCAGTTAGTTTAACCCGATATCTATAAGTAATAGGAGAAGCAACTTTTAATACTTACCCTGGGTTGGCCAGGAAGTTCATTATCAAAGTATGTAGCAATGTGAAATTGCAACAATTGAGCAAACTCCGATATAATATGAGCTGGAGCTCCGTTCCTCTCTTGCCTCCTCAAGTTCTCATTATGCCGAATTATCATGGCCAATTGGTGAGTCAAATCATCCTGCAGAATGATATTTAAGACCAGAAGAATAACAGGGAATCAAGGGTTCTTTTTCTCCTTGCAACAAACATTTGGATATATAATAACTGTAGTGCAGTAGTGGTATTAGGCTCACCTCACTTCTGGAAGAGGTGTCTATCATGACAGATGGTCTAACAGGCGGTGGGGGAATTGGAAGAACCTGGAGTATCATCCAATCAGGACGAGCAAATTTTGGATCGAAGCCCAACAGGAGGCAATCTTGATCACTTATACGCTTGAGAACGTTAAGAACCTGGTCAAACAAGTCACATAAGCAAAACACCTTACTAAAGTAACATTTTTTAGAAAAACATATTGAATTGAGTACAGATTTTATGAATACCCTCTCGGCAGAGAGGAATTGTTTTCGTTCCACTGGCTCAGGGAGTTGATCTGGATCATCATTTTTCTTCTTTGGTACTTTGAACTCCACAATCATCCTCATGCCATCAACTGTAATATTTGGTTGCTGGGCACCACACCCGCTTTTCTTTACAGGTTCATCATTATCTTGGTGTTCTTGAACAAGAAGTTCATCAGCCCCAACGCAGACTTTTTTGCTCTTGCAAGTATCATATATTCTTCTCAATCTATTCTTTGGGTTCTTAATTTTTAGAGCCTGCTTGAACTTGGTATCATCCTGCAAGATAATCATTGTGATAAATAACATGTAAAAGCTATAAACACGTCTCACACAGAATTAAATAAAATGGTACATGTTAATGCAAAGTGGAAACACATGTGAGAAGCTCCAAGCAGAGCAGGCTGAATTGTTCTGATTGTTTTATCCAAAACAACAAAGATCATGTTACAATGAAGAATCCATAAGGGGGCATAAGGTTCCAAGCAAAACAGTTACAGTTTGCAAGTTCAGAATGATAGTCCAACAAGTTTGGTTCGACATACCAATGAGTAAATAATGAAAAGAGCTTGATAGGGTAAAACAAAGAAGACTGCTCTTTCATTAAAATTGTAAGAATGCGATACTTTTAACATTCCTCCAATTGCAATAAGAACCTTACAATAATACACACATTCATCCTGCAAATCAACCAAACCAAGGGGTACCTCATCCGCGAGGATCTTGGAGCAGTTGAAGCAGACACAGCGCATAATGGAAAGCACAGACTTGATGAAGCCAATGTGGAACATGGGCATGGCGAGCTCAAGGTGGCCAAAATGGCCCGGGCAGTCTGCCATCCCAGCCATACATGTCTCGCACTTGACTTTCCGGTCGATAGTGCCCATCCGAGGGTCACTAAGCCCGTCGGGCCTCGGCTTCCCCTTCACCATAGTCTCTGCATGTTCTATCTGCACCACCGACATTTGTCTCTGCAAAGACAGAGTGCGACATAAGTTCACCGTCTGAACTGAAATTTGTTGTTCAGGAACTGTACATGCACAGCATTTTCCTTTTAACGAAGCGGTGCTACGGAGCCCAATTAGGCAATAAGTTACTATCGCATACATCAAACCAACTATCAAGTTCAATTAACTGGAGCCCAATTAGGCAATAAGTTACTATCGCATATACATCAAACCAACTATCAAGTTCAATTAATTGTAATGTGACATTCAATACTCTGTTTTGGTCGTACTGTACCGAACAAATTAAGACCATGTCTCTTTCTGTTCACACTTCCAGTTGACTGAAATTGACCGGATTCAAACTCATAACAGACAACTGAATTCATCACATTAGGCACATAGAGATCTGCTTATAAGCAGTATAAAGCACGAAACTGCAACTGCAGAGTCTGTTCAAGCGTGGACATGAACACCGCCGAGTTACAACAGTACAGTTTTGTATCAGATTGTTTCGATTTTAGAGTGCAGAGTCCAAGTTCTGAGTTCACGCGTCCACAATTACAGGTTCTAGGTCCAAACTCAACTCTGCGTTTCAGCAATTTTACAGTACCGTTGCTTATTTTAGTCAAACTCGCCGGATTAATTTACCAAAGCACCAATACCCAGCACCCGAAAGCTCAACCAAACCGTTCAGAATCCCCCAACAACACAGTGCTCAAGCGCTCAATCAAACGCCCGGAATCAAGTTCATCACCAGACCCCGAGGTAACCACCACCACCCACGAGTCACCTAAACCCCATGCCCGCCCAACCCAGCAACCCCGCTTGAATCGCAAATCCAAACAGAGGAGAGGGCGGCGTCGGGAGGGGAAGGACGTTACAATCTCGTCGGGGCTGAGCACGCCGAACTGCACGAGCTGGACCTTGGCCACCTCGGCCCGGGAGTGCGGGAACCGCACGTCCATCTCCGCCCGACCCCAGAACCGCCGCCGCCGCCGCGGACCAGATCGATCTGCGGCGAGATGGGGGATGGGGAAAGGGGGAAGTGGTGCGTTTGACGAAACGAGGAGGGGGTCGGCTCTTATTTATAAGCGTAGCGTGCGCCGGGCCGGCTATCGTGAGGCGGCCGGAAACCGTGAACCCGTGAAGTCGGGGCACGAGGCGGACACGGAGGCTATCGTGAGTGAGGCGTGGTGTTGGTGGACTGCGTGCGGGGAGCAGGATTCGTGTTGGAGGGAAACCGCCTTTGGTGGGGTTGGTGTGGGCCGTTGGATGTGCGAGGGACGGGTGATATGTTGGTTCGATCAGCGCGGGAGTCCACACGGATTTTGTGGGCCGGATTCACCTCAGAACTTCGTGGGTTGGGCCGGCCTGGCCTCATTCAGTTAGTTGTACTGGAGCTGGTAATTGGAATGTGTCTCAAAAAAAAAAAAAGCTGGTAATTGGAATTATTCTTTGATCTCATTTCGTTTTAAAAAATGGTTCATGTGTCCCTGACTAGTTCCAGAATCTATACGAGCACATTTTTTGCGGTTAAAATCTCTATATGACAATAAATGATCTAACATCAGTCAATTTTTAATGTAATAGTTATTTATTTTTATATAACCTGACCTTGGAAAATAAACCATACCAAGTGATCATATCGATGCTCACATGGCATGAGCTGCCATATAAATCTTCGATGGCTTGCTGATGGGTAGGCATGAAAGTGGGACGGGCTGCGGCTGCCCGCCCCGCCGCCGCAACAGCCGCGAGGCTCACGCGGGCTGTTGCGGCGTGCCCGCCAACGCCGTCAAGACTCTCGTGGCGATTTGCGGCGCCTGCCAGCCCGCTTCGTCCCGTAGTAGAATTAGTGTCGGCAGACGACGGTGGCGGGTGCGATGGCGGAAGTCGCTTTGATCGAGGACGAGAGGAGCAGGTGGCACGTGGATGATGGCGGCTCACTGGTGGACAGAGGCGGCGATGGCACAGGAGATCCCGATGGGGGCCGCTTGCAATCCCCACGTCGCCGTGGCTTCTCACGGACTTTTGTGGCGCCGCGGGTTGACACGGGCTACCTAGCGGTGCCGCTCCCCTTCTGCGGGCTGACTTGCGGCGTTACGCGGGCTCGCGGCGCAGTCCGGCCCAGCGGGCTAGCGTTGCGGCCCGCGCCGCTTTCATCCCATGGGATAAGAAAAATCGAAACAAAATGTACTACAGACTCTGGTCTCACATGATTCTTTTTCTCAACCCTCGAAACAAAATGTACTACAGACTCTGGTCTCACATGATTCTTTTTCAACCCTCATCAAGTTCGTAAGGCGTGGGCAATTGGCGGGCATGTTAGCATCTACTAAATCCAATCCGTCACACATTTTTTTTTTAAAGTCAATCTGTCACACATCTGTGATGTAGGAGGATCGCAAGTTGAGCCACCAATGTTCTTCGAGGATTGCAAGGCGGAGCCGGGAGCTCTTCTCCTGCTTGAACGGCAAAAAACACCGCAAGCGCATGCAGCGTGGCAGAATTGACGAAATCATTGGACAATCTAGGAAAATCAATCAGCATCTACATGTGCAGTACAGAACTGAGAACACAAGCGTTGATCGATCACAGGATCGCATTGAATGAGCACGTTTACATGCAACAGAAGTGCAGTGCAGAACCCCTGAGTGACTAAATCCTCTGGAGCGCTGCTGACTTGGAGAAGCGGCCACGGTTCTCTGCCGCGGATGACGCCGGGCTGCGCGCCTTCACGGCCGGAAGCGTCTTCTTGTGCTGCCGCCGCAGCATCTCCGGCGCCACGACCAGCACCTGGACGGTGCGCCGCCGCTTGGCGTCCTCGGCCTCCTGGTACCCCGCGTGGAGCTTGCGCTTCGTGGCCTCCATCTTCTTCGTGTCCTCGACGGAACAGCAGGACGAGGAGGGCTGCACCCTGCGGGGCGCAAGAGCCGTTTTCGAATTAGCCACCGTCGTCTTGCACGGCGTCGGCTTCTTCTCCGGGATCATGGATCGCTTCTTCCTCTGTTCCGCGTCAAGATCACCGCCGTGGCCGTCGAAGACGACCCCGCTCGCCGCGTCCAGCGCGTGCATGGCGGCCATGGCGGTGCCGAGCTCCGCCTCGACGGCCGCCCTCCACCCGCGCACGACGTCGCGCGCGAGCCCGCGGACCCGCTTGGACCCGTGGCCACTCGCCAGCGCGCCGACGGCCGCGACGAGCTCGCCGGACGCCAGCAACCCCACCTGTGTTCCCGCCGCCCGCAGCGTGAGGAGCGACTCGGCCATCGCGTCGTCGAGCAGCCGACAGATCCCCTCGGCCACGGCGTCGTCGGTGGCGCCGCAAAGCGTCTCCACGATCCGTGTGCGTGCGCGCTTGAACTCCTCGCGAGGGACGCCGACGTCGGAAGCAGACTCGATGGCTGCGTCGATGTGGTCGAACGTGGCCAGGAACGGCTTCCAGCGGCGAAGGGCCATGGCGAACGACACCGGAGCGCGTGGGAGATGTGCCCTAGCAAGTGGTGGTTGGATTTTTTTGCGTCCAAGTGCTTCCCTGTGTTTGCTTATTTATGAGTAGACGCCCGTGGCGTAGGATTCACGCGCGACGCCGCCATGCTCTGTCTGTCAAGACAAGTCCGAATTCGAGTCGGTCACCGTGCCGTGGCTACCTCTGCGTCGATTCCAACCGAGAAGCACTGGATCCCACGCAGCGCGACGCCTCTCGCTACTGTCCAACGTCAGCGTCCAGTTTCTTGGCCGACCACTCACTCACCAAATTCCGCGTTCCGCACGACGGACAGACACTAACTGGCTGGCGCCGCGTTGCTGCCGGCGAGCATCTTGACGTACGGCCCCTGCTTCTTTGGCTTCCACTTCGGCGCCGAGGCCGAGCGCTGCTGCCTGCCATCGTCCTTCCTGGGAGTCCGGGACAGAGCAGTACGCACGTCACGGCACGTCATCCGTGTAAATAACATCGAGCCGTGGCCCCTGCTTCGCGGCCTCAGCTTTCGGCGCCGCGGGCGAGCACTGCTGCTGCTGCCCGTCGATCGTCGTCTTCGGATGAGGCTGGGACAGACAACTCGCCGCACCGGTGTCGTCGGAGTACACGCCACGCCACGTCATCGGAGTGTACACACAGGGCATCGAGCTCTTCATGCCGCGCCGTGCTGTTTCGGAGCTCTTCAGGCCCACGCCGTGCTGCTCTGCTTCGCGCCACACCGGGTTTGTCTCCCGGTTACAGCGAGAGGTGCCAGTGGCCGCACGTGCCTAGTGCGCGCGATCTGCACCAGTCACCGCCGGCTTGCGCTTGCCTTGCTCCATTGGGCTGGTTGTCACATTGAACGGTGCAAAGTTCCCGGTCCATTATTGTTGTTGGCCTTCGCTCATCTTCTCTGATGTGAATTAAGCTTGTCTGGATTCATGAACGCCTACATTACGAAAAGCATGGCTTTTACCTCTGCATTTGAGGTTTCTCTTCTTCCTTTTTTTTCTTTTTGGCCTCTGTGATGTCTATATACTTGTACACCTGCTAATATTTTACGTGGTCATACTGCATTGGAAGACGATCCCAATTAGCAACAGCGATGCAAACTCGATCTAGTAGGAAGATGAGAAACTGGGAAACCTAACTAACGACATATGATCCTCCATTAACTTTTCTTATTCTTTATCGATAGATTTCCCCTCTTTATACAGACGGGGTAACTTGACCTTGAAGTTACAAAATGGCTTAGTCTCTAGGCAAATTGGTATTGCCATGGCCCATTTATCGTAGTGAATTGTCTTACCACCAACTTGCATGTCACTTGCGCCGGTTATATGACGACCTTAACAACACCTTTGTAGGAGCAATGTTAGGTTGGGGCGTGATCCAGGTGCCGCCCTTATCAGCCCATTCTTTAGACAAGTGCTCCACTAATTCAGCAGTGTCATCGACGAAGCTGTACTTGAACACATGGCACTGCAAAAGCGCCTTGTTCCAGATCCCATCATAGATCTTCCTCCTACCTACGAAGTAAGCGCATCCTCCGCAGCTCATGCCGAGCCGCGCCGTGTCTGTGGCAAAGCTGCTCTGCCGCCCTAGGAACAGGACACGGTCGGACAAACTCCGGACGTCCCTCTTCACCAACCGCAGCTCACCTCCTTCCACCTCGGTCAGCGTGTATACTGAAACGGACAGTGCCGTGGCCAGATTACTGATATCATCAGCCTCTTTTAGGATGTGATCTTTGTCAAGTTGAACAAACGCCAAAAGCAACTCCTCGCGTGACTCCACAAGGTGGCTAGATACAGATACCTTTCCGGGTTCACCTGGCATCCGATTCCATGTTGTGTCATCGGCGGCAGCTTCGGCCTTCATGGTCGACACGATGCGCCACCAGTGTAGGGTGCATAGAATGATCTGCCTGTTGCGATATGCCAGGCACCAGTCACCGTAGAGGTCCACATTGTTCCTTTGCACCAACGTCCACTCAGCGTCGCGAGGATGCCTAAGGGCCACGTCGAAGCCGAAGCCACCACAGTTCCACCTATGGATCAGACCACAGGCATACACAATGATGGTGCCATCACTAGAGGCCACGCTGCCTGCGCTTTCCTCCCACGACTTGATCTCGTCTTGGAAGCGAGGCAGGGAGACGGCGCCTGTTGATCCGTTGAGAGGACCACCGAGGCCACTATAATTGAAACTAGAACTTGTTAGGAGCCAGCGAGCGCCCTGTCGTCTTCCACGCTGATCACCCATCTCCTGTCTGGAAAGCATATCTCTGTGGCAGCGGCGCGGTGGGGCTTCTTTTTTGAGGAGAAGACACAGCGAGCAGCCCATTGAAACCCATAGCGGAGGATGCCAACACCAGCAATGGTGAACAATCTGCTAGGAAGCAACTGGACATGTCTGTGGAGCCGGAGAGGGTCCCCCCACCCCCTCCGCAGTACATCTCGCCCAGGGAGAAGAAGAAGGCCAAGGCTAGCTCAGCATCGACGACTGCAAATTTGGCGGGCTCCGGTGAGGAGCGCCGCCGGGACCAATGAGTTGCCTTAGCTGGAATTGTTGCGGTTTGGGCAACGCTGCGACAATTAAAGAGCTTCGCGAGCTTGCGAAGAGAGTTGCTCCTACCGTGTTATGCGTGCAAGAAACTCAAATTCATAAATCACGGGTAGAGGGTCTGAGAAGTACTCTAGGTTTTGATAATTCCTTCGCTGTAAGCAGTAATGGCCGTAGTGGCGGCATTGGAATTTTTTGGAATAATAGCACTAGAGTTGAGATTTTGCCTTACAACCAGTACCACATTGATGTGATCATTACGGAGGACAATCGAGAGCCATGGCGGCTCACATGTGTGTATGGGGAGGCTCAAACGTCGGAACGCTACAAAACTTGGGAACTTCTCAAGTATATAAAATCCTTGTCCTCACTGCCATGGATGTGTATTGGGGATTTTATTGAAGTGTTACATCGATCGGAACATGTAGGAGTACAGGAGCGTAGTCACGCTCAAATAGAGGGCTTCCGGGAGATGGTTGATGTGTGTGGACTCTACGACCTGGGTTACACCGGTCGGGACTGGACCTTTGAGGAGAAGGTCGCTGGGGGGAGTTTCTGCCGGGTGCGGCTTGATCGTGCTCTGGCTACGGTAGACTAGCGGACTCGCTTCCCTATGGCGACGGTAACACATATGATGGCGGCGGCCTCTGATCATGGGCCAATTCTCCTCACCTGGGAAAGGAGTGGACGAAGAGCGTGGTCCAAAAAGAAGAAAAGGTTCAGGTATGAACTAATGTGGGACGAACATAAAGGGTTTGTACCCATGTTGCAACAGGTTTGGCAGAATGCACCAAAGGCAACTAACCTGAGGGACTTAGAGCGCAAGCTCACAAGTGTCGCTGGGCATATTGGTCAATGGAGCATTCATTCTTTTGGTCATGTGCGACAAGAACTCAAGGAGCTTCATAAACGACTTGAGGAACTTCAGGCTGATCCGCATCGAACAGCGCCATCTCATGAAAAAATCAAAGTTGCGGATAGAATTGTCGCGTTAAACCACCGGGAAGAGATCATGTGGCGGCAGAGATCAAGAATCATGTGGTTGATGGCTGGCGACCGTAATACCCGTTTCTTTCACCTCCGGGCCAGCCAACGGCGGCGTAAAAATAAAATCACCAAACTCCGTAAGCAGAATGGTGAGATGACGGAGAACGAAACTGAGATGGGGTTGATGGTTACAGATTTTTACAAGAATTTGTACCGGTCAGAGGGGACGGAGGACATGGAAGCGGTTCTTGATCATGTCCCTCAGAAGGTGACAGCACCGATGAACGACCAGTTGGCGGAAGACTTCTCTATAGATGAAGTGAAGAAGGCTCTCTTCCAAATGTTTCCTACCAAGGCGCCGGGTCCGGACGGCTTCCCAGCACATTTCTTCCAACGCCACTGGGAGTTGTGCCGTGAGGAAGTCACGTCGGTTGTTCTACGGATCCTCAGAGGGGAGGACGACCCAACGCTGGTTAACAACACCTGCATTGTCCTCATTCCAAAGGTCAATAGTCCTGAAGAGCTTGGGCAATTCCGACCTATCAGCTTGTGTAACGTCATCTACAAGATAGCATCTAAGGTGGTGGCGAACAGGCTGAGATCAGTATTACCAGAGATCATCTCTGAGGAGCAATCGGCCTTTGTTCCTGGGCGGTTAATTACTGATAACATCATCACGGCTTACGAGTGTCTGCACTTTATGAAGAAGAAGCGGGCACGTGATCTGCGATGTTGTGCACTGAAATTGGACATGAAAAAGGCCTATGACCGCGTGGAGTGGGAGTACTTGAGAGCTATCATGCTCAAGCTGGGCTTCCGACGACAGTGGGTTGACATGATTATGAGATTGGCTACCTCAGTGACTTTCTCAGTCTTTTTTAATGGCGAACGCCTAGAGAGTTTCAAACCTACCAGGGGAATTCGTCAGGGCGATCCAATTTCTCCATATCTCTTCTTGTTAGCAGCAGAGGGCCTTTCGTGCCTCTTAAAAGACAAAGTTCAATCATCTAACCTCAGCGGCATTATGGTGGCTCCATTGGCTCTGGTGGTCAGTCACTTACTCTTTGCAGATGATAGCCTGTTGTTCTTCAAGGCGAGTGCGGAGAATGCGGAGATTGTAAAGAACACACTGCAAGACTATTGCAAAGCATCGGGGCAGTCGATAAACAGAGACAAGTCTTCTATACATTTTGCTAAAGGCTGCCGGCAGGAAACCCGTGATGTGATTATGGACATGCTGGATGTTCACAACATGGCTCTTAGTGAAAAATATTTGGGTATGCCAACTGATGTGGGAACCTCGACCAATGGTGCGTTCAAATACTTGAAGGACCGTGTTTGGAAGAGGGTACAGGGATGGATGGAACAAGCCCTATCGGCAGGTGGTAAAGAAGTGTTGATCAAGTCGGTCGCTCAGGCGGTACCGACCTACTCGATGGCTTGCTTCCGTCTACCGCGAGGTTTATGTCAGCACATAGACAATCTACTCAGAAGCTTCTGGTGGGGAAGCAAGGAGGGGAAGAGGAAGACGTGCTGGGTCGCCTGGGAGGATATGACAAAGCCCAAGCATCTAGGTGGCCTGGGTTTCCGTGATACAGAGCTTTTCAACCTCGTCCTCCTGGCAAAGCAGGCATGGCGCCTGCTAACTGAACCGGACACCCTCAGCGCCCGTATTCTGAAGGCAGTTTATTTCCCGAATGCCACGTTTCTGGAGGCGCAATTGGGCTCCTCACCGTCGAGAGTGTGGAGGTCTATTCTGGATGGAAGAAACATACTGGAACAAGGTATTATACGGCGTATCGGTACTGGGGATGATACAAGCATATGGCATATGAACTGGATTCCCAGGGATGGTTTATTCCGTCCGGTTACTCGCCGGCAAGAAGCTCAGCATCTATCCATGGTTAGTGAGCTGATGGATCACACTACTTGCTCTTGGAGAACTGATCTCTTGGAGGGAGCATTTATGCCGATGGACAAAGAAGCAATTCAAAGTATACCATTATGCAGCCGACGACAGCCTGACTTTTGGGCGTGGCACTACGAGAAATCTGGCATTTTTTCGGTCCGATCGGCGTACCGAATGTTGGTGCATAACTGGGCAAAAAGATCAGCTTGGTTGGAGCATGACGCGGGAAGATCCGACATAAAAGCTGAGGAGAAGGAGTGGCCGACTCTGTGGAAAGTCAGGGTTCCATCCAAGCTTCGTATTTTTCTATGGAGATTGGCAAAGCAATCAATACCGACCAAAGATGTACTACACCACAGGAATATGGCTACGCAGAGCACTTGTAGCATCTGTGGCATGGAAGATTCATGGCGTCATTCACTGATGGACTGCAATATGTCTAGATGTGTATGGGCCCTGGAGGAAGAGGATGTGGTCGAGCGTCTTTGTCAGATTCAAGAGCAGGATGCACGAAGCTGGCTGGCGGCAATCTTTGAGACATTGCCGCATGAGAAAGCGACGAGGGTCGTTGTGACGCTGTGGGCGATCTGGTTTGCAAGAACAAAGGCGATTCACGAACAATCGTTCCAGAGCCCGCTGTCGACCCATGGATTCATAGATAGATTCCTATCTGACTTGGACATGGGTAAGCCAGCACCGATGGAGATAAGGGGGGGAGGACAACAGGCTATGAAGCTTTGGTGGATCCCCCCACCAGCGGGAAGATCAAAAATTAATGTGGATGCGGCGCTGTCCAAGGTTTCTAGCACAGGCGCTGTCGCAGCTGTTGCGAGGAATGAAGAAGGCTTGTTCCTGGGGGCATCGGCTATTGTGTTCCCAGGCGTGTCGAACGCAGAACAGTTGGAAGCGATGGCTTGCCGGGAGGCTCTGGCGCTCGCTGCAGACATTGGCATCCGAAGCTTCAGAATAGCTAGCGACTGCTTGAATGTGATTAAAAATGTCCATGGCGCTGGCATGGGATCGTATGGCCAAATTATCAAGGAAATTAAGGCCCGAGCGATGAGCTTTACCTCAGTGGATTTTGTACATGAGGGTCGAGAGTCGAATGTTGATGCTCATACCTTAGCACGACATTGTATTTACGAGTCAGTAGGTCGCCATGTATGGCTTATGAGTCCGCCTGTTGGCATTTGTAACTCCATCTCTATGAACCATCAATAAAAGATGGGAGTTGTTCTAAAAAAAAAAACCAAAAAGTAAAAACTTAAGCGTCAAATGTGCTACAAACAGGCCATCGAGGTATAAAGGACTTCTTGGAGGATTGCAAAAACAACTAGTTCTAAACAAATCACACAAGTAGCAATTCAGTTTAGACATGTGCAGTGCAGCAGAGAACACAAGAGTTGGTCGGTCGATATCAGGATCGCGTTGTATGTGCTAAGGTTATATGCAACTGAAGTGCGGAACCCCTCACTAAATCCCACTCTGGATAAAAATTGTTTTGCTCTGGGCCCCAAACAGAGGCCCTCGCGTCGTCTCCTCTGAGGCGACTCGAGGGCGAACCACCTCCGCCCCAAACACAGGTCCGCCTGCAGCGCATCGACGGCCGCCGCCGCCGCCGCCGCCGCCGCCGCCGGCCGGCGGCGGTCAGCGGCGGAGCCCAATGGCTCCCGCTTGCAGGTCCTCCATTCGTCCTCTCCTTTGCTCCCCCCTGTTTTTTTTCTTCCACATCCCCAGCAAATCCGCCCGCCGATCTGCTTTTAGGCCTCCTTCCTCAACAGATCCAGCCATGGAGGGGCTAGATCCTGTAATGCACAACTAGGAGTCGTACACACAAGAAGAAATCTAGAACCGGAAAAGCAAATCAGAATCGAAATCGGCGGAGGAATCAGAGATGTATTCCTTAGCCATGGAGGATTGAGTTTGTTCTGTTTGTTTATACAAATGAGCAATGCCCCTTTCGCACGCAAGCCTCGCGCTTAAGTAGCGGCGGCAGACAAATTACCGAGCACAGTAAAACTACTTTAACTATTACAGTTCTGAAAATCACTATGGATGGTAATAACGAAACAGTAAACGATGGTAGCCGTCCATCCAGCTAGTACTCCATCTGACGGTCATGACAACTTCCCCGCCCTTGAAAGAACACTTGTCCTCAAGTGTTTGATGTAGCAGCACCAGCAACTCCATTTGGAAACCATCCGTCGATCGTGCTTTTGTAGAAGGCCGGAAATGATGACTTGATGAGATCCGCATCTTCCCATGTAGCCTCCTCTGGTGGGCAAGTTTCCCACTGAACCAGCCATTGAGTCACCAGAACATGATTCCTGGGTAGTGCTCGAGTTTGCAGAACAGTAACAGGGCAAGATTTGATTCTGCCATGGACATCCACCAGTGGTAAATCAACACTTGGGATAGCATGAGATCCGAGGTGCTTCTTCAGTTGGCTTACGTGAAATACCGGGTGAATTTTTGCTGAACTTGGTAGCTGAAGACGATATGCCACCTCGCCCACCTTCTCCAAAATCAAGAAGGGGCCATAGTACTTGGTGGTGAGTTTTAGTGTGTTTTTAAGCCCGAACGCAGCTTGTCTATACGGTTGCATTTTCAGGTACACAAATTCTCCCACAGAGAATGATCTTTCAGACCTCTTTGCATCAGCATACTTTTTCATCCTTGCTTGAGCCTGGGCTAAGTTGGATCTCAAGTGAGTTATCATCTGTGACTTGTCAGACAAGAACTCCTGAGCTGGAGATTCAGGTCCAGGGACTGAAACCTCACTGATAAGTGGTGGAGAATATCCATACAAGGCTTGGAAGGGAGTACACTTAAGAGAGGAATGGTAATTGGTGTTATACCACCATTCAGCCAAAGGTAACCAATGACACCATCTCCTGGGTTCAGAAAAGGCCATGCACCTTAAGTAGGATTCAAGGCACTGGTTAACCCTTTCGGTTTGACCATCACTCTGTGGGTGATAAGCAGAGCTAAAATTGAGTGAGACCTTGAGAGATTTGAATAGTGCCTGCCAAAGATCTGAAGTAAAAACTCTGTCTCTGTCAGACACTATAGCTGCAGGGAGACCATGTAGTTTGAATATATTATCCATAAATAGGTGTGCCACTGTAGTAGCAGTAAAAGGGTGAGATAAGGTGAGGAAGTGTGCATATTTAGTCAGTCTATCCACTATCACCATTATCACATCTTTGCCTTGGGATTTAGGTAGCCCTTCCACGAAGTCCATAGAGATTTGAGACCATGCCATGTCAGGTATTGGAAGTGGTTGTAATAAACCAGGGTAATGGCAATGTTCCCCTTTAGCCCTTTGGCAAACAGCACAAGTAGAAACGAATTCTTCCACTGACTTTTTCATGCCAATCCAGTGAAAGAGTCTTTTTGTTCTTTGATAGGTAGCAACAATTCCTGAATGGCCACCAATAGGTGAAGAGTGAAGAGCATTGATCAACTGTTTATGAAGACCGGGTTGATCACCGACATGGATCCTTCCTTTGTATCTGATCACTCCAGAGTGTAGTGAATAACCACTGTCAGGATTAGCTTGGACAGCAAGCTGAGTTAGTAAGTCATGACATTTAGCATCCCCATCATAAGATTTGGTAACCTCCAGGATCCACTTAGGTTGAGCTACTGATATAGCCATGCAGGAACTATTTTTTCTAGAGAGGGCATCAGCAACTTTGTTTTCTACTCCCTTTTTGTACTCAATGGAATAATCAAATTGCATTAACTTGATCATGAGCTTGTGTTGTATACCTTCATTTAGTTTCTGCTCAGTGATAAATTTGAGACTCTGCTGGTCAGTCTTGATGATCAATTTGGTGCCAAGAAAATAGTGCATCCACTTCTTTACAGCCTCTAGAATTGCCAAGGCCTCCTTGTCATATATAGACTGGGCTTGAGCTTTAGCACCTAATGCCTTGCTAAAGTAACTGATTGGCTGTCCTTTCTGCATCAACACAGCCCCAATCCCATAGCCACAAGCATCGGTTTCCAATGTAAAAGGAATGGTGAAGTCAGGTAGGGTCAGAACAGGTGCAGAGCATAGCTTTTGCTTGATTTCCTCAAATGCAGCTGTCTGAGAGGGACCCCAGCAGAACGAGTTTTTCTTGAGCATGTCGTGAAGTGGCCTGCAAATGCTACCATACTACCTGACAAATCTTCTATAATATCCAGCAAGGCCCAGAAAACTCCTCAGCTGAGTGATATTAGTCGGGACTGGCCATTGTTGTACTGCAGATATTTTTGCAGGATCAGTGGATAAGCCTTGAGAATTTATAATATGGCCCAGATAAGCTATTTCTTGTACAGCAAAGACACACTTGGACCTTTTTGCATATAGTTTGTGTTTTTCCAGAATGTGTAGTACTTCAGCCAGATGCTGTCTATGATCCTCTAATGTCTTGCTGTAAACCAGTATGTCATCAAAAAACACAAGCACAAAGTGCCTTAAATGTTCAGCAAAGACAGAGTTCATTAAAGACTGAAAGGTAGCAGGAGCGTTGGTTAAGCCGAAAGGCATGACCAAAAACTCAAAGTGACCAAAATGAGTGCTAAAGGCTGTTTTGGGAATATCCATTTCATCCATTGGTATTTGGTGAAATCCAGACCTGAGATCCAACTTGGAAAAGTATCTGGCTCCCCCTAGTTCATCAAAGATATCATCAATAACAGGGATAGGGAATTTATTTTTAACTGTCAGATCATTTAATAGCCTGTAGTCAACACAAAATCGCCATGAGCCATCTTTTTTTCTTGCCAAAACTGATGGAGAAGAGTAAGGGCTTTCACTTGGCTGGATAAGACCATCAGCTAGCATTTTCTTAACCAATTTTTTGACCTCATCCTTTTGAAACTTTGCCATTCTGTATGGCCTTATGTTTGGAGGAGAGCTACCCGGTTTGAGAGGAATAGAATGTGTACAATTCCTATCAGGAGGTAGGGTTGAAGGTTCAGAGAAAACCTCAGCAAAATGGTCCAGAATATCAGCCACATCACCATCATTAGTGGCTTCCTTTGGAGTGTCAGGTGGAATCATTTTGAGATGAAGAACATATCCCATTACTCCTTTGGATAGCAATTTGTTGAGCTTCATGGTATTTATACAACAGTGTGGACCAGGTGCAGTATAGTCAGTGAACTTGACATTCTTGGTTCCATCCTTAGTAATAGAGAGCATTCTTGCTTTTAAGTCCAGAGTGATAGGGCTGTGTTGGTAAATCCAGTCACACCCTAAAATGACATCGTAGCTGTTAAGTTCCAACAGTTGGAAGTCAGTTGTAAAAGCTTGTTTGTTCACAGTGTAGTTACAAGCTGGAACAGAAGCACCCGAGTTTAGAACACCACCACCAGCTACTTTGATTTTCTGTAACTCAGTATGCTTGATGTCACAGTTTGCTTTTTGTGCAAAAGACACATTCATAAAGCTGTGTGTACTTCCACTGTCCACCAATGCTACAGCTCGCTTGCCACCCATGATTACTTTCAGACAGAAAGTGGCTACTGTTCTAGTACCATGGACAGCTTGTTTGGAAATTTCCATAAGATGAGGATCGTGCTGGTGAGATGGTGAATGAGTCTCATGGTAATGACTGTTATCCTGTTCCTGCATGTGTTCTTCACATAACATTTCCTCCTGTTCAGCTGACATAGCATGAGCAGAGTTCTGGTAGAACTTGCATTTGAACTTGTGTTTGGGAGTCCAGGGTTCAGTGCATTTCCAACAAGCAGTGGGGTCTTTAGCCTTCACATTTATACTAGGCAGTTTGTCCATCTTGTAATTCACCTCATTTTTAGCAGCACCATTTGTAAGAGATAATGCAGGTTTTGATAATGTATTTCCCCCTGATGAATATCTAGTATTATTGTTTGACTGGAAGGAGGCAGGTCTTTTATAGGACACATACTGTTCCAGTTCCCTTGCTATGCTGTAAGCTTCACCCAAGGTAGATGGACGATGAGGTTTGAGCAGGTGCTTGATAGGGTCTTTAAGTCCTCTAACAAAGCATCTGATGTAGTAATCCTCTTGCAGACCCGGATGTTGCCTTTGCATACTGGCCATTAACTCCTCAAATTTGTCCACATAAGCATTGACTGATTGCCCTTGACTTAATGAGTGGAAGACCTCAACAATGTCATACATGGTGTGCTCAGAAAATCTATTGCAGACAAGTGATACAAACTGTGTCCACTTAGTAGTTTGTGCAGACATTCGTAAACCTGACCACCAATGTTCTGCTTGACCATTGCAGTGAAGTGTGGCCATAGCAACCCAGAGCTCAGCAGGTACAAATGCTAGTTCAAAGTACTTCTCACATTGTCTTGTCCAACCTGCTGGATTGGTACCCCCAAAAGTAGGAAAATCCAACTTGGGTTTGGAAATTGTCAGGCTGCAAGAATGGTCTGGTTGTCTCTGATTATATCTTTCATGATGACCAGAGTGGTGATATCTAGTTTCATTATTGCGAGCATGAGGTGGTACGTATGAACCATGATGCCTAGATGATGGATAAACCGGGTACAGACTGGTATCTAAGTGCTTCATGTTACCAGTAATAGCAGGAGCAGAACTATCAGGATGCTGTCCCAAAGCAGAAGCAGGAGTAGTAGATCCAGTTATACCTTTGCTTGCAGGGTAGTGGATAGGCTTGCCCGTATCATCCTTAAGTCCAGAGGTAGACTGCAGAAGTGATTTCTCAGCAGCATCAGCAGTGAGATTGTCTTGTTCAGAATATACAGCAGCAGGTTCAGTTGCTGAATTTGGGGACAGTGCTCGTAGCAATTCTTGGATCGAAGACAGTTGTTCCTGCATGCCAGATAGGTGGTGCTCAACATTACCCATGCGAGATTTCAGATCAGCAACATCTTCCTCAAACTCCATCGAACTGGTGATATCTTCCACCATAACGCCATCAGAGGGGGGAACTCCATCGCCTACCACCATGGCCGCCGCAGCCGCTGCCGCGGGGTCGATCCCAGCACCCAGCACATGTGGCCGCGCCACTGGATGCAGAGTTCTCGTCATCACCACTCCTCTCGGTGAATCGGTTCGGACGAATCCTTCCCAATAGTTCACCGAGGAATCTACCGTCGCCCGGATCGGAAGGCGATTCGAGGAATTTTACACGCGTACTTGTCGCGCAACCCAAAATCGGATCCAATCCCCGCCAGCTCCACCGCGAATCCAAATCGATCTCAAGGCACTCGGGATTTTACACGCAGACAAGCCGCGAAACCATAGCCGAGCTCGAATTGGACGCAAAATTTCCAAGGAACGAACGAATCTGATACCAATTTGTAATGCACAACTAGGAGTCGTACACACAAGAAGAAATCTAGAACCGGAAAAGCAAATCAGAATCGAAATCGGCGGAGGAATCAGAGATGTATTCCTTAGCCATGGAGGATTGAGTTTGTTCTGTTTGTTTATACAAATGAGCAATGCCCCTTTCGCACGCAAGCCTCGCGCTTAAGTAGCGGCGGCAGACAAATTACCGAGCACAGTAAAACTACTTTAACTATTACAGTTCTGAAAATCACTATGGATGGTAATAACGAAACAGTAAACGATGGTAGCCGTCCATCCAGCTAGTACTCCATCTGACGGTCATGACAGATCCGGCTCCTCTACGCCGGTTCCCCCCTATTTCTGTTCGTGGTGAGCTCGTTTCTGTCGACGGCAGAACTTTCGGGCAGCTCGAGGTGTTGGCACTAATGGTGCTGCTCGTCGTAAGGACGCCCAACCTGCCCTTCCTCCCCTGCGCTTGAGGTCAGATGGACCTCGGATCCAATCGGGAAGGGCTAGTTGCGGCATGCTCTTCCAATGGCGGCTGCAATCTGTAGTGTTGAGGTTCCTTGAGGGCTCCTCTGGCTGTGGTTGCGGTGGCATGATCTACACAAGGTCGGCATGGTGGTCACGTCAAGCGACCTGTTCCCTGCCAGGAAGACCGATGCGTGCTCATGGTGGTCGTGCGTCATGTTGCCTCTCGCCGGTGAGCAGTGTTTGTGTTGGTTGTGCTGCAGATTACTCAACCAAAGCGTCATGGAGCACCGTGGTCTGGCTCTCGTTCTCTTGTGCGAGCTTTTTGGGCTCAGGAACGGGATTGCGGCTACGCGGTGGCGGTCGTGGGGCACAAGCTCAACGCCGACAAAGTGGGCATGGTGGCCCATTGATGGTGGCGTGTAGCTGGTGCTCTGCGTGGGCACAACATTAGTGGTGGGAGAGGCAGATGGCTCCCGGCGCAAGCCCAGCTCAATGCCGGCTGCGATGACGCCATGAACGCCATTTTCCTTCTTGAAGGCGTTGCCGGGGTGTCCTATTTGCCAACCCTAATTTCCTCCGGGTGAAAACCTTGGTCCAAGAAGCTTGCTGCTGGATCGGGCAATGGAAGCATCTATGATGTATTATCCCTCTTGAGGGCGTTGCCTTGGAGTTCCCTGCTATTGTTGATGTCCGAGTTACTTGGTGCTAGTGCTGATGGAGACAAAGTGTTTTGGCTACTTCTTGCCATGGGGTGTGCGTGGATGTCCTCTTCTCAGTGTTTGTTGCGTACAAAATTGTTTAGTGATCGTGGTGTTGTGTTGCTTTTATGTAATCTGTGGTCTGCCACAATCTTTGTAACCATTGATGGACGGGCTATTGCCCGACCCCTTATATCAATGAATTCAGGTGGGGATGCTCTCACCCCGGTGACCAGTCAAAAAAAAAAAATCCCACTCTGGATCACTGACTTGTAGAAGCAACTAAGGTTCTCTGGCGCGGAGAACACCGGGTAGCGCGCCTCGACGGCTGGGTGCGTCGTGCGCGGCCCCTTCTGCTGCAGCATCTCCGGAGCAACGACCACCTGGATCGTGCGCCTCTGCTTTGTGTCTTCGGCGTGCTTGTACCTTTCGTGGAGCTTGCGCTTCGTAGCCTCCATCTTCCTCTTGTCCTCGGCCAAGAAGATTGGATCACATTTTTTTGGGCGGGGAGCTCTGCCCCTGCTTCAATGGCAGGAACACAGGGAGCGCAGTGTGCAGCATTGCGTTGCGTGCCGATGTTTCGTCAGGAGGAGTTTTACTGTCCAAAATAATGACCATTAGTTTCTCTAAACTAATGGCTATTAGTTTGATCCAACGGTTCAGATTTAATATTAGAAATCCTCTACTAATGGCCATTAGTAAGGGTAATATAGGAAAAAATAGTATACTTTTACTAAGTTTTATGTTTTTTATAAATCAAATCAAATGAGTAATTTAATAAATTACTGTGTTCATTAATTAAGTACTAATTTGTTCATGATTAGTGTTATAGCCGGTTAGGGTTCGTCGTGTTTCTCATATCGCCCCGCCGCCAAACATGCTGTCATTTTCCCATGGCGGTGACGTCCCGGCGGATGAAGCAGGCAGGCAGTGACCTAGGTGGCGGCACCCGGGTCCCGACGGCGAAGGAGGCATGCGGCGGCGGCGCGGGCCGCGGAGGGAATAGGAGGCGGCGGTGGCATGGTCCACGGAGGGAGAAGGAGGCGGCGGCGGCGCGGTCCACGGAAGGAGAAGGATGGCGGCGGCGGCCCGACCGGGAACGTGCCATGGCTGAGCGACGAGGCGAGCGTGATCCGACTTTCCGGTGCCCAGCTCGTGACAAACGGGCCTGGGGTTGATGGGCGGGTGCTGGCCTCGGCGCCGGTGCGCTGCTGCAGGACGGATCCCCGGCGAGCAGTCATGGATCTCCGCCGTCATCCCCGGATGGTTCTACGAGATCATGCGGCCTGGCCCGAAGCAGCGGCGGCCTCTGCGCACCGAGACTGACCAAGCTCTGTGTTCGTGAACCGTACCTGTGCGTAGCGTATCTTAACGCATGAATCAATCCACCACTACCAGCGAGCAGTTTTCGTGGTGATAGCAGTATAAATAATCAGAGTGTATGTGTATCATGTACAATCCAATTTGATGTTCTCTCGTGTTTATTGATTGATCTGATCTTATATGTCATTTCTCTGGTTGGGGGCAAGCTAATCTAGACTCTGAAATTGGCACCACAGACATAGATTTTGCTATATTTCCTCCGCTTGACAGACAGAACACAGATTCTGCTAGGATTGTCTGATGCAGGATACACCTGAAGTATGCAGAAACGAAAATCTCACTGAAGAGCTCCTGAAACAAAATTATACTAGTTGCTCGCTAATCGGAGGGAATTGCAGAAACGCCGACTCGTCAAAGGATAAAGTGACGACCCAGCTATAATTTGTCCCACAGTGTCAGCCGACGAGATCCACTCGTTTCTACGCTCTGTTCCGTCACGGTTTTTAATTAATATAAAACGTAAATTATTTAATTAATGTGTAATTACAAATTTACCCTTAAACTAATGGCCATTAGTTTGGAGAAACTAATGGTTACTATTTTGGACAATAAAACATTAGTAAAACACAAGAAATTCTAAACAAATCACATGAGTACAAGTTCAGTTTACATTTGGAGTACGAAACACAAGCGTTGATCAATTACAGTTACAGGAACGCATTGGTCGTGCAAGTTTACATGCAGCACAGGTGCTAAACCCTCCGATCCGACAAGATCGAGAAACGCCTGCGGCTCTCTAGTGCGGAGCACGCCAGACCGCGCGCCTTCACGGCCGGGTGCCGCTGCATCTCCGGCGCCACGACGTGGACTGGAGCCCTGACTCGAGCCGCGCCGCGTGACACCGTCACACCCTACAGGACGTCCAGCGCCGCCACAGACTACACGCCGACGCCGTCCAGCCCTGCTCTTCGCCGCCGTGCGCCGTCGCCGGACAGCGCCAAGCTGCCCTGTTCTCTGACGCACACGCCGCCACAGACCCGCGTGCCGTCGCCGGACAGCACCCGGTGCGAGCAGCTAGAGCAACCACAACCACAATTCTTCATATGCATAAACAAGCATGTGCCAATGTTTTCTTCTATTTGCATTGTTTTCAATTCACGTCTCACAATGGCAGAGCATGACACAATTTTAATGGAAAATACCTTGAATGCAATGTGGCAGCAGGGCGAACATCGAGGCCGCTTGAGGAGATGCGAGCTTCTCAATCACCGGCACCACATTGTTGTTTGTGCTGCTACTCTTGGCTCGGGCTTCCATAGAATGACACCTGAGAACTGCTAGGTACCACTTACGAGTTCAAGACTTTAAGCAAGCCATCAACATTGTGCATTCCTTATTGAATGCCATCTGGAAAAGTCAAAGGAGAAATCTATCATACAATCATTTAGTAGGGAATAATTGGTGTACTATTTGAACCTATGAAAACATAAGTACACCAAAAACTACAGGCATTCAGATTTGATGGCGTGGGGCATGTGTCCGCTCAAAGGAAAAATATTTCATATTTTTATCATAAATAACGGGAATCGTTTTTTAACGGCGGCTGGCACAAACAATCACAAGTAGAATGTATTTTTACAGCAAAGACAGGCAAGTGATGTAAGCAACCGTAGAATTACTTTTCCTTGAGATGGAATCTTTTTCTCACCACTATAGAAATGCTTCGAAACATAAGTGGTCGGATAAATGCATGTATAAGTTTTGTCCACCTGTCAAAATATGTTTTTTTATAGCATTGTCAGTTTCAATCTCTTACTATAGAAAGGCGTTGAGCAGCATCCAGTCAACTAGTTGTTTTTTTCGGGTTTGAGCAGCCCCACTTTTACTAGTTCAGCAAAAGCCCAGTGACGCGTGCAGCCAAACCCGTCGCTAAAGCCCAGTGACGCGTTCAGCAAAACCCGTCGCTAATGCCTAATGACGCAGAAAGGAAACCCGTCGCTAATGCTTAGTGACGTAGAAAGAAACCCCGTCGCTAATGATGAATTAAAAAATAAAAAAACACCAGAAATGCCTTTTTTTTCTCTATTCCATGCTCTGGAGCTATTACAATATTTGTACCCATAATAATACATATACTGAATCCACATTGGCCCAGATTCATCCACATACAAGTTTCTGATATACTACTATCATTTATACAATGAAATCAATCCACATGACATACCAATCAATATACACTTTTTCCAAGAATATACAAGTTAACATGCCATCTTGTTCCTGCTGTAACAGCGACTAATCCGATATGGTGAGTTTCATCCATAAACAAGCTAAACACGCGCCTAGCTACTAAATTTTAGTGCCTTACACCAAACTTGTTTGCAAGAGATGAAAGCTCCAAGTCACCATTCAGTCTTGCAATCTATACTAAGTTCTGCTCAAACTTACAATTGAAGGTGCCATTCTTGACTTGAATGTCCCTACCTATGGGTTCCATTATCTGTACACCATCAGCCCGGCTGCACTCCTACCTACATGAAATTCATGTTTGGTTTCAGGATAATATGACCTAAACATTCATCTACTTATGGAGAAAATGCCACAAGAGATTATAGACCTCCTTAGTCATCTTTAAAACAAGTGAAGTCACGGATATTGTAAACACTCCACTTCCAAAATGCTTTGCACAGCATAACATATGCCAAACTGCATCTACTAACTGTTACACTTGCCTGGAACTCAACTTCGTTGTTGGTTGCAAGTATGTGTACCTTACCTCTGCTGGTGGTGGAATTTCACCTTCTCTTTCTAGGTTCATCGCCTACCAAGTTATCTCACTTCACACTGAAAGGAAATGCAAAAATTCAGAAGCAAACAACAAAGTCATCTCCAACCACATCCTGTCAGCAATCTTGTGTTGTTAAAATGGATAAGAATGATACAATCAATGTTTATTTCATCACTAGATTGATGAGATTTCATGAGATTTTTATGTCACAGAACAAAGTGAGGATAGATATGCGAAACATCAAAGTAAATAGCAAGTGGGCATTATATTCATGTACTGTTGTCATGAGATTTTTATGTCACAGAACAAAGTGAGGATAGATATGTGAAACATCAAAGTAAATAGCAAGTGGGCATTATATTCACATACTGCTGTCATGAGGAATTAATGCAAGATGCAATATTATACATAAACCAGGTGCACTTTAATTTGTGGTCGAGAGCATTATTCTTAACTGTAACTAGTAATGGCATTTGTGGTCGAGAGCATTATTCTTAATTTGTGGTCGAGAGCATTATTCACCTTAAAAATTCATTTAACTGTAACTAGTAATGGCATTTCCGTGTTTTCATCTCACTCATGAAACTGCTATTCTTACTGATGCGTAAGGAAATCCTAGAGGATCTGAGAATAATCTGACGTTTATACAACTAGGATCTGAAACCTGCTAGCTAAGTAATTAAACTGACACTTTAGTTCCATCAATTGGATCTAGTGAGCAACAGATTTAAGCAGTGATCCAATTCGATCTTAACCAGTGATATACCCAACATATAACCCTTTATGTCACTGACTACCAAAGGTGGATCCTAGCAAAATGATACAGATAGCATATAAAGATTGAACTATAGAAGCAATGACACATGCTGATTCTACATGTGTGATTAATCCTAATTCAGAAGATAAATGTTCATGCCACTAAAGCTCTATTCTGTGGTAGTGTGTGTTTGAACCTATGAAAACATAAGTACACCAAAAACTACAGGCATTCAGATTTGATGGCGTGGGGCATGTGTCCCCTCAAAGGAAAAATATTTCATATTTTTATCATAAATGACGGGAATCGTTTTTTAACGGCGGTTGACACAAACAATCACAAGTAGAATGTATTTTTACAGCAAAGACAGGCAAGTGATGTAAGCAACCGTAGAATTACTTTTGAGATGGAATCTTTTTCTCACCACTATAGAAATGCTTCGAAACATAAGTGGTCGGATAAATGCATGTATAAGTTTTCTTTTGGTCCACCTGTCAAAATATTGTTTTTATAGCATTGTCAGTTTCAATCTCTTACTATAGAAAGGCGTTGAGCAGCATCCAGTCAACTACTTGTTTTTTTTGGGGTTTGAGCAGCCCCACTTTTACTAGTTCAGACTGAACATCGTTGGAGTTGTTTCACTTCGGTGGTGACATGAACCCAGAGACACAGCAATGTAGTATGCATCTATCGAGCGCTGTGGCACGGTGGCGCTGAGCAGGGCTGGACGGCGTGTGCAAGTCTGCATGGTGACTCCGCGAGGGCAAAACAGGGGATGGACGGTGTGTTCTGTACTCCGTTTTTTTTTTTGTTTTGCCTCGTTTGATCGAGCTGTTGCCTGGAAAGAGTGAGCGCCGAGCTTGCCGCGCTTCGGTAGCCGGCGCCCGAACGCGATGCGGCAGAGCACGTCGTTGGCCAGGCTGAGCAGGCACTCGCTCATGTCCACCACCACGGCCGTCGACGGCGAGGTGTTCACGGCGAGGCGCCCGAGCAGGCGGCGGACCTCCTCGGCGCGCACGGCGCCGTACGTGGCCACCCGCCGCGGCGAGAGCAGCTCGGAGACGGCCACCCGCCGCGCCGCGCGGTGGTAGGCGCCCGCCGGAGCGAAGGTCACGTCGGAGCACCCGAACGCCAGGAGCTCGCCGGCGAGGAGCCGCGGCCGCGACGCCAGCGTGGCGTCGCAGCCGCCGGTCAGCGCGGCGCGGGCGAGCTCCGGCGAGGAGATCACCACGGCGGGGACGCTGACGAGGCGGAGCCGGAGCAGCGGGGCGCGCATCGACCGGGACAGTTCGGCCAGCGCGTGGTGGGGCATAATGCCGCCGGACAGCAGTGTTAGAGCTAATTATCACTAACTTAACAGGATCACTAGTCAGACATTAGATCACACCTAGAAACTTAAATCTAATAACTGAATTGACTTACCCGTCATGATTTCAGCCACTGTTGATGGCTGATGAAGTGTAGGGGCTGTAGAGGCGCTGTAGATTATGGAAGAACAGCTGCAAGTCGATGTAGATCAAAGGGACACCGGCTTCCGAACCTTCCAGCACCTTAGTGATCGGTAGATTAGGGTTAGAGTAAACCCTATGCTTAATTTCGTGAATTAATCACAGATTAGGGTTAACCAGGGGTTTCCCCTCATATTTATAAGTGCTGTAGGCATGGGGCCGGGCCCAAAACGTGGGCTGAGGTTTGCCTCCCGATCAAGGCAACTAGCAGGGGCTAGTTGGATTCGGATTGGGCCCTTTGGGCCACTTGACCAAGGTCAACAATTCCAACATTCTCCCCCTTGACCAAAGGTCAATGGCTTAATTCTTTATAATAATTATATTATCGATCACGTGCAGGTGGACATACACAGATCAATAATCTCCCTCTTAATCGAACAATCTTAATCTTAACCTTAAACTTATGTTCGCATTATGTTCACACTCAACACCATAACAAAACCTGACGAATCAGTCACCGGAAGCAATACAAGTGTCCCGGGACATAATTAACCAAAGTCTGATACAATATCTCGATAGAACACTTATTAATCTTAATTTGGAGTTTATTTTATTCGGCCTCATCCAGAATCACATTTTCAGGCTAATCACCAAATCCATACTAATTTCGCGAAAATAGGATAGGAGATAACACCTTCAATTAGTCATATTGCTATCTATTTACTTAAAGCATTAGAATGACTTGATCCTGGGAACCTTCTTTCACGACGTAACAATATAGTTGTCAATGGGCTTGACACCATCAACTATGTCATTACTTGAAGGAATTCTGTAATTGAATACAGTGACATTGAGTACTATCAATGTAGACTTAATAATACCGGAATATATTTCATATGCCTGTCTGAGACATGCCATACAAAATCAACATAAATAATGCTAATCTTGTATTAGAGCTTTCTGCAGAATCGCTCATATCTGTAAGAATGAAGGACATAAAACTTAATTGTGCACATTTACATCCATACACCCTCACAAAACATTATCTGAATAGTACTTAATTAAATAAGCATGTTATTTGGTGCCTTTAACTTTAAACACCCTTTTCCAGTGGACCTCCCCTGGACTAAGACTAACAAAATTTTGTTAAGCATTCCGGCTTGTCATGCTAAGTCAATGTCTTATAGATCTTAGCATGTAGCTTCAATTTGAAGCCTTAGGAACGTCTTCCTATTTATCTTATTCTTAACCTTATTCTTATGATAAATTTGCTATATCACGCAAAACTTACAGGCATAATTATATTTGCATTCACATATTGTCACTTCAGAGCCTCTCTTAACTTTTGTGCTTGAGTGACAATCCCAATACTCACTTTGGTCCCATCAAAAATGTCATACTCCCCCAGAACTTAGGAAAAGCATCACTAGATGTGTCTTATGATATGATAATATCATTTCTCCTTTCTTGGAATGCATGCTTATTTCTTTCAACTTACGGAGAAAATAATTTCCTCAGAGTATCAGGATCTTAATTAATCCACCTTATTCTTATAAAGCGAATCACGGTTGCCCATGATACGTACAAACTCATAGTGAGTTATAAACTTAACATCTTATTTTTCTTTGGAATCACTTCTTCAACAATCTGCAGACCCATTACAGCCTGCTGTCTTGACTCCATCAGAAAATTGCTATGAGATGAACTATACTTATGTTCAAAATTCATAGACCCTTTTATGACCTATTTTACATAATCTTAGAAATAACTGAGGCTTTCACTTTTGTGCCCAAAACTTAACTTATTATTAAAATCTTACGAGTCTCTGTTATTGAAGAACTGCTAATGTAGATCCTCAACAGAGTTACAAAAGAATGGAGAAACACTTATGGCACGATATGAGAAAATCATATATGTATGTATATATATATATACATCTCATCTTAAATCATCGATATAGAGGAAACTTATCCTACATCTCAATAAGATTTCTTCTCCCCCATTTCCTTCCATATGAGCTTTCATTGAATTCCGAATAATCAGAATATTAAATGTGTCGGCCCATAAGCTTATCTAAAATAAATTTACAATGATAGCTCTTTAACTGATCTTGGCACGACATTTATTATACCACTGATCAGCTTGCTTTGCCACTACTAGCCCACACCGGCGGTGGCCAGATAATGAACTAGAGCAGCAAAGCTATGATTAAATGTCCACAAAACAGCGGTGGCCAGTATCATGAACACAATCATACTTCAATCGTCTCTGATTCCATTGCACCAAACCCACAACAGCGGTGGCCAGAAAATGGGTGACACAACACAATCTGTGAGAGTTATCCCGTAAACAGCGGTGGGCAGAATATAGGATAAAACCACACTTAGTGAGACCATTGGTCTTTGTGGAGTGTTTAAACTCCCATCACAATCATAGTTTTAATAATCATGTCTTGCATGATAAAGTTGCTCTTGAACTTATTCTTAATTTAAGCAACAAGATATAGCGAAGATATAGCGAGTATATCATACTTAAAACTTATACTTCTATTATGCTTAAAATCTTATGCTTAATTTTGTCCTTAAATCTTATGGACGACAAAATGCCATGGAGAGAATTTATAAATATATTTCTAACATTAATTCTTAATTGACAAGAGCAATTCTTAATTGGCATTATTATCTGGAGTATCTTTAAAATTGATGAGACACGCCATTCTCCCCACGAATTTGTGGTCTAAACGTGAGTGTGCCACATATTCGACAAGGTCTCATCACTTTACTTATCTCATCTAATTCTCACATGTGTAAGAGATTCATAATTAGCATTATGAAATTTGCTTGTAGAAAAGCAATTGAGATAATAACTTAAAACTGAGGATATAAGAGATAATTTCACAACTTAGAGAGAAATATACTCATAAACGATGATATATTGAACCAAAAGATTTCACTAAGGTACACTGAAGACCATCATGCTAACTATGAAATCCTTTAACTAATTCTAATTGAAGTTCTTAGGAATAAAACTTCAACTAATTTCATCGACTAAAATCTAAGGATCACTCCCCCGATTTTATGGATTCACTAATATAATGTACTATACAAGAATCAGAGATGTCCATTCCAAAAGACTTGAACTCATAAGCAATGTCACATATGCTGCAAATGTGCCTTGCTAATCCACTGTGTCCATCATAGCGCGAGGTGGTTAGTCTTTTGATGAGGAATTTTGTGCAAACTCTCTTATGATCTAACTCAATCAAGTAGAGGAGTCCACTAGCCGTTGTGTCCTCGTATTTATAAAATTCCCCTCTTATGCAAACTGAGATGGAACGCATGATGATCTTTTTGGCAAGCTTATTGTCTCGCTCCCATATCTCTAACTTGAAGTGATACTCATACATCTTCTCAGCATAATCCTCAGCATAAATCTCAATGCTAGAAGAGGGAGGGAGCGGCTTGACGGTATGAAGTACATAATCAAGCTCCAGAAACTTGAGAATGTCTTGTACCTTCTTTTTCCATAAAGGAAAGTCAATGCCGTTGAAGGGCTTAATGTTCTTCATGTGGCTCTTATCTGAAAATGAGAAAACCAAATAATGGTACTTAGTAAATATCATAATGTGCTAATAGGATAGTGCTAGTACTTATAGCAACAATAACGCAAAAGATGCATTATTTAATCTTAGAGCACACTTAATGAATGCAAACTTATGCATTTCTTATTAATCTTAAGGCATGATGGAAAAATATCACAATAATCTTAAAACTTAAACTTAAATAGTACAATAAGATGCACTAATCATGAAAATAACCCTACGGTGGTCTGATTATGATCATGCAAAATAAATAACAACTTGCATCACCGGTGGGGAAAACAAGCGAAACTTATTTAACTTAAAAAGAAAAGCAGCATTAAACTTACTAATGTAAAGCAAAAGAGAAACTGTCTTATAGGCAAACTTAAAGATCAAACTTAATTCTCAGCAAAATAATTGAATAAATAATAAGACGATTCTCAACTTAATAATCTCATACAATCTTAAGTAATGTCTTAAACATGGTGAGAAAAAAGTCATTTATACTGAGCATTACTTAATGAAATGATTTCCCAACCACATTAATTTCGCAGAGAAAACTTATGTTGATCATTAGGGGAAGACTCTTAAATCTTAATAATCTTGCTAATTACTTAAATGACTAACTCATGATTCTGTGAAACAGAATAATTAATGGTACTTATGAAAATATGTACATAGTACATGTTAAAATTCCCAAAATTTGTAGCTCAACTTAAGAGCTAAATTGGTCTTAAACTTAAATTATTATGCTCATGAAAGCTAATAAGACTTAATATTCTTAATAAGACTTAATATTGGATGAGCATATATATATTCTCAAAAATGACAGTGGAAGCTTAAAATCAGCAATTGAAATTGCTACTAAAAACTCTTGAGAGTTTAGATTAAATATTCTTGCGAAATACTTAACTCTTAAACAAAATGCCGTAACAATTTATCTTAAATTGAGACTGAAATTGGCAAAATGCTTAGGACTTAATGCTGAAAACTTAACAGATATTCACTGAAAATCACGCGGCCCAAAAGAAAAAAAAATGTGCGCAGCCCAGCTGAAGACCCGCGCTCGCGGCCCAGCGAAAATTGGCGCAGTTGCCTGCATGTCCGCCGTAACGTCCTGCCAGCCGGAGTCAATTCAGTTATTAGATTTAAGTTTCTAGGTGTGATCTAATGTCTGACTAGTGATCCTGTTAAATTAGTGATAATTAGCTCTAACAAGCAGGTGCAGGTGCCCGATCAACGGCCACCCCGGCGGCGCCGGCGGCAGCTTCTGCGACGTCCGGCTGCTGCGGCGCTTCGTGTACAACACCACGTACACGGCGGAGAGCGCCAACAGAATGACCGCCGACAACGACCACATCAGGCTTATAAGCTCCATCTCCATGCCACGTGACTCCGCGGGAGCAAAACAGGGGATGGACGGCGTGTACTGTACTCCGGTGGCGCGGCTGGCAGGACGTTACGGCGGACATGCAGGCAACTGATTGCATTGGGTTTCATGATTGATCATAAGAGAGTTCCTACATAGGAAGAATAAGAGGCAGGGGAGCTTAGCTTAGCCAATGATTCGATTGCCCTGGTGAATGGTGAAGTAAACATCCACATCATGGTGTAATTCAAGAGATGACTGGAAGCTACAACACAGGTTGGACCAACGAAGCTATAAAAAGGGAGTGGCAAGAAAAAGGAAGGGGGAAATCAGCACGAACCACATTGGGAAGCTAAGAAATTAGTCCTCATCAGTTTCAGAAGATCAATTGTCTATGGTTAATGGAACGGCAGAGAGGATAGAAATAAATTAGCAACGCTTGCAGGAAAGGGAAGTTGGGCTTAACAGAACAGTGGCACGCTCCGCAGAATTACAGAACATTATGAATGACAGAGAAAGAAACGAAATAATTAGCAGGTCCAGCGAGCAATAACTTGGCATTTTGAACTAATCAAAACAGAAACTGAGAAAAAGTGACGTTAATGGAATCTAGCAATTTCACCTATCAATTATGTCCATTAGTCTTCCTTCATGCGAGAAAGATGGAGGGAAAATAACTCCTTCATAATACAAGGGCAGCTCTGGGCTAAATACTCAAACTCGTAAGATTCAGTGACCGCAAGCAGAGCTGTTGACGAGCTGAGGAAATCAAAGCACGCTTCCTTAAGACTAGGGCATTGATGCATCTGGGCTAGTGCCAGGATAGTTGCAGCAGTGAAAATATCGATTTGGCCACGAAGCCTGTCTTCGCACATTAGTTTGAGCCTTCGAAGGTTATACCTATCTGCCGCCACAAGCAAATGTTGAGTCATTGCACACTCATCTTCCTGCTCCATCCGTGGCCATTCATCTGTGTATATGAAAATAAGCAGAGCGCTGAATACTTGTGCCTCCATATCATCTATTTTTATGACATTTTTGGTGGTTCCCTCTTCCATCGAACCAAAGAGCTCGGCGCAAAAGACTGATGATCGTGCTCCAAGGACCAACCGGTGTGCAGGAAATATCTCACCTCCGACTTGGAATTCGACATCTGTTCCCTCCTTGCTGGACAGAAGATTACCGAAGTGCTGGCGCATGTCAGATTGCGGCACCACAATTGTCGGCGCTTCCTTTGCAATATGTACATGTACGCTGATGGTGAAACAATCGTCCTTCAGGTACTCCGATCGCTCCAAGTCGTCCCTTTTGATGAACTTCTCGATGCCAAAGCCCCAATTCTTAGACATAGAGTAGTCATTCAATGCGGTGGTTTTGGTGTACATGGGAACTGGTTTTTTTTCTTGGTCTAGCAAATTATATGTAATCTGCGCCATGACAGCCTCCTCGACATTGTCATCCAGAATGAGGTAGAAGGAGATGTAATCGGTATTTTCTGGTTGGTGTGGGCTCCCCATAGGCCGGTAACTGATGTGCCAGATACGATCTCCCGCACAGAAGGACCGTGAGTTGAAGGCTGCATGCTGGATACTATGGGTCTTTAAGGTCTTGGAGTATCCTTCTACCTTGAACTCGTGGTAGGGTCTCACTGCGACAATGGTGGTGGCGGACCGCGACAGGTCGCCGGCATTGGATGCCATGTTGGCTAGTGTAATCTGTCGCACGATATGTTTGCTTTCGGTCCAGCGGGCGAGTTTCAATTTATTGGGGCAGCTAGCAGCGCGACAGAAGAATTAATCTGTGCCACGCCGACTGTACGTGTACGTCTCCAACTCTGATTGTCGCAAGTTGAATTTATTTCCGGATGCATGTACTACGAAACCATGCATGTGCGCAGAGCAAATATGTTGGGGGGGGGGGGCCGGTTTACCTAAACTATACTAAATAATAAAGGAGGACACTCCGTATTTGGTACTAGTATGTGTTTACCAATGCTCGTAGTCGGTTGTAGTTTATCCTTGTTTTAGTCAACCCGGCAAGTTGTACGCGGCAGCAACTACTAAAAACAAATATACTGGATTCCAAAAACAACTATTGCAACAGATGAAAAAGGGAAAAAAAAAAGATGCAACATGTAGTAGTACTCATATATTACGACATGGTATTAGCACGTATCCAGAATAGATATAGTAAAAAACTCGACCTGCGGGGGGTATGACGGCCCCCCGGGCATTTGCTAAGAAGAAGACTTCTCACGCAAGTCGAGAAAACCCCCGAACCCCCCTCCTAAACCGTACATAAGGACTCAGCTGGCCTGTGTGAGCTAAGGCACGAGTCTTTACTTATGCTTTGGTCTAGGAGGAGCGAGGGGATTTTTTTTTGCACTGTAGCCACTACAGCACCGCGTGCGGGGATCGGGAGTCGAACTCCGGACCGGCCGGCTGCCACTCGGGCGCCTCACCACGGGGCTACCACCCCGTCCGCCAGAATAGATATAGTAACATGCAAATGATTTTGTTTCCTTTTATGCCAGAAAGACACGACAATCTAGGCCTCCAAGGGCGGCGATCCCCAAGCCCTTGGATGCACTGTGCGCAAAGTGGCCACATGACTGAACGCTCTTTGGCACAGAGTACTTTGCATGGGATCTCAAAAAAAAAAAAAAAAAAAAAAAAGAGTACTTTGCATGGTGCGAAGGAAGATAGAAGAAACCTTTCGAGAAAGAAAGTCCTTTTCTCCAGTCTAAGTATAGAAAGTTACGAGCGATGCAACAATATATTGGAGCTGGAGACGGAACTGTATATAGTACGCATATTGCCTTTTATTCCCGTTCCGTATGTGGGTCTATACATATATACCCCCCTTATAAAACTGAAGGAGAACGTCCTCGTCCGCTAGGTAGATCTACTAATTGTAATCTCGATCGATCTCTTCGTAATCCTGCCTCCCACACGGCCAGCGTCATCAGCCACCATGGCCGAAGGTTACATCACCATATCGAGAGCATATCACGTGCTCAAGATCGAGGGCTACTCAAGCACCTTAAGCACTCAATACGGCAAGCCCTACTACTCGTGCCCGTTCCGTGGAGGGGGGCATACCTGGCACATCGGCTACTATCCCAAGGGAGTCCGTTGCTATCCTAAGGTAGTCCTCCGCACAAACACTGGTTACATGTCCTTCTATCTTGTTCTTGATGGTATTATTGACGATGTGGTGATGGCGCAAGCTACATTCTCTTTGCTTGACCAAAACTTGAAGCCCGTGCCATCTTATAGCTATACCACTGGCGTGGTTAACTTCTCAGGAGTGGAGTGTCGCAATCGTGGATATGGATATGCGGACTTCATGAAAAGGGAACACTTAGAGAAATCAGAATATCTAAAGTATGACTGCTTTGCCGTGAGAGTGGATGTACATGTTCTTAGGGAAGCGCAGCCCATCGTGGTTCCACCGTCTGACATGCATCAGCATCTAAGTGATCTCAGGACGAGCAAGAAAGGCGCTGATATAGAATTTCTAGTCAGTGGAGTGACGTTTACTGCACACAGTCTGGTGCTTGGTGCACGTTCACCGGTCCTCAGAGAACAGCTTTTCAGTGCAAAGAAAGAAGGCGCCACTGCAAACATCATAGAAATAGATGATATCGAGGCACAGGTGTTCGATGCTCTGCTTACTTTCATATACACAGATTCACTGCCAGTGATGAGTCATGAAGATGAGTACACAATAGTTCAAGGTTTGCTCGTTGCGTCGGATAGGTATAACCTGCAAAGGCTAAAGCTACTCTGTCAATATATGATGTGCAACCATATCAACACGGGCTCTGTGGCAACTATTTTGGCCCTAGCAGAGATGCACCGGTGCCACGGTCTTAGAGACGCATGCTACGAGCTCCTTGGCTCCTTAGTATCTCCAGATGCGGTTGTCGATTCTGAAGCTTTCCATTGTTTAACTCTCAGCTGCCCTAATATCACGATGGAACAAATTTCTAAAGTAAGAGCTCGTAATAACATGAAAAAGGCGAAAGATATTTCTTATACATGTATTCAGGTTTAGACCTTGCTTAGTCGATTCGGTCAGGCCTAGGATGCGCCGGCGGCCTCGTGCCTAGATATGTGTACCCTGTTTGCAGTCAACGAATCCATATTCCGTGCAATTATCTTTCCAAAAATATTGGCCTAAATCTGGAGACACAAGTTAGCATCATCAAGGCAGCAACCTATAGTGCCGCAAGCTAGCCGCAAGGGAGCACGCGGATGAATCTGCGAGGACGAGCGAGATGATGTCGGCCATGTACGCCTTGGGGGACGGAGGAGATGCCGACGAGTGAGAAGATGAAGAGAGCGCCATGGACGTGACGGCGAGCGGCATGGCGTGTAACGTCCCGACCCCCTGAGTCGGACCCGCTACACCTGGAAGCTCTCTAGGGTCTCAAGACTTCCTTCACAGACCAACACAAATCTTTTCTATGGATTTTTTCCTAACTCGTGCTCACCCGGTCGGTCACCCTTCCCGAAATTGCTCCAGGCCAAACACGTTTAACCTCGGAGTTCTTTTGAGACGAGCTTCCGAAAAAGAAGTTGCAACTTGTTATTAACATGAGTATTCTATCAATCCTATTAAGCCGTAGGCCAGGATGTATACAACGCCGGCCCGGACACCACCGCCGCATACCAGTGCGTGAGCAGGGTGCGCACCCCTGATGACGCCGCTGGCCGCCGCTCCTCCTTCCGACCTTTCGTGGCGGGCAGCTGCGACGCCTCAGCGTCCTCCGATGAGTTCCCGCCGAGGCCGTCGTGCTTGTCCATTGCCAGACGGAGTTAGCCATGGTAGCAGAGACGAGGCGCATGGCCGAGTATGGTGGAGGGTTGCGGCACCGTAGGTCCCGCGAGCCGCGCCACATCGTCTGCTTCGGTGATTGCTGGCTTATAAATGGGCCATGTGCGGGATTGCGGTGCGGGCAGGCTCAGCGGCGTTGCGGGCAGGCCCGCGCCGCTTGCAGCGCTAATCTCGTCTTGGAAACGAGGCAGGGGGGTACGGCGGTCGCTGATCCATTAAAAGGACCATCGAGGCTGCTCAATTCAGCGTCAGAATAGGTTTGGAGCCTGCGAGTGGCCATGCTGTCTGCCGCATGGGTGGTCCATATGACCATATGGCGGGGGCGCTGCGGCGTCTGGCAGAGCTGCGGCTGGCATAGCAATCTCTCGGATGCGTGCGTCGTGGATCGCGAGTATATACTTTTATTCGGCGTGGATTGAGCGAGCTGGTAATTTCATAGTACGTCATAGGGTGGATTGAGCGAGCTGGTAATTTCATAGTACGTCATAGGGTAATTTCATAGTACGTCATACGTGTAATTTCATAGTACGTCATAGGGTGGATTGGCGTGGATTTGTTTAGAGCGAGCTGGATTGAGCGAGAAGGATCCGGCCTGATTAAAGTTTCTCTGTTTTTCCTTTTCGACAAAACTTAAGCATCAAATGTGCTACAAACAACTAGTTCTAAACAAATCACACGTAACAATTCAGGTTGCATATGTGCAATAGAGAACACAAGAGTTGGTCGATCGATCACAGGATCGCGTTGAATGTGCGAATTTTACATGCAACTGAAGTGTCAGAACCTCTGACTAGATCCCATTCTGAAACGATGAGTTGGAGAAGCGACTACGGTTCTCTGGCGCCGAGAACACCGGGCCTCGCGCCTTGACGGCCGGGTACGTTGTCGTGCACGGTCCCTGCTGCCGAAGCATCTCCGGCGCAACTAGTACCTTTCGTAGAGCTTTGGCTTCGTAGCCTCCATCTTCTTCTTGTCCTCGGCCATACAGAGCGCCGGCACCATGTGCGTCCGTGATGCGCCCAAGCTGCCGCTCCATCTCCGGCACGACGACCACCTGTATCGTGTGCCGCCGCTTGGCTTGGCGTCTCGGCCTCCTGGTACTCGTGGAGCTTGCGCTTGGTGGCCTCCATCTTGTTCATGTCTTGATGGATGCAGCGCGCGGCAACCCTGTCGGCGCCGACGCTGCTGCGTGCGGACAACAACGCCGGTAACGTCTTCTTGGGCTGCTGCGGCGCTGGAGCCTTTGCCGAGGCTTGCACTTTGAGCGACGCCTTGACAAGGCAGCCCCGGACAGACAGAGGCGACTCCTTGGGTGACGGATCAGAGATCTCGTCGTGTCGACACGGCCACTGCTGACGACGAGGCGAAGAAGCCGCGGCGTCGTACCGACTACCGAGGTGCGGCGCCAGATGCTGCTTCACCGGAACTGCATGTTGCTCCTTCATCGTCGTCATGGGCTCATGGAGGCGTCAAGATCCGGCGGCGCCCTCTCCCCGTGACGTGGCATCGTCGGCGCGGAGACTCGATCCAGCTCGTCCATGGCGGCCTTGGTGGTGGCGAGCTCCTCGCCTCATCCTCGACGGCGGCCCTCCACCCGCGCACTAGGCCGCGCGCAAGCCCGCGGACACGCCCCGAACCGTGGCCCCTCGCCAGCGCGCCGACGGCAGCAACGAGCTCGCAGGACACCAGCAGCTCCGGGTACTTCCCCACGGGCGCCGCCGTCAGCGTGAGGAGCGACTTCAAGTTCTCGCGGCCGACGCCGCCGGCGGCAGAGTCGATGCCGGCGTTGATGTGGTCAAACGCCGCCAGGAACGGCTTCCAGCGGCGAAGAGCCATGGCAACCGAATCCGGAGCGCGCGGGAGATGTGCCCTAGCTAGAGGTGGATGGATGGATGGATGGATGTTGTGGCGTCCAAGTGCATCCCTGTGTTTGCTTATGACGGGACGCCCGTTGCGAGGATTCACGAGCGCCCATGGGACGCCCATCCAACGTCCGCGTCGCTGCTGGCGAGCATCTTGACGGCCCCTGCTTCTTTGGCTTCCACTTCGGCACCGAGGGCGAACGCTGCTGCCTGCCGTCGTCCTGGGAGTCTGGGACAGAGCAGTCCGCACGTCGTGGCGCGTCATCCGAGTACACTGCATCCAGCCATTCCCAACGCATCAGACTACATGCCGACATCACCGTGCCACATGACGTGGACTGGAGACTGGAGCCCTGACTCAAGCCGCGCCGCGTGTTACCGTGCCACACCCTACACGACGTCGAGCGTCGCCATAGACTACAGGCTGACGCTGTCCAGCCTTCTCTACACTTCACCGCCTGCCATCGCCGGACAGCACCCGGTGTGAGCAGCCAGTGGAGACGCAGTGCGGTGCCACCGACGACGCCGTGGCCGAAGGGATCTACGTTTTGCTTGACGATGCTGTGGCCGAGGGGATCTGCGTTTTGCTTGACGACGATGCGGGCGGCGGTGCAAGCGGACAAGAAGAACCTCGACCTGCTGGCGTCCGGCGGCCTCGTCAGCGTCGTTGGCATGGGGCCACGTGTTGGGCGCGTCCGCGGGCTCGCGCACGGCCTCGTTCACGGGTGGACGCGGCGTCCGGTGTCGTCTTCGACGGCCACAACATTGATCTCCACGCGGTGGGGAAGAAGCGATCCAAGATCTCGGAGAAGCCGCCGTGCCCGAGGAAGACGTTGCCTCCCGTTGTCGCCGATGGCGGCTGTGTCAATGCCCTGAAGAGCGCGGAGCCCTTGCCCAAGAAGATGCCTCTTGTCGTCCGCGGCAGCTGTGTCAAGGCGTCGCCACGCCCACACATGCTAGATTCACGAAAGGTTCCTACTCTGCAGCCCATGAAGACGTCGCCGCAGGCCGCCCGCAGAGCGCCCACGTCGTTCTGCTGATCCGATGACAGGAGGAAGATTGAGGCCACGAAGCGCAAGCTCCACGAGGGGCACCACTACCAGGAGGCCGAGGACGCCAAGCGCCGGCGCACGATCCAGCTACTCGTGGCGCCGGAGATGGTGCGTGTAGAAGGGTAGAATTGTATGATGGATGATTGTATTGCTGAGCTCTATGGGCAAATTATATAAGGGTACATTGCTTGGAGGGCAAGAAGGCTCCAGTAGAGATAAGGCAAGTCGGAATTATATGATCCTAATCTACCATATCTAGAGATATTCCAATATACTCTAACATCTCCCCGCAGTCGCAACGGGAGCAGCGCGGATGTTGTGACTGGAGAGCTCAAGCAAGATGGTAGCCCTTTGTGCCGATGTTGAGGTAGCCGAAACGAACGACGGCTAGGGTTAGTCACAGGATGTAACCCTCTCGTGATACCATGTCATCCGAGTACACTACATCGAGCCATTTCCAACGCATCAGACTACATGCGGACGTCACCGTGCCACATGACGTGGACCGGAGCCCTGACTCAAGCCGTGCCGCGTGTTACCGTATCACACCCTACACGACGTCGAGCGCCGCCACAGACTACAGGCCGATGCCGTCCAGCCTTCTCTGCTCTTCACCGCCTGCCATCGCCGGACAGCAAGCTGCACTGTTCTCCGATGCACACGCCGCCACGGACCCGTGCCGTCGCCGGACAGCACCCGGTGCGAGCAGGCAGCAACCACAACCGCCGCCCTGCGAGCGTGATCGCCTGGCTGATGGATGGGCATCATCATCGTCACCGGACACGTGACACATTGCCCAAGTTTTGCCTGTATGTTAGTTTAACAATAATAATCTGAAGGCAGTGGTTGCGGAACGAACTCAAATAATGCAGACGCATTTCATATCATGCCGTGTCGGCCTGTTGTACGGAAAATGAATTAGCTGCTGTTTCATTAGTGCCTGTAGGTTTGCCAAGTTTACCATTTTGCCATGAAATAAATTTAGAAGATTATTACAATAGACCCACCCAATTAGATCCGATGATTCAGATCTCGATTGTGATACATGTTGATCCACCAGCTTTTTGAGTTTCTACAGGGCGCCATTTGATTATTTACATTAGTTTCAAATATTCATATTTAGAGCGAAATGAAATAAAAAGGATATGGGGACAATTCTTCATCTGCATAAACAAGCATGTACCAATGTTTTCTTTTATTTGCATTGTTTTCAATATACGTCTCACAGTGGCTGAGCATGACACAATTTTAAGGAAAAATACCTTGAATAATGCAATGTGGCAGCAGGAAGAACGCCGAGGCCGCTTGAGGAAGATGCCATCTTCTCAATCACCAGCACCACATTGTTGTTTGTGCTGCTACTCTTGGCTTGGGCTTCCATAGAATGAGACATCAAGCGTGCTGTTAGTGTACAATCCTTATTGAATGTCATCTGGAAGGGTAAAAGGGAAAATCTATCTTACAATCATTTAGGAGGGAATAATTGGTGTGTTCGAGCCTCTGAAAACATAAGTACACAAAACATTATAGCCGTTCAAATTTGATGGCGTGGGGGCATGTGTCCCCTCAAAGGAAAAATATTTTATATTTTAATCATAAATAACTAGCAAGGTGGCCCGCGCAAATTGCACCTGTTAAAATGATTGCATCCCTAATTTTGAAAAAAAAATCACAGTGCATCTCTAGCTAATACAATTGTCATGAGTTGGACCATGAATATAGAATAAATTTTCAAATTTACTTGTCATGAGTTACGTTGTGAATATATTAGCTGATAACACTTTATTCTTTCCCTTACGCTCCTATGAACCTTGAACCTTTGAGAGGCATGATGACACCATGTCTGCCATGTTGAGTGTGGCCCTTTCCTCCATGCTGATCTTTGCTACACTCCCTTAAAAGAGTCCCTCATGATCCTTCCCATGCGCAGTGAGCTTGCCGGATGCCACAGTGAACATGGTACTTTTCTTATCATCACCTATAACGTTTCTTTGACCTGAGTATCTCTTAATTAAGATTTACATGCCATCAATTGATGATTGTCTTCCATGGTAGTCCGAGCGGCAATGGCGAGCGGCGGTGGCTAGGGTTTGGGTGTTGGGGTGTGAGGAAAATGAGTGAGGGCGAGCGAGGACGGGAGCGAGGTCGGGCTCTTGTCCGAACGGCGCTGGTCCGGGACGGCAAGACGCGCCGGTGGACGACGGCCACGCGGCGAGGAGCTCCCGACGGCCTCAGTGAGACAGAGGGGGATGACATGCGGGCCCGGTGGCATCTTTCGATTTTTCCGAATTATTCAAACTTAGAAATTTTCCCCAATCTTTGGCACACGAATTGGAGTAGCAATTGATCTGCAAAAATAGCAAGTTTGGTACCGTTGGAAAGCTCTTGAGAAGTTCTACCATCTGGCCAACACGCACATCTGAAATCCAAAGGAATTTCAAATGGCAGCTGGTCAAATTAGAGCACTTTTGAGACTTTGGGGATTTTATTGAGGCCCAAGATGAATTTCAAAAATCATCAAACATTCTCCAAAATTCTTATTTCAGAAGGGCTATCCACTAGTATTTTTGGTTGCTCAAGTTTTTATGCAAAATTTTGAGTTCCTTCAGAAGCTTGGATATGACAATTGTTTGAATTTTGAATTTCGAATTTTTGAACTTGGTTTCCTTTTTGTGTTCTGTTGAGATGGTGATGTGTGCTGGCTGAATTCAGTGACACGGGGTGTCACAACCCTCCCCCCTTAAAATAATCTCGTCTCGAGATTAAAGAGAAGGAAGGAAAATGAAAGGCGAAGAGCGAAGAACAAGATGCAAAATTGGAACAACTAAATAACGCACCTCGGAGGTAGAAAACCGGGAAAATGGGAGTTCAAGAACTCCGCTGTCTCCCAAGTGGCGTCGGCCTTAGAGTGGTTGCTCCATTGCACCTTATAGAAATCTGGTAGTGCTCTTCCTGGTGACTCGGTCCTTCTGATCGACAATGCCGACAGGCTGCTGTGGGTAGGTCAAATCTGGCTCAAGCTGCTCAACATCACTGACCACTCTGTCTGTAGGGACTTTCAAGCATCTCTTCAATTGCGATACATGGAACACATTGTGAACACCGGAGAGGTTGGAGGGCAAGTCCAATCTATAAGCAACGGGTCCACACTACTCGGATATCCGGAACGGTCCAACGTATCAGGGTGCTAGCTTCCCTCTGACACCAAACCGACGTACACCCTTCATGGGAGAGACACGAAGGTATACGTGGCTGCCAACTGCAAACACCAACGGTCGGCGTCTTCTATCAGCATAGCTCTTCTGTCTAGACTTGGCTGCTCTCAAGTTCGACTGAATGCGGCGAACGGTCTCCTCTGCAGCTGCCACTAAATCTGGTGTGGGAATGACTCTCTCATCAGGCTCAACGGTCTCCTCTGCTGCAGCTGCTGGTTTTGACTTGAAGATGACTCTCTCGCCAGCCTCAACCCAATTAAGGGGAGTCTGACAACGACGTCCATACAAAGCCTCAAACGGTGCCATCTTGATACTCTCCTGATAACTATTGTTGTATGAGAACTCTGCCAGTGGTAGGCTCTCATCCCAACACTTGCCATGGTGTAGCACACAGGCACGGAGCATATCCTCTAAAATCTGATTCACCCTCTCTGTCTGGCCATCTGTCTGAGGGTGATAGGCTGCACTGCGAATCAAAGTGGTGCCCAAAGAAGCATGTAGCTGCTCCCAGAAACGAGAAACAAACTGAGGTCCCCGATCAGAAATGATAGTCTTCGGCACTCCATGCAAACAGATAATCCGGGCGATGTACAACTCAGCATACTTCTTCACAGTGTAACCTGTCTTCACTGGAATGAAGTGAGCAGACTTGGTCAGTCGATCAACAATCACCCAAATAGAATCATGCTTCTGCGATGTGAGAGGCAAGCCAACAATGAAATCCATGCTAATATCCTCCCACTTCCAAGAAAGAACGCTCAAAGGCTGAAGCAACCCTGCAGCCTTCATGTATTCTGCCTTGACCCTCCTGCAAGTGTCACACTCAGAAACATACTGTGCGACCTCCCGCTTCATGTGGGTCCACCAGAAGCGACTCCTCAAATCCTGGTACATCTTGTTGCTACTAGGGTGGATGGAATACTTAGAAATGTGCGCCTTAATTAGAATCTTCCTGCTCAACTCAAAGTCCTTAGGAACAACCAATCTGTCCTTGAACCATAGGACTCCATCCTCATCCTCTCTGAAACACTGGACTCTAGCTTCCCCGAGCTTGAGTCTTCTCTTGATGTGGCCCACTTTCTCATCCTTCTTCTGTGCTGCCTGTTGACGGTCGTTACGGATCAATTTTGACCGTCAACTAGCTCAATAAACAAGAAGGATTGGACACTCTTTACATGCACTTTATTTAAGAATAACCTACTTCTACATGTACCTCTAGATTTTAGTGTGCAGGTGGAATAAGGGAGAAATCCAGGTGAACTCATGCCCCAAGGCGACGAATCAGCACTTCTACACAACAACGTTCGCCGCGGGAATACAATTCCAAGACAAAAGGCCAAATCTCGTCAAAGTCCAACACAACTAAGGCCAAATGCACCTGGACCAGAGAAGTGGACCCAGAGGGGGAGCCACCTGCCAAAGCCCAGCCCAGGAGGGGCCAGGCACAGGTTGGCCGACCCCCCCCCTGGCCAGGTCGGCCGACCTGGCAGGGTGGCCCCCTGGGCCCATCTTTCTATGGCGGTTTGTAACCGACCTCTGGAGGTCGGTTCCCCCTGCATTAAATGCCACCGACCTCGGGAACCGCCTCAAAGTTGCCGACCTTCAAGGACTATATAAGGAGGGGTACCCCCCTCCTTCCAAGACACACAATACACAAGGATCATTCCCTCCTCCTCACACTAGAGTTAGAGGCAATTCTAGGTAGTGCTAGGCTGAGTAGTGGGCTGCCCTATTGCTCCCAAAGTCTTGTGGAGAATTGGGTAGTGCTCTTGTATCCTTTCTCTCTCTTTGTAAGACTTGTTATTTAATCTATGGAATACAAGTATTCATATAGTTGTTATGAGCTTGCTAGTTCTACCATGATCTTGTATGATCGTTCGTTGTTCGTTCATGCTCGTTCATCGTTCGTTCATCGTTCGTTCATACTCGATCATCGATTATTCTTGAACTTGCTTAATCGTTCATCGTTCGTCGCTCGTTCTTGAGCGACGAACGCTTATGCATGACTTAGTGCTAGCTTTGATCCCTTTTATCTAGTTTATGCTAGTTAGGCTAGTTGTTCTTATGTTTAGGCATCGGGCTCATTGTCCTGCAAAGGTGCTCTAGATTTATCACCCCGTCGATCCGAAGGGTTGGGGGTGCCTCGAGGGATCTAGAGTCGTGGTTAGTAACGCCGGCATGGTGCCGGGGTAGTCTATCCACCCTTGGGTATGTGCGTGTCCCACGGTTTGTAGAGGTAGGTGGCAGGAAGTGACAGCCCTGTCCATCCAAAGGAACCCTCCACGTTCGGGCACGGCATAGGAGTACGTAAATAGGCCGGAGTCGCGAGGCAGACCTTGCGTATGCCGGATCTCCCGATGTTGCCTAGGCATTAGACGCTTGCTTGTGCTTGCATGACGCTAGATGATAGGTAGAGGTTGTGCACGCTATATGAATGTTGTACCTTTGGAGTAGTGGCTCGCTAGTCTAACTTAGCATTGCTTAGGATTGTCTCTCGCCTTTTATTAGAGAGAGTGGAATGCCTTCGTGTGTGTCACACTATCCTTATTATTATTAAACCTTACCCCTGCATTGGAATGTGGTTATATCACTTATCGTTTGTACACCATGAACATAAGTACTCTTGTCAACCATGTCTTCCTTTGGGAAAATATAAATACAATACCCTGGAATACTCTCGGGTGAAATGCTACAACGGGTTATCCGTCCGCTTGCGGATATTCTATTTAACATGACAAACCTTATAATTCATATCTAGTACTTGTTACTAGTTGTGGATTATTTGGTTAAATAGTGCAAGTGAACAATTCCATAACCCCCGGCGTCTCCCGCGGTCGCGTGTTTCCCGCGTGACCCTAAGAGACGCCAACACTGCCACTATCTCATCACGCAGGGTCGGAACAAGTGATATATTGGCCAAAGAGCCATAAGCATACACTCGAAGACTGGGCTCTGCCTCTGCGTATGGAGCAGCGATAACATTATTGCAATGAGCCTTGTGACTCAAAGCATCAGCAACCACATTAGCCTTCCCTGGGTGGTAATGAATCTCCAAATCATAATCCTTGATGAGCTCTAACCATCTCCTCTGACGCATATTCAGATCTGACTGGGTGAAGATGTACTTGAGGCTCTTGTGATCTGTATAGATATGCACCAGATTTCCCAACAAATAATGCCGCCATACTTTCAAAGCAAGTACGACAGCTGCAAGCTCAAGATCATGGGTGGGGTAATGCTCTTCATGTCGCTTAAGCTGCCGAGAGACATAAGCAATTACCCTGCCATCCTGCATCAGCACACAACCAAGACCAGTACCAGAAGCATCACAATAAACATCAAATGGCTTGGTGATATCAGGCTGAGCTAAAACTGGAGTGGTAGTGAGAAGCTTCTTCAGATTCTGGAACGCCTCACCACACTGCGGGCTCCACACAAATCTCACGTTCTTCTTCAGCAACTCAGTAATGGGCTTGGAGATCTTAGAGAAGTTCGGAATAAACCGACGGTAATAACCAGCCAAACCCAAAAAGCTGCGAATCTGAGAGATAGTCATAGGTGCACTCCAATCCAGAACATCCTGCACCTTGCTTGGATCAACTGCAATGCCCTCGGTTGATATCACATGGCCAAGAAAAGGCACCTCACTAAGCCAGAACTTACACTTGCTGAACTTAGCGTACAGCTGGTGATCTCGCAAACGCTGCAGCACAATCCAGAGGTGCTGCTCATGCTCCTCCTCTGTCTCTGAATAGATCAGGATGTCGTCAATGAAAACCATGACAAACTTGTCCAACTCTGGCATGAACACTGAGTTCATCAAGTACATGAAATAAGCAGGTGCATTAGTCAACCCGAAAGACATCACCAAGTACTCATAGAGTCCATATCTGGTAGAGAAAGCAGTCTTCAGAATGTCCTCTGCACGGATCTTAATCTGATGATACCCAGAACGAAGATCAATCTTGGAGAACACCTTAGCTCTAGCTAGCTGATCGAACAAGATATCAATGCGAGGCAATGGGTACTTGTTCTTGATGGTCACAGCATTCAGTGGCCTATAGTCCACACATAGCCTGAGTGCCTGGTCTTTCTTCTTCACAAACAAAGCTGGACAACCCCAAGGTGAAGAGCTTGGACGAATGAAACCCTTGTCCAAAAGCTCCTTCAACTGCACCTTCAACTCTGCCAACTCGTTAGGGGGCATCTTGTACGGTCTCCTGGAGATAGGTGCTGTGCCTAGCTGCAAATCAATACGCAACTCCACATCTCGATCTGATGGCCTGCCTGGCAAATCATCTGGGAACATATCTGGGTACTCGCGCACCACAGGTATCACATCCAAACTCTTGCCAATGGCCCCGTGCAAGGAGGGCTTCGTAGCTGCTAACAAGGAGGGCTGAAGGGTGGCCTTGCCCTGAACCGGAGAATCCAAGTGAACCAAACGAAGAGATATATCAAGAACAGCCTTGTGGAACTTCATCCAACTCATCCCAAGAATCACATCTAGACCCTGATCGTCCAACACAATGAGATGGGTCGGGTAGATCTTCCCAGCAAGATCAAGTGGGGCCTTGTATACAAACTGACGGGTGACAATACGGCCTCCTGATGTGCTGATCAGATAGGGAGTCTCCATAGAAGATAGCTCGAGTCTCACACGATGAGCGCAAGATAGGCTGATGAAATCGTGCGATGCACCAGAATCAAACAAGATAACCACGGGCTCGTGACGCATAGAAAATGTACCAGCTAGAACCTACTCACCCTCTAAAACCTCCTCTGCAGTGGTGTAGTTGACGCGTCTAGTCTTGACCTGTGCATTCCTGCCCTGCTGGCGCTGCTGTCCCGCTGCCTGAACTGGAGCCTTTTGCGCGTTGTTCTGCCTCGGTGCTGCACGGCAGTCATGCGCGAAGTGCCCCACCTATCCACAGTTGAAGCACGGGAAACCTCTGCCTGCCTACTGCTGCTGCTGCTGCTGGCGCTGCTGCTGCTGATGCTACTGCTGCTGCTGTGGCTGTCTCTGAGCAAACTGCTGCTGCTGCTGCTGTGGCTGACACTGGTACTGTGGAGGTGCAAGGTACCGTTGCCCATTGGGGGCGGTGTGCACTAGACGTGGCTGGCTGAAGTACTGCCAGACGGTGCTGCCACAGCCTTCCTCTTCCTCTTGTCCTCCTGATGCGTCCTGATGGCATCCTCCATCACTATAGCTGCACTGATAAGCTCGTCGAAGGTACCACCGGCGTTAAGGACAAGCCAGGACTGGAGCTTGGTAGACAAGCCCCTCAAGAAACACGCCTTCCACTTGGCGGGAGTGTCCACCTGATCTGGCGCAAACTGAGCACGGTGGTTGAACACCTGAGCGTAGTCAAACACGTTCCTGCCTCCCTGCCTGAGGTCCAGGAACTCCCTGAGCTTCCGCTGCATGATGCCTGGCGGAATGTGGAACGAGCGGAAAGCCTCCGTGAACTGTGCCCATGGCACCTGCTGACCGGCCGGAAGAGTGGCAAGGTGAGCTGCCCACCATCCTCCAGCCGACCCCTGAAGCTGCTGCGCCGCGAATAGTGTCTTCTGCACCTCTGTGCAGGTAAGAAGGAGCCCAAACTTGGACTCGACAGTGCGCAGCCAGTACTCCGCGTCCATCGGGTCAGTGGACCCGGAGAAGACAGGCGGGTGAGTGGCCAGGAAATCTGCATAGGTGCAGCCTGGCTGTGGACCCCGACGATTGCCACCCTGCTGAGTGACGGCCTGAGCGATGGTCCTGAGGATATCTGTCTGGTTGGCCATCACCTCCGCCAGATTGTGCTGCGGGGGTGGTGGCAGTGGCTGGCGACGCGGCGGCATTCTGCCAATTAAACATCACCACGGTTAGCTCCAAGAACAACGATATTCAATATGGCAGAATTGAAATGCAAGAAAGGCCGTAAGCATCTATTTATGGAGAGTTTGCAAGAAAAACATCACAAACTGAACAACCATGCTAAAAAAAATTTAGAACATGGTAAAGGACTTCTGTAGGATCGTAGCAAGTGGCTACATGAAGTCTTTCATGCACAAATACAGGTGCAACGGTCCCTCAAAGCAACCGACTTAAATCTGTCTTGACTGCGAGCAGCAGTCACAAAAATGAAAACTGGCACTTCTGGAGACGTCAAACGGGAAAGTCATAACATGAAACTTGTAGATAACTCCAATATCTTTCCAACGAATGCTTAAACTCTTCAGACGGACAAACAGAACTGGAGATATCGATTTTTGAAGATGGCAGACAGATTCTAAAAAAACTGGTCGAAACTGATTTGGAGGGGATGCTGACAGAATCTAGAGGGAAAATCTGAAACAAAGTTTTATTTTATGTTCTAAGCTTTCCATAAAGTCTTGGTTCATCGAATTTGGTCAAGCGGTTTTGGAGTTATGAATTTTTGAAGTTAGCTTGCCAGTCTGAAATTTCTGGGTGATCTGAAATTCGTGAAAGTGTTTTAAATGAGTATGCAATGCATGCTCGATCTATACGTCCTCACAAAATAAAATCTTGCCCAAGTATAGCAGGCCGTAAACATTGGTGGCAACTAAGTCGCACTCATGCACGTTTGCTATACGATGTACACGTAAGTTAGGGTACCTGCAGAAAACATATATCGCCACCTCAAGCAACCTACATAGGTGACGTCCATCAAATCCGCCGATGGACAGCAATAACAGAAAAGTAATGCATGGCTCCCCACATCACAAATCACATCTCCTGATCCATCTCCTCCATCCTATAACACCCCCCACAATCTACACGAGTTAAACTCGTATCACTTGAGCCATGCATGTTACTTACCTTCTTACCTGGGCGTAGGTGCGTCGTTACAGAAAAATAACAATCAACTCCTATTACCACCTGATTACTCTAACATCCTTATAATGGGCTTTTTGTTCCTCACTCGCAACGTGGTAGCTTTTCAAAAATAGGCCGTTTATATGATGTACTGTCCCAACACGACTCTGGTACCAGCTGAAGCGTTTTCGCTTTTCGCAGGATCGAGTCGGTACGCGCTGATGAACAGACGCAACAGTACAACATATAAAAGTACAAATTAAGTCTTTAAGTTGTTACATTAGTTCAATTAAAACAACGAGTAGCACAGCGGAAGTTCAACGATACAAGTTTAAGAAATAAAGATACAAGCGCACGCGCTCATGATACAAGTGAATTCGCATCCAAAGCCATGAAGATGCGAATTCGAGAGGAGATCACTCCTCAGTCTCCCAGTGGGCTGTCCAACCAAAAGAAAGCTGGCCATCCCACTGTCCACCTCCACCCATAGAGTCAGGGATAAAGGTGCTACCTGCAATAAAAACAAAAAGAGCCAAACCCTGAGCAACTAATACTCAGCAAGACTTACCCGTCAACGTGGCTATCTACAGCCGACTCCTAATATGCAAGGCTACAAAAGGATGGCTGACTCGATAGCGTAACTCGCACTAATTACTTGGTCCTTACTTTCAAATTTTTATTTTCAAATTAAGTACTTATCTAGTAAAGCAGTGTGCATATAGCTAAACAGAGATAAGTAAGAATACATCAGATCATCAAATATAGCAGTAATGAGATACAATAGATACAAGTACTAGTCATCATCATCAATCATATCACACTACGAGGTGACTCAGTGAGCAAGGTTGCTCTTGACCGAGAGCGGCGGCATCGATGTACATCCTGCAGGAGAAAACCTGACCACACGACGCACACGCGTAAAGTCGCATGCGGCAACCGTTTGCAAAGGTCCCCCTGAAGCTAGGCTGGATCCAACCCCTCCCGAGAAAGCCATCCCGCACGGTCCTCGTCCCAGACGTACGCCCCGATTGGAAAGCATCCTTTCTCTCCTGAATACCATGATAAAAAGGGCAGGGTTCCACCGCACACCAGGGCAACTCGAGCTACTAAGTTTACTAGGCCCATAAAAATACTAGTATATGATCAGTATTCGAACTTGCTCAACAGGGCCAACAACGAACGGTCCTCAATCGACACAGATGGGGCTACCACTGTGAAGGCCCAGCCTTCTCCAACCATCCTACACAATAAAATCCCCGTCCGGTCTCAACAATTCCTAAATCCATCTAGTACAATCCAGGGTGATTCCTAACTCGCGAGTGGGACCTACCACTCGACTGCTACCGTTCGCTAGCCACTAAGCATAGCAAGTTCTAACGTATCCTAGACCACATCTACAAAAATAGGACATAAAGGCAGTATATGGAAGGGTAGCCCTAATGCAGTTCTAAGGTTTCACATCAACTCCTAATAAACCTAATGCACAATCCATTACTAGCCCCAATCAAGTGTAAAAATAAATCCTAAATAGGAAGGCATGCACCGGGGCTTGCCTGGCTCAGGGGTGTAGCTAACTGGGTCAGCGGGGTCAGTGTCCTGCTGCGGCTGCTCCTCGTGCACCTCCTGGGCCTGCTCCTCCGGCAGCTGGAAGTCGAGCGGCTCCGGAGTCGTCTCTGTCACTACACGTTATGACAAGGAGTAATACAAAGTCAGATGCAAGAATATGATGCGATTAATGATTTAATTACTTGATAGTACAGTCATTTACACTGTAAGTGCAAATGATTAACTTTGTTAATTAATTTCGTCTGGAGTATTTCCTTCATTGACTTTCAATTAACTTGATCATTTAATCAACCTAAGTTGATTTAATAAATAATTTTGTTTCAAAAATTAATTTATGTCCAGTGGAATTTTTCTGGTGAAAGTCACCACTGGAAGTGATTTATGGTGAAGTTTGACGATTTATTGTAATATAAATTATTTACAATAATTTAAACAAGGCAGAGAATGATTTAAATCATAAGTAAATAATTAAACAGGATATGACAGTATACAAATTTTCTGTAAGTGTGTTATCAGATTCTTTACAAGCATGGAGGAGTTCAAGATTTATGGAGCAACAAAGAATTTATTAGGAATTAAACAACATCGGCACAAAAGCATTTTTACAGAAAATAGAGATTCCGCATTATGTGATTTGACATTTTTGTTGGACAGAGCATGTTACATGGAGTCCAAAAAAATTGGATTCACATTTTTCTGATGTGTATTTATTTTTCTATCGATTTTCCAAGTTTCTGTGAATTTCTGGAATTTACAGATATATGCGAAAGGATTTGAAATTGGGCAGACCAATCAAATCTGGGCCACACTGATGGCCACACGACTTGGGCCGCACCAGATCTGGGCTGGCCACACCAGATCCAGCCACTCAGATCTGAGGACACACGACTGATCACACGGGGCGGAGCACCAGATCCGGTGTTGTCACACTGGATCCAGGCGCTGTGGCCCACTGTGTGTTGGCCGGAGCGGTCGCCGAAGCGCGGCGGCGCTGCTCACCGGAGGAAGCTCCGGTGGTCTACGGGGTCAATGCGGAGCACGAAGGGGTAGCGCGTGAGACGGCGAGCTCACCTCGACGAACGGAAGGGAGCGGGGACGACCGGAGTTTGCTCGGCGACGAGAGGCGGAGGCTCGAGGAAGTCCGGCGAGGTCTCTGGTGCGCTGGCTTCACGGAGATGACGTGCACCTCAGTGACCAACAGGTTGACGACGAGGTGGCCAGGAGAGTGGTCGGAGGCGGGAAGCTCTTGGCGACGAGGAAAACCGACGGTGGGGGAGAACTCCGATTCCGGCGACACGACTGCGAAAGAGGGGGAAACGCGAGGTCACAGGGGTGCGCGACCGAGTTGGTTAGTCCCCTATGCGAGGAATTGAGCTTGGGCTCACCGTGCTTGCCGGAATCCGCGGCGAGGTTGAGGAAGCTCACCCTCCGGCCATGGTGGCGGGTGGGCTTGATTCCTCGACTCGGGCTGCGGGAGGCGGAAGGAGGGAACAGCACGAGCTTCAAGACATCACAGCGCAGCCCCTGGCTTCACGGCGACCTGCCAGCTGCGGCGGAACGACGAGCTCGAGCTCGAGCGGCAATGGCGAGCGGCGGTGGCTAGGGTTTGGGTGTTGGGGTGTGTGGAAAATGAGTGAGGGCGAGCGAAGACGGGAGCGAGGTCGGGCTCTTGTCCGAACGGCGCTGGTCCGGGGCGGCAAGACGCGTCGGTGGACGACGGCCACGCGGCGAGGAGCTCCCGTCGGCCTCAGTGAGAGAGAGGGGGATGACATGCGGGCCCGGCGGCATCTTTCAATTTTTCCGAATTATTCAAACTTAGAAATTTTCCCCAATCTTTGGCACACGAATTGGAGTAGCAATTGAGCTCCAAAAATAGCAAGTTTGGTACCGTTGGAAAGCTCTTGAGAAGTTCTACTATCTGGCCAACATGCACATCTGAAATCCAAAGGAATTTCAAATGGCAGCTGGTCAAAATAGAGCACTTTTGAGACTTTGGAGATTTTATTGAGGCGCAAGATGAATTTCAAAAATCATCAAACATTCTCCAAAATTCTTATTTCAGAAGGGCTATGCACTAGTATTTTTGGTTGCTCATATTGTTATGCAAAATTCTGAGTTCCTTCAGAAGCTTGGATTTGACAATTGTTTGAATTTTGAATTTCGAATTTTGAACTTGGTTTCCTTTTTGTGTTCTGTTGAGATGGTGATGTGTGCTGGCTGAATTCCGTGACACGGGTGTCACAACGCCTGGTCGCCGTAGCAGCCAGAGACGCCGGTCGCTGCTGTGTCGTCCGGACAAGGCGTCGTCGGCGGCGGGAAGAGACGCGATCCAGCACGTCCACGGCGTCCATGGCGCGCGTGCTTGAACTCCTCGCGGGGGATGCGGGATGCCTTCCGTGACGGTGGCCGACACGATGGCGGCGTCGATGTGGTCGAACGTGCCCAGGAACGGCTTCCAGCGTCGGAGGGCCATGGCGCCGGGCGAACGAGAGGTGTGCCCTAGCGAGGGGCGGATGGATGGGATGTTGTGTGGCAGCGAAGTGCTTCACCTTAGGTGAGCTTTATGACGGGACGAAGCTGTGGCGTATGGTTCACACGGGCACGAATCCTACTCGGAACCCAATCGATTCTGCGTCGGCTCCAAGAAAAGCATTGCATCATCGCACCCACACGATGCCGCATTCTCCTGATCACTGCTACTAACTTCCTCGTTTGGCCCGGCCGTGGACCCTGCTTCGCGGCCTTTGCTTTTGGCGCCGCGGGCAAGCACTGCTGCTGCTCCGCCCGTCCTTCGTCTTCGGACGAGGCTGGGACAGACAACTCGCCGGTGTCATCGGAGTACACGCCGGGGGATCCCTCCGCGCCCTGCTGCGTGTCCCGTGCCACAGAGCACTCCGCAAGTCGCTCCACCCCATCTGAGTGTGTACACACACAACATCGAGCCCTTCACGCCCGCGCCGCGTCACCGCCGCGTACGCAGTCGATCCCTGTTCGGAGACGCGCCAGTCGATCGCTACACTACGTACACGCTCAATAAGTTAGATACCTTCTTCGGGCCACGCCGTGCTGCTCCGCTTCGTGCCACACCGGGTTCATCTCCGGGCTACAGCGAGAGGTGCCAGCGGCACGCCGCAAGTGCCTAGTCTTTATCTTCACCGCGGACTCGAGATTGCCTTGTTCCATTGGGCTGGTTTTCATATTGCACAGCGCAAAGTTTCCGGTCCATTGTTCTTGACCTTCACTCATCTTCTCTGATGTGAATTAAGCTTATCTGGATTCATGAACGCGTACATTACGAAAAGCATGGCTTTGACTCTGTGATGTCTGTATACACTTGAACACCTGCTAATATTTTACGTGGCCATACTGCATTGGAAGACGATCCCAATTAGCAAAAGCGATGCAAAATCGATCTAGTAGAAGATGAGAAACTGGGAAACCTAACTAACGACATGTATCCTTCATTAACTTTTCTTATTCTTTATCGATAGATTTCGCCTCTTTATACACACGGGGTAACTTGAATTTACAAGATGACTTAGTCTTACTCTTACCACCAACTTGCGTGTCTCTTGCGCCGGTTATATGACGACCTTGCCAATACCTTTGTAGGAGCAATGTTAGGTTGGGGCGTGACCCAGGTGCCGCCCTTATCAGCCCACTCTTTAGACAAGTGCTCCACTAATTCAGCAGGTCATCGAGGAAGCTGTACTTGAACACATGGCACCACAAAGGCGCCTTGTTCGACAACCCACCATAGATCTTACTCCTACCTACGAAGTAAGCGCATCCTCCGCCGCTAATACCGAGCCGCGCCGCGTCCACGGCAAAGCTGCTCTGCCGCCCTAGGAACAGGACGCGGTCGGACAAACTCCGGGGGTCCCTCTTCACCCACCGCGGCTCTCCTCCTTCCACCTCGTGCAGCGCGCACACCGAAACGCACAGCGCCTTCACCAGATTACCGATATCATCAACATCTTTTAGGATGTGATCCTTGTCAAGTTGAACAAACGCCAAAAGCAACTCCTCGCGTGACTCCACAAGGTGGCTAAATACAAATACCTTTCCGGGTTCACCTGGCATCCGATTCCATGTTGTGTCATCGGCGGCAGCTTCGGCCTTCATGGTCGACACGATGCACCACCAGTGTAGGGTGCATAGTATGATCTGCCGGTTGCGATATGCCAGGCACCAGTCACCGTAGAGGTACACATTGTTCCTTTGCACCAACGTCCACTCAGCGTCGTGAGGATGCCTAAGGGCCACGTCGAAGCCGAAGCCACCACAGTTCCACCTATGGATCAGACCACAGGCATACACAATGATGGTGCCATCACTAGAGGCCACGCTGTCTGCGCTTTCCTCCCACGACTTGATCTCGTCTTGGAAGCGAGGCAGGGAGACGGCGCCTGTTGATCCGTTGAGAGGACCACCGAGGCCACTATAATTGAAACTAGAACTTGTTAGGAGCCAGCGAGCGCCCTGTCGTCTTCCACGCTGATCACCCATCTCCTGTCTGGAAAGCATATCTCTGTGGCAGCGGCGCGGTGGGGCTTCTTTTTTGAGGAGAAGACGCAGAGGGCCTTCTGGTATCCCGTGCCGTCGCGCGGCGTGAGGAGCCACGGCAGCAGCACCGGCCGTCTGGCCGGCGGCGGAATCGAGTTGCGCCAGGGCTTGCACACGGCGTGGAAGTGGACGTAGTCGGAGGCGGTGTTGAAGCGGCCTGAGATGTTGCTGAGGAGATCCGATGGGAGCTCCGCCCAGAGCGGGGACGCGGCGGCGTCCGGCAAAGCTTCAGCTAGCATAGCAATCTTCCGGGTGGATCCCGAGTATAGTTTTCTTCGGCGTGGATTGAGCGAGCTGGTGCTTGATACGTCAGGGTGGGCCGTAAAGGATCCGGCCTGCTTTGGTTTCCTCTGTTTTCCCTTTTCAACGAAAAAAACTTTAGCATCAAATGTGCTACAAACAGGCCATGGAGGTATAAAGGACTTCTTGGAGGATTGCAAAAACAACTAGTTCTAAAAAAATCACACAAGTAGCAATTCAGTTTAGACATGTGCAACAGAGAACACAAGAGTTGGTCGGTCGATAACAGCTGTGGTTTGGCGCAAATAATCATAAAACCTGTGGTTTGCTGTTACAGTGCACCCACTGTAACAGCAAACCACAGGTTTTATGATTATTTGCGCCAAACCACAGCTGTTTGGACATCTTAACGCAAAACAACAGGTTTTAAGAGGGAACCCCACGTCTAGTGCTTTGGATCCACTCGCAGGTGTTTTACCATCAACAGCACCCTCACAACACACGTTAAGATTCCATTCTTCCCCAAACAACGTAACCTACATGAAAATTCCATTCATCAAATAAAATTGAAGTCAAGACTAAGCTGCGCATATGGCCTGATGACCAATCTGCATCACTGAATGCTAATCCTAGAAAAAATCAACAAACCTAACCCAGCCGTGGATTCCAACACAAATAAGGAATAGAAGAACGAATCTTTTGGGAAATTTCAAGCACCGTAATAAAATTGCAGAGAAATATGCTAGTTCACACGCCCGATTGCAGCCCCTCATGCCGTCCGCCATGGCCCTGGCGGCGTCCGGCCTCCGTGCTCTCCATCTACCTGTTATCAGGATGATTCAGGACAGTTCGGCATCAGAAGTGGGGTACGTCTTAAAACCTGTTGTTTTGCGTTAAGAGGTCCAAACAGTTGTGGTTTAGTGCAAAGAAATATAAAACCTATGTTTTGCTGTTACAATGGTGCTAAAACCTGTGGTTCTTTGATATTTTCTCTTTTTTATAGCATTGTCAGTTTCAATCTCTTACTATAGAAAGGGTTGAGCAGCACCCAGTCAACTACTCCTAGTTTTTTTTTCTGCGTTTGAGCAGCCCCACTTTTATTAGTTCAGACTGAACATCGTTGGAGTTGTTTCACTTTGGTGGTGACATGAACCCAGAGACACAGCTATGTAGTATCACAACAACACAAATCCACTATAGCGGCGGACCAGCAAAACACGTAGACCAAAAGAGCAGGTGACACTGTTCAAAATGGCTGCCACTATAAAGAATTAATAACGGCGGCCTGGAATGCCAACCGCCGCTAATTATTAGCGGCGGCTTGAAGGAGGACCGCCGCTACAGAACTTTAGTATTGTAGTGGCGGTTCTTCTTACGTTCCGCCCCTACAAAATCATTTTTAGCGGCGGTGTTAGTTTTCCGCCGCCGCTTTTCTTCCCTCGGTCCCCTCGGTTTTTAAGTTGAACGATAATTTAAAAAAGATAAACATTAATTGAAATACTTATATACACATTTATCGTGATAAAACACGATTAAGACGACATATTAACTTACTAAAAAATTAAAACAAAAAGATCCCCAGCGTCTTCACGCCCGGGTACGCCTCCACTACGCCGGCGCCACCACCTCCGGCTCCGACGTCCAAGGACGCCATGGGGATGCCGCCTGCACCTCCGGCGGCCAAGGACCCCACGGGGCCTCCTCCAGCTCTGGCGGCAAAGGACTCCAAGGGGCCGGCTGGACCTCTGCCGGCAAAACACCCCACCCGGCCGCCTCCACCTTAGGCTCCAGCGCCGCTTCCACCTCCACCTCGGCCCATCTTGGTTACTGGGCCGGATCGGGTTGATCTGTGGGCTTATCCGGCCCAATAACCATTCAGGTGAGTTCTATAAGGACTCCTAACCCTAAGCCACCTCTCATCTCTCCCATTCTTCCCCACCGCAGTCTCTCTCTCTCTCTCCCCCCCCCCCCCCTCTCTCTCTCTCTCTCTCTCTCTCTCTCTCTGTCTCTCTCTCAGCCCTCCACGTCCCCGGCCTTCGTCGGCACGCTTGCCGACGCGCAGCAGCCCTTCCCGTCCCCAGCCTTCGCTGCCGCGGTGACGGCCCACGAGGAGGCGGTGGACGATGACGGGACGATGACGGGATCCGAGGCGTCCAGATCCGAGGCATCCAGATCTGGGTGTGACGTCTCCCGAGGCGGCCAGATCCGATCGTGCCCGGGAGCGGCGAGGCCACATCCGGTCATGCGCGGGAGCGGCGAGGCTAGCTCCGGTCATGCGCGGGAGCGGCGAGGACGTCGCCATCGACGCTGGCCTCGCCATGCGGCTCTACATCCAGGCGCAGGAGCTCAGGCGGCCTGATGATAGTGGAGGACGCGGCAAGATGCGGGAACGCGGCGGCACTGCAGGGTCTCCGGCGAGGAGCTGAGCTGGATCTGGGCGGTACACCCTCCATGAAGACGAATCCGGCTTCCGTGGCGGTTGATCTGGCTGCGTGAGCACCTGATTTAAGGTTCGCCTAGGTCTAGTATCGTGCCTGGCATGTTGATTTGGGATTCATAGGACCTCCATTTAAGTGTAAGCAAGGAAGCTAGTTGCTAAGTTCATATCTGCTGTTTGTGTAACTGTTGCTAGATGTAAACTTTTTCAGTGCTTGCAAGATGTAATCTTTCCTGTGAAGAGTGATTGTTGAGTTGAGTGTTAATCTGATGGATCTATCTTCGTGGAGCCGGGGCTGCTCGTTGAGGCAGGCCGGCTGGTGCCGGCTTTTTCTATTTTTTTAAGAAATTCTGGATCCATTAGCGGCGGGGCATGCCATTAACCGCCGCTGTAAATATGAGTTGTAGCGGCGGACTCTGTTTCAGTTCGCCGCTAAAGATGAGATTTGTAGTGGTGGATGATGTCATAGTCCGCCGCTACAAATGACATGTTTAGCGGTGGTTCTTTTGGCCCACCGCTACAAAGCTAATTTGTAGCGACGGAAGCGTAGCGGCGGACCAACGGAACCACGGCTATAGTGGGTTAAGAACCGCCGCTGTAGTGCGTTTCTGTTGTTGTGTATGCATCAATCGAGCGCTGTGGCACGATGGCGCTGAACAGGGCTGGACGGCGTGTGCAAGTCTGCATGGTTACTCCGCGAGGGCAAAACAGGGGATGGACGGTGTGTCCTGTACTCCGGTTTTGTTTTATTTTGCCTCGTTTGATCGAGCTGTTGCCTGGACAGAGTGAGCAGCAGATGAAGATCAGAGTTGAAAGCAATGTCGTTCATTGCAGAATGTGAGCACAAGGAACAGCATCATGCTACCGATGGAAATTATTCAGAAGCAGCTGCATCAGTGAGGATTTTCTATTATCGAGAAATCACATTGCTTACTATACACGCCGCCCGCAGCGTGACGAGCGACTCTGCCATGGCGTCGTCCAGCAGCCGGCAGATCCCTCGGCCACAGCGTTGTCCGCGGCGCGCCGCAAAGAGCCTCCACGATCTGGTTTTGCGCGCGCTTCAACTCCTTGCGTGGGATGCCTTCCGGGAAGACGCCGGCGGCGGCAGACTCGATCGCGGCATCGATGTAGTCGAACGCGCCCAAGAACGGCTTCCAGCGGCGGAGCGCCATGGGGCGTGTTGGGGATCCGCGGAGCAGGACTCGATCCCGGACAGCCCTCTTTGTGCCCGAAGGGTTTACCCTCCGTGTGTTGTCTGTATTTCCTTCCGCAGGGATTGATGCTGGGCGCGAACGGCGTACCGAGCGCCCGAAGGGTCTCCGGCGTCCGAAGGCTCAAGACTTCGGACGAGGCTCGGAGGGGCGCCTCGCGCATGCCCGAAGATCCGCGGGACCTGCTGCAGGGCACGAAGGGCGGATCCATCGTCCGAAGGGTCACTGCCGCGCCAAGGCTATGGACTTCGGACGAGGCTCGGCTGGGTGCCTCGTGTACACCGGAAGGCCTACGGGTGGGCCCGGAGGACAAGTGCGTCAGCAGCTAGGGTTTCTGGTGTACCCTCGACAGGAAGATGACAAAAGTCTATTGTGCCCTCCGGACATTTTTGTACCGAATATCCTGTACATTATTCTCCGTGATCAGGGGTAGTTTAGGCATCGATTTGTAATTCCTGATCACGGTATAAATACCCCCTCCCGTGCAATGGAGAGGGGGTCGACTCTTTGTAATGTAACATGACTATGAAAGCAATGGTCTAGGCTTCGTGTTGCGCAGAGTCCCTCCGAAGCACGCGAAGCCATTTCTCTCTCTCTCTCACGCTTTCTCTCCGTGCTTCACCCGGTGCTGGGTTTTCTTTGCGAAGAATCCCAACATTTGGCGCCCACCGTGGTTCTAGCACGAAGAACAAGCCCTAATGCCACCTAAAAAGACGAGGGTTGCGCAAGGGGCTTCGGAAGAAGACCCAGTGCCACCCCGCAGCCACAGCTACCCGCCGGGCCAACAACAAGATCAAACGCGGCAAGGACACCCCAAGGAGAAACACCGCTCCGCACCGGGGAAACCCAAGCCAATACCAACACCAATGCCCCTCGCGGCGAAGACAACCGCATAAGAGAGGCAGCCAACAAGAAAATCATCCCTGCGGAAGAACCCCCCTTCGCGCAGGACACTGACACTGATACGGACGAAGATTGGGAACAGTTCGACAACACAAGGGTCAATTTCGACAACCCGGAGACTAGCAATGCCCAACAAGAGCGAGCAAGAAGCGAAGACCAAGAGCAAGAGTACAGAGCCCTCCTCAAGTTGCAGAAACATTTGAAGAGACTCCGAGAAATACGAAGCGCTCGCCTCGAACAGGCCAGCCAACATTCAAAAACAAGACTCCAAAGCAGAATCGAAGAAGCGAAGGCCTCAATCGTTCAGCTGGAAGAAGAATTGCGGGAAATGCAAGAGCAAAATACTGAACAGCAAGACCAAGTGTTTAGAAGGGTAGCAAGACCAAGCTATAACACCACAAGACCCGAAGGGATAATCAGCAAATTTGACAAAAGCTCACCATTGTCCGAAGGCATTCAACTCACGCGATGACCCACGTCGTACAAGCCAATACCTCTCCCGAGATACAATGGCCGTTTCGACCCAAGACAATTTCTCATGAGCTACGAAGCCGCAATCTCCTCCGTCGGCGGAAACGACATCGTTCTAGCCAAAAAGCTCATCACTGCACTCGAGGGCCCAGCGTTGGATTGGTACTCAACCCTTCGCCCAGGCACAATATACTCGTGGGAAAATCTAAGAGACAAGTTGACTCAAAACTTTCAAGGTTTCCTGCGCAAAACCGTCTCAGCTCAAGAGCTGCGGGCTTGCGTACAAGGAGAGCGGGAGCCCCTTCAAGATTATTTCCGAAGATTCGTAGAACTAAGATCCCAGGCCCCAGAAGTGGAAGATAGCTCAGCAATTGATGCAGCAATCGCGGGGCTTCGGGTCGGACCTTGTTCAACGCATTTGACAATGAACACTCCAGCGACTATCGAAGACCTATACACAGAGCTAGCGAAGTACAGCAAAGCTGATTCTGACTATCGAAGACGAAAAGCAACTGAAAACAGCCAAAAGCAAGCGGCAAAGTCAAACAACCAACGAAGCCAACCAGACTGGAACACCTCGAGAAGGCGAAACAAAGACGAACAACAAGCCCAATACATCAACCAGATTGACAGCCCGAAGACGGAAACACCTCCGGAGTCTAACAGTTATAGAGGAGGAAGAAACGGAAGAGGAAGAGGACGAGGCAAAGGGAGAAACCAAGAACCTCGCAAACCATATTGCATTTTTCACGGACCCGACCAAGGACACACCTCAAAAGAGTGCCCCGAAACCAAAACAGTCCTGGAAAGAATGAAAACAAAGGAACAACCCGCTCCTCCACCCCGAGTTGTCAACAATACCTCCGGAAATCACAGTTGGCAACCATCACCACAATATAATCCTGCATACCCGCAAATCACTCCAGTCTACCATCAGCACTATCAAGGCACAATGCCTCACCCCTCGAGTTTCCACCCAAACAACTTCTCGCCAGCACCTCAAGTAAACCACATCCCGAAGATGCTACCAT